>OX451215.1:146074121-146240172 GCA_949628195.1 Phasia obesa | reverse complement strand
ATTGGGACAGTGAGCGTGGTACCCCCCATAAAAAGTAAAAAATTATTATCCAGTATCTAGAGAACTGCAATAGGTGCGCCTTGGAATTTTGCATCAGCAATCCCCATACTAAGACACATTGTGTAGAGACACACAGACTGAATTTTAATGGAGAGGGTGGTACCTCCTATACAAACTGAAAAATTATTATCGCGTAACTAGAAAACTACATTAGGTATAGTCTTGAAACTTTGCACAAGTAACCCTAATACTAATGTGCATAGTCTAGCAAAATACAGACTAGATAAGAATACTGGGAGTGGCACATCCCATTAAAAGTAAAAAATTGTTATAGTGTTAAATCGCATAGTCTAGCAAAAAACAGGTTGGATGGGAACATTTTTGACTTGAGAATAACGAGCGTTTTCGCGTTTATTGTATTTTTTGTGGATGGGTGTAGCGAAGCGCATGGGGGATAGCTAGTTAAATATGAAATAAAATATATTTTATTTTATCCCTTAATTAAATATGTTAAATATGAAATAAAATCTATTTTGTTGTTGATCTTAAGATATCGTTTGGTGCAACAGTACAACACTAACATGAAAGTTTGTTTTGACTTGTACTGAAAATTTTACCCTAGCAAGAGAGAACCAGGGATTCACTAGTACATTTTAGGTTATCTAGTCTACACTTTTGGCAACAAAAAATCATAGTTTAAACATATCTACATACATAAATAAACATACTTACATATGTATGGAACTTCTTATGTATGTATTTAGAAAAAACAACAAAATAAAACAATAATTTCCAAATGGCAAGTTTTTAATATATTAAATTCGACTTAAAGTAAAGAATGAACTTGTACCCAGACTTCCTTCAGTGGTGTAAATCTTTCGTCATCGAAAAAACAAACGCAGCGCACACTCAATTCAATATAAGAGATTACAACTACTGAGTTCAGCTTATATTATAACAACCAAAACTTATTACAGATAGGTATTTCATGCTAAAAATTACGTTTTTTTAAAGCTTACAAACGCTAGAAAACCACTAACTAAAAAGTTTCACAGCTAAAAAAACCCACTTAGCGGTTTTTTTCAGAAGATCCCGCTTCTAAGAGCAAAAAACCTCCAGATCACATTTTAATTTTTACATACAAAATGAGAAAAACAATCATGAGGAGGCCAGGTTAAGGAAGCTCCTATAGCTTATAATTATATACATACATGTAAGTGGTATCAGAGGAAAGCTATTGACCTCTAGATTAACAATATTGTAATAATTTTATCGCGCTCTATTTTTTAAATGATATTTAACTCAAAAACTTAAAAAATCACATCAAGGCGGTTTTTTAACAAATTAAATAACGAATTTGAATTGCAACAAAATCTAAACGGATCGAGATATTCTTACAAAATTTCTAAATCATACAGCTTTTAATCAAATGGGAAAATAAAATTCAAAGTTTTTTTATTTTAACATATAAATTCCCACAACGGGCAAAAAGTGTCCCAAAAAATTGATTTTTTTAATAAAAGTTGCCTGCCTATATTAATTACGGGACTGTCAAATCCTTTTTGGAGTATATAGCCAACAATTAAGGCTTTCAAAACCCGTTTACGGTTTTCAAATCGGTGCTTTGCACTCCGAGCAATTTCACAATAATTTATAAATTTGGTTTTAAAATTAGCTACATATGTTTGGATAGGGCAGGAGGGGGAACCGTTAACATTTTTGATCTGATTTTTCTTTTATTGTTGTTGTTGTCTTTGAAATAGTTCCAAAAAATTTACTAGTGCCGAAATAAGTTTAAATTATATAAGTAAAAAATCATACCACCTGAAATCCTGAAAAAATGGTATTTTTTACATTTTCCCAATTCAGAGGCTTGTAACTTTTTACCGAAGAGCTCTACCAGAATAAAACTTGAAACTAGTTTATTCTATATTTTATCAAGAATATAGCAAATGTCTTAAAATGATAATCCGATCATTAGTAAGTAAACCACGCCAAAAGTACTAACTTAAGGTCGGTCAAAATTTAAAAAAAAAATTAAACCAATTTTCTCCCAAACTAATAGAGAACCTCCACATGTAAGCACATTTTTTATAGATATTTTCAAGGTTTTACTTAAATTTAAGAAATCTTAACATTTGAGTTTAAACTAAACATTTTATGACATTTACAAAAAATTATATACCCGAGGTACCCAACTTTGTGGGCTTACCCAAAAGCTCCCCTTTACCGTAGGGAGCCCACCATTAGTAGCTCTACTAAAGAACACCTCTGCTATACCTCTGACAAATTTCATTAAGATATCTTCAGTGGTTCATTAGATACCGAATTATGTCCAAAATAAATCGTTTTCCAACCACTGTGCGAGGCAATTTTAATGAAGGCAAACGAGTTTGGCTTGGAAAATCAATCGATGAATTGAAAACACTTTGGTTTCTTGAAGTTGAACAACGCACTTTGTTTATGATGGACAACAATTTTGCTTTGGCCGCGATGTAGACTTCCTCCAGGTCATCCTTTATGGTATCAGAAGGATAAAGTTTTTCAATTTGTCCATTGCATTGTAAAATTGTTGCATCACCTTTTCTGAAAATTACAGATGTTTCGTTTCATGGTCGCCCTTTGTTGTTTTAATGACGCCAATATATTACCGCCAAAATTATTTGGTTCAGGGACCACTTCATCGTTGTTTGCCATTTTAAAAATTCGAAAGTATTTTTTCACAACAAAAAATGATTATTTAATTGTGACACAAATGGTTTTAATTTTATTTAAATATTTTTTTATTTGAACCAAACCACAAAATTTGCACAAATTTGAATACATATATATTATTTGAAATACTAAACAAATACAGCCGTGTGAAAAGTGGGCTATAAGACTTTTTCGAACGAGAAATGGAGCTGTAGCACGAACGGTCGTGTTACACCAAAAGAAAGCTTAATCGACTTATTTTGCACAAAATCACCAAAGTTATTTTTTGCGTCTCTACGGGCCTTAAAATTCTTTTTGCCGATTTAAGTCATTGAATCATTTTTTATTTAAAAAAATTTAACACTACTGCCCTGTCACGGTCGCCAAAAATATCGCGTAAAAAATAGTTAGTTAGTATCTTTATTTCATTAGTGTCTTCTAATAAGGAAATAGCTAAGGGGTTTGCATAATTACTTAGTCTATTCAAATAACGTTCACTGTGGGAATTAATTGCTTCTTTCACTGTTTGATTTTTAAGGTCATACCATGGTGATTGTACTCTGAGTCTGAGAGTCTTGGATTGAATTCTTTGAATTATCTCAATATTTGAATGACTTGCAGTTCTCCACAGTTGAACACCATAAGTCCACGCAGGTAAAATAGCTTTATGAAGTTTTAACTTGTTTTATAACATTAAGTTTAAATTTTAGACCAACCAAACCAGTATGGTTTTCGTTTCGTTAAATTCAGATGATTACGCTTATTTTTTATGTGCTGTTTTCAAGCAAGCCAACGACCCATGTGCAATCCATGATATTTCATACAATGACTTTTTAAGATCTTAATTTTATTTATAGTTACGTTAGGACAATCTCCCTTTCTAAGTGTAAATGTAACGTGAACAGATTTATCTGCGTTTACTTTTATTTTCCATTTTTTTTTTAGCCATATCTCAATTAAATTCAATTCACTCTGTCCATTTTCAGGTGCAATTAAAGAGGAACTGTCTCAAGCTAAAATTTCTGTATCATCTGAATATGTTGAAACTTTAACATGTTCTAATATTGGTATATCAGCTGTAAAAATAGTATATAATACGGGAACTAAAACGCTGCCTTGTGGTACTTCTGCTCTAATGTTAAAAATATTTGATTCTTCATCTGCAATTTTATCGTAAAATGATCTATTTTGTATAAAAGATTTAAGAATGGAATAAAATGTTACTGCAAAAAGCGTTTTTAATTTGTCGTGTTTGTCAGCTATCAAGCTCGTCTAAATGCATTTTTGTCAATCACAGTGTAAATTTAGTTTGTATTTTTGTACACAGAAAAAAAATTTCAGATTCTAAAAATTAATTTGCATAATTAGACAATTTTTTGTTTGAATATGGTCCTATAAACAAATTTTTACTGAAAATTATGAAAAAAAACAAATAATTCAATGTTCTTGATAATTTTACAATTCTGCTTTATAAATAACAACTATTTTGTGTACAGCGAAAAAATCTATAACCAAGTATTTGGTATGCCGATGGGCAATCCCTTGTCCCCAACAATTGCTGACATCGTATTGGACAAATTACTTTACGATGCTTTATCTGAACTACAAGCCAAAAATATATCTATTAAATATATAGTAAAATATGTAGATGATATACTAGCTGTAATAAAGATTAACGACAAAGATGAGATCTCAAAAACACTGAACAAATATAACAAAAAATTGCAGTTCACCGTTGAAATTGAGGATAAAGGCATTATTACATATTTAGACACAAAAATAAGAAGGATAAATAATACCGTTACTTTTGACTGGTACGAAAAAGAAACTGCCTCTGGAAGAATAATGAATTTCAATTCTACACAACCGAAATATCAGATTATCAACACTGCAAAAAATCTCATATACAGAGCAATAAACATAAGCGATAGCCAGTTTCATAATGAGAATATTAAACGTATAACAAAAATACTTAAAGAAAATAGTTTCCCCACAAAATTAATTAAAAAACTAATAAAAAAACGACATATAATAAAATAGAATGGCAAAACAATACTTCATCAAATAATAAAAATAAAGATTCAAAAATTTTCTTCAGTGTGCAATATATACCAGGGCTTACTGATAATAAAAGCATGATGACAACAATAAAAAATGACAAAGTTAGCCTCGCGTACAAACCGAAGAAAGTTCTAAAGACAATATTTACAAATGTAAAAATACCAATAAACAAATTACAACAAAACAACATTATTTATGAAATAGGATGCAAAGGAACAAAAGAACAAACTTGCGATCTCATATACATAGAAACAACAAAGAGAACATTACACACACGAATGAGTGAACATAAGATGGACATAGAGAGAGGAAAAAGTTCCACTGCATTAGCGCAACATATAATGGAGACAGGTCACACAGCTGATTTTGACCATATTAAAATATTGGACAAAGAAAAAGTTGAGAAAAAGCGTTTCATAATTGAGAGCTTATACATACAACAAAAAATTAGCAAAACAATGAACCACAAAGAAGACACGGATAACTTAAGCGCCACATATAGTGTTTCACTAATGTAACGACAAATTGTGATTAATGTAATAATTAGTGCAATAATCTAAATGTTTGTTAAGTGTTGTTTTTATTGTTTTAATTATAAATGTAACAAGTTATAATTTATTGCAAGTTGTATTGTTGTTTATGTATTTATATAAATTAATATAATAGTTTTTTTTATCAAATATAGACGAAAATCCCTTGAAAAAGTCACCAAAAAACTGACGAAACGTCGGGATAAAAAATGTAATAAATTTGTTTTATTTACATTAAGCAACATTAGCCCCAATTAGCTCATTATAACCAATAAAATAATAAAACAAAAAATTGTCTAAAACAGACAAAAAGTTTACTGAAATTAAAAAAAAAAAATCAAAAAAATAATTTATCTGAAACTAATGAAAAAATTTACTGAAATAATAAACAATTTTCAAACAAATAATTTAGCTAAATCAAAAACAATTTTCGCTAATTATGTTTAATAGTAACAGTTTTGTGACTAATTTAAATAACTACTAGGTAAAATTTGACCATATTAAAAAAAGGCCAAGACGAATCACTTTACAGGATGGCAATGACAAGTTCATTCAATTTCGCTGTTTCTTAAAATATCAAATTCTATATATAAAAAATTTTTATCTATATATGGTATTTGACATCTTGAGCAACAGAGAAAATAATGTATCTCCCTTTTTCTTTTTACTTTGGTCAAATTTTAGCGACTAGTTACTTATATATTTTAGGCACAAAGCGTTTCCTCTTGAGCACAATTGGGGTAAAACCTTGTATTTGATTCATCTAAATTATTGGTATGGGAATTGTTTGCTGGTCAAAAGCATATGTCATACATATTTACATAAAGTTGGCCATTGCCGCCACCTGAAAATCTGTGAATAAAAATCCAAAAATTAAAATATACATACATATGTATATGAATATGTAGCAATATCTTCAATAAAAATTGTTTACATTTTTACCTTTTCCTCTGCAGCTAATGGCTTTTAAATGTTTCAATATTTGTGCTTTAAAAATTTTATTATTAAAATAAATTTCCTTTTTGAAGTCTTGAAAAAATCAATATAAAATTTTTTGTTATTTTTTCAATGCATGACATGAAAGTGTAAATGGGCCAAAATAAAATTTCTTGGATCATATCTGCAAAATTGTCGTGTAATTAACCGACTTCATATAAGCTGAAGGTTATCAAGTCGTCTGAGTTTAAAAATTAAAGGTTGTACATCGGGAAAATCATGTTTTTTGTATTTTTACGACTTTTTTGAACCCTAAAGGGCACCAATTTTATATTTTAACAAACTAATAACAAAATCGCCTTACAAATTAATGTCTTTATAATTGATGTAACTTGGAAATTAGGTATAATTTCCGTTATGACCGTAAGTATAAATATTTCAAATAGAAGTTAAACAGTGTTTCGATAGGTGATGTTATATTATGTATATGACCTTATCTTTTGAACCGTTATAGTCAGACACTTGATATTTACACTACCTTCATATTGCTATATCCGCAATAATAAATAAAACTTAAAATTAAATAGTGTTCTCATGGATGACTTAATTTGACGTATACCTCCTTACCTTTAATTAACAGATAGGCACTTAAAAATTATATAGCATTTGTATTGCTGTGTATGCTATAATAGCAATCATTGAAATTAAATGTTTTGGGAATTCAACTATTATTTTAATAATATAATACTAATAACCTGTACTATTTACTATAAAAATATTTCAGTAGTTCCTCAAGTAAGGAAAGTTTTACCCACATTTTAAGAATAGAGAAAATTATTTATAAAAATAATGATAACTCTTTAAGAAGTCCAACATAAACAATAAAGGATTTAACAAAAACACTTATTCGAAAACTTCAAAATGATTTTTAGTTTAAAGCTTAATAAGTTTGTGTATTTGGCTGTTCAAAATAACTTTGTTATTGCTACGACACTAGTGCTACGTTTTGCATAAAACCGATTTAAATAACATTGCGAAAATATTTTTCTGACTATATGTAAATACCAAACTTAAATTTTGTTAAGAAAAAAATTTATATAAGTTTTTGCTTTTTAATTGCATAAGGTTGTATAAAAAGACGTAGTTCCCCTACTAAAATGTAATTAAAGGCTATTTAAAATTTTAAAGTTTTTTTTTTATTAATTTTTTTACAGAAGAACAATATTTCCATATTAATAAATTTAGTTTAATCAATTATTTTTATTATGGCAACACTGTTAGCAGCAAATTAAAAATCAAACAAAAGTATTATTAGATTCAAACAAAAATTTTTTGAAAATCAACAAAAATTTTAAAAAACCATTTGTTTGGAAAGATTTTGGTAATAATTTTTTCTGTGTAAGTGAAGAGTAAAGACGTCTTGGCTAGAGCGCTTGTTTTTAAGAGAATTTTTTGTTTTTGCATGTGCGTTAGTTTTTATATGTGGTATTTTATTTAAAGGGTTTTTATGAATGTTAATAAATGTCCTTTACATTTATTAAGAATTTATTTTAAATATATCTCATTTATGTAAATACATATGTATGCGGAAATATTCAAGTTAAAAAATGGCAGGTAGATGAATAAGCAAAAATATTAATATTTTTTTTCTTCAATACAAAATATTTAAGAACAAAAAAAAAACGGCATCACCGTGAAGAGCAAACGTGTTTTTAAGCGAAAATTTTATTAATAAATTTATATGTCTCCCAATTGGGCAAAAATAGATTTGCAATCCTAGCTGGGCTAAAAATCGAAAATGTTGAAAAGTCTTCCAACCAAAAGATGATTGATAAACTTAATGCCACAAAATCTAAATCATACCGTCCCCCCATTTTTCTATATAACATAAGTCAACATAAAGCGTGTTGTTAAACAATTACAAACGAATATACCAAAAATTGTTTTCAAAATAAAAAATGTAAATAGGCACAAGAGCTGGCTTTATTTGTGTGACGCGTTTGTACTCGCTGAAATGATTGCGATATTGCGAGAGACAAATATACATTCATATTCTTACTCCCCAAGGTCCAAACAAGTGTAGTTCATTTTGAGGGATTTATATTATGTTTCCGAAATAGATGAAGTTAAGAATGCTTTCGACAAAACAGTACCAGATGTTGTTGACAAAATTACGTGGTTTACAAATCCAGATTAAAAAAAGTGTCTACTGTACAGGATGGTTTTTAGTCACGTTAAGACCAGGTATGACTCTTAATGTTGAGCAGTGTTGCGCAGTGTTGCCGTTGGAAATTTGTTGTTTTGACCAAAATTTTCCTAAAAATGGACCAAAAATCGTTTGCATCGGACCAAATTTTAAAACTCAATTAATATACCAATTAATGTTTTTTTAAAAACATTTTATTATGTAAAATAAAGGTTTGAAACATAATTTATTTGATTTAAATAATTCAGGTATGAAAAAAATTATATAATGAAATTTATAAATAATTACATTTAAAATACCGAGAACTAAAATAATCTTATTCAGTCTTTTTGTGTATTTTAATTTTACATTTACTGTTAAAAAAGAATAATGAAACATAACACATTTTATATGATTATTGGCATGTATTAAATACATTAATATCAACAAATTTTTCAATCTGTTTGAGATCATTTGTAGGACAAAGAATGTTAATTACAAAAAATTATGTATGTGAAATATTCCATTAGCACTTAAAATTAAATTATTTTATATTTGATTAGGTATGTCTTTCAATATTTCTTTGCAAGACATAATACTGTTGATAGTATTTACTTCCAGTTTATTTCTTATTTTGATTTTTATGAGCGATAGAGTTAAAAATTTTCGTTCAGTTGCAGCGGAGCTACATATGTTGCAGTGATAACAAATTAAATATAAAATTAGAAATATTTCCAAAATATTTTTCGTTTAAACCGTTTTTATTGATGCTATTTCTTGCCAAAAGTCATCAATATTTAAATTAACGGATATTTTTATTTCGCTGAGCAGCAGCAAATTCCATTCTGCTACTATTAAATCAGGATCACATTCAATTAGTTTAGGAAACTATTAAAACGTCGTTAATAATTAATTTGTAAACGTATATCGGTGTGTAAAAACTATTTTGAATATAAGAGATGTTTGCCGTACATTAAAAATAAAAAGAAAATAGAATGAAAAATAATAAACGACAAAAAGGACCAAAATGAAATTGGTCCGAGCATCGGACCAATTTAAAGATTTCAAAACTTTTCGGATCAAATTTGGTCCAATTGGACCAAAACGGCAACGCTGTTGCTGAGCCAATCTATTACCTGGGAAAAACCAAAGAATAATGAAAAAGAAATATAGTGTCACAGATGCCAACGTTGGGGACATATGCAATTCTGCAATTCGGAATACAAGTGTGTAAAATGTTACAATAAACATCCACAAGGTGAGTGTCAGAGAGTTTCAGAAGATGGTTCAGAGCTGCGTTGTGTTAACTGTAGAGAAAGAATTCACCCGGCAAATTGGAGAGACTGCCCAGCATACAAAAAATTTATTAATAGCCGAAAAGAGAGAAAGAGAAAATTCCACGAAGAAAATACTGTTGCTAAAAACAGTGTTAATAATATCATAAGCCATTCATTTCACTTAGCAGGGAAATCATTTGCGGACCTTTAACAAACAAATGCTACTCAGCAGCCATAACAAAAGCCCTCGTTTGTTGTTGACTTTTTGCAACTTGCTAGTCTGTTTTTATAACCAGAGGAACCGTCGCTAGAACAGCGAATTAAAAATTTTTTTGAATTAATACAAAAACATGTCAAAGACAGAAGCCAAATCGGAATTTTTGCGGTTTCTAAAATCTGAATATGGCCCGTAGATCTATAAATTTGTTAACTTTTAACGTACGCTCTCTTGTAAACACCAGCAGATAAGCGGACCTCTCAAATATACTTCAACAAAACCAAATTGACATTGCTCTCCTACAAAGTGACATCCTCATAGGAATAGAAAATTAAATAATTCAGCATATTACTTCTTAAACGACTTCTCATCTATAGGATTTGCCATAGTAATAAAAAAAAATACAATAAACAACAATCTGATGAAGATCTCGGGAATATCTTTCAATAATCTTTTTATGCAAATAGAAACCATGCATGACATTTCCAAAACTTTTTAATTGGTTCATTATACGTTCCTTGTTTTCATACCTCGTTGTAACTGCAAAATAGCTTCAATAAGATTCTTGATTTTGCCAGAAACTACGACGGGTTTGTTATGGGTGGCGATTTAAACTCTAAAAGCACAAGTTGGGGAGATATGTACGATAACAGCAATGGAAAAGTCCTTTTTAATTGGCTATAAACAAACTGCCTTGATGTGAAAAGACTATGTGACATTTCCCCATCATATCCCAACAATTCATCCTACTTGACCATTTTCTGCTAAGTAACAACATAATAAATAGTTTACAACCAAACTATCGGATAAAAGTCTACTAAAATTTTTAGACCACTATCTGATCAACCTCAAGTTGGAGTTGGAAACAGGCAACTTCCTTACTATTTAGAAGCCCACTAGTAATAACCTTTCATAAAAACACCAACTGGGAATCGTTCCGTCAAGACCTGGAAATAGCAACTCAGCAAATAATACCCCCAACCTCTCGTAATTTAAGTAACGAAGAATTGGATTCGTTAATTAATAACTTCAACTCAAAGGCTACTGCAGTACATAATACTCACTCGCAGAAAATAAAAATCTTTGAGGAAAAGAGACCATATCCAGACAATATTAAAAAATCTTTCAAGATAAAGTACACTTGACAAAAGGAGCTTTTTATCTTTCATCAAAATGGCAACAGACTAAGTAGTGAAATCAAATACTACTGCTGAAATCAATTATCAATGAACTTGTTAACATAGAGGAATCAAAAAGATTTAGTAACAGACTTAAAAATATTAAGCCAGGCCCAAAGGCATTTATAAATATATATAAAATTACTGGTAAATATAAATCCCCATTCTGTCACAAAATTGCTCATAACAATACAGTCACATCAAATCATTCCGAAATTGCAGAAATTTTTAAAAACCACTTCAGTTCAGTTGTCAGTGAACTTGTGCTTGACAGACCTATTATTCATTTTGAGAACCAAATTGCATTAGCCGTCAATAATCTTCCTCATCACATTTATACCTTTGACAACAGACTACAAGCGGTTGAAAATCATGAAACGTTCCATTTCACCAAAGAAGTCTGTAATAAAGGTCCCTGTGGACCTCACATATTATTTTAGAGAATTTGAGTTTTTTCTTCTTCTTATTTTTACGCATATGTGGAAATATTTTAACCAATAGTAAAACACGAATATTAAAACAGGAAAATACTAAATTTAAAGGCAAAAGTAAATATAAATTACAAAATCAAATGAATGTAAATGATTTTATAAGTTCCTATATTTTGACGGCCTTTGGTTTATATTTTTGCTGGTGTATTGTATTTTTTAAGGTGGTGCAGTGTTGCGTACCTACAGCACTTGTATGAAGTCTTCGGTTGGAGGTTAGATTCTACAAGGTACAATCGACAAGAGTATCGATTAACGCGCGGTGATTTTGGTGGCACGGCAGCGGCAGCTTCATTTGTTGGTTGTTTAGTCTAGTAAGTTCCCAACATTTGGTACATGGCATCAACACCACATTCAATCAAATTATAATCAAGAATAGCTAAAGGTTTCTCTTTCAAATGACTTAAAATATCACCGTTTGTGTAATGCAAAGTTGATAACACTAAAACAGCTTTGTTCTTTTTAAGAACATACCAATGTAATGATACATCTCATACATAAAATCCAAGTCATGAAAATTTGACGTGACTTATATTTCAAAAATTTTATAGCATCAAATGCTTTATTACTACGAACAGTCTCAACAAAATGTAAGCCTTTGGCTATTAAAATTATAGCTAAGTCCAAAGTTGTAAAAAAATTGTCCGCATTACTATACAGGTCCCTTTGGACCTTGTTGGTTATTCGCGTAGTAGACGTCTTTAATCCTTCATAAATATTTCAATATTAAAATTTATAATCTAAAACCTATTTTCAAACCTTAAAAATAAAGATGTCATGGAATCTTATAGAAATTCACTGTAGCCATTTCCTTACACATCGAAAAGGCTTATGACTCAGTTTTCCACAAAGGCATAATATCAAAACTTATAAACCTAAAAATTAACACAGAGAATCATTTTGATTCATACTCTATGCTGATGATTGCTTGATTTATGCACATCACACCTCACAGTGCACAGTGGGGCAGAATCAAAATATTTTGGAAATAACCTAGTTATTTACCAACGGCTAGGCCGATTGAACCAAAATTTGACGTGCGTATAGCAGAGTATCTGAACTTAAGTTCTAAAGGTGGGTACCACACACCCTCCAGGGGTGGTGCTATGTGGCCTTAAAGTTGAAAACCTCGCACCTGGAAATTCGTTTAAAGCTTGCCATTTCTTCAGTTTTATTCTGATTTTTGAAATTTATACATGGTCTTAAAGGTCTTGTCAATACTTATAAAATGGTATCTAAATTTGTAAATATTAATTCAAAATGATTGAGTTATAAGCATTTTAAGAAATACAATTTTTGATTTTTCGCTACCCTGGTCCAGTTTTTTCAAAATATTGGGTACAATTTTTAACAATTTTTTTTAAATTTTTTATCGTATTTAGCGAGCCAAATTTATAAATATTTTAGATAAATTTGAGGATTGTATCTTTACTGAGTTAAAAACTAGACGCTTTTCAATTTAAAAAATTTAAAATTTCTGCATTTTTGTGTACTTTAGCCCAAAATAAGACGTATTTTTTCATAAAAACAATTTTTTTAAGGAGTATATAAAAATTTTACATTTTTGTATAAGCTGCCACGAAATTAAGTCGTTTTGTGATTTCGGCCGAAATCAACTTGAATTTCGCATACATTTTACCAATGCCCAAATTAACTCATTCTATTTAATTTCGTCGAAATTAACTTGAAATTACGATAGACAACGCTGGTTTTGTAGAAAAACCTACTTTTTGCAACCATGACCATATTTACAACCTAGAAAGTCCGTTTTGTTTGAAAAAAATTTAAAAGCCAAATTAAATAATGGAAATGTACATAATTGTACATTAATTTTGTTGTAGTGTTGTTTTTAATATTCGTGTATATTTTAAATCAATGCGAAAGTGTTGTGCGAAAGCTCTTTGCAAGAGAATTAAATTCTACAAATGAAACTAAGAGTGATCAGCTGTTTGCGAAATTAACTCAAATGTCAAAAAGCCCAGTATGAATACTTTAGATTTCGTTCGTAATTTCAGCTCGAAATTACTCAATTGCGTGGCAGCATGAATGGGCTATAAACAAATTTCATATAATATTGATCATCCTTGTAGAAGATGGAGGTTCCACAATATGACCTATTTTACATCGAAATTTTGATTTTAGCCTATATATTATAAAATGCCAAAGCTTTGATCGAAAAAAGAAGATTGCAGTAATAAAGCTATATATGCCCTAAATTGTTTCTGAAAATATTTAATGAGTCCTAGTCCGTATGTAGACTTTATGGGCAAAAGATTAAAAAATCCCAATTTAATGATTTTTGGTCCTTATTTTGGAAATTGTGGAATTTTATTTTTCTTAATATTGATTTATGTTATGGTACTGTTATGGTAACATAAACTAATAAAATCCTGATAAATATGAGAGTACTCATACCCAATATTTAAAAAAAAAACTGGACCAGGGTAGCGAAAAATCAAAAATTTTATTTCTTAAAATGCTTATAACTCAATCATTTTGAATTAATATTTACAAATTTAGAAACCATTTTGTAGGTATTGACAAGACTTTGAAGACCATGTATGATTTTCAAAACTCAGAATAAAACTGAAGAAATGGCAAGATGTAAAAGAATTTCCAGGTGCGACGTTCCCAACTTTGAGACCACATAGCGCCACCCCTGGAGGGTGTATAGTACACACCTTTAGAACTTAAGTTTAGATACTCCTCTGCTATGCGCATATCAAATTTTGGATCTATCGGCCCATCCGTTTATAAATAACTAGATTATTTCCAAAATATTTTGATTCTGCCCCACATAGCGCCACCCCTGGAGGGTGTATAGTACACACCTTTAGAACTTAAGTTTAGATACTCCTCTGCTATGCGCATATCAAATTTTGGATCTATCGGCCCATCCGTTTATAAATAACTAGATTATTTCCAAAATATTTTGATTCTGCCCCACTGTGCAGTGCATAGCGTCACCTTCAAGAAATAAACAACTACTATAAACAATGGGGAATTCAAATAAACGCTGCAAAGTCTGAAGTTATTTGTATCAGAAATGCACACAAGAAATGTGCTAAATTTGTAGTTCCAGAAAGCAAAACTTTACAACTTTCTCTAGATGGTACACTCATTCCATTTAAAAATGCAATCAAGTATGCTGGGATTTACTTCGTTAAGTTACTTAATTTCAACCTCAAAGCTAGAAACCTCCTAGGAAAAGCAAGGAAAATTTTAGGAATGTTTTCTAATCTAATGAACAATAAATATTTGCCAATAAAAACCAAACTCCTCACAATGTCTCCAACAGTAGCCAAAAAACTGGAGACATTTGAGCGGAAAATTTTTAGAACAAAACGTTTTTCAAACTAATACGTATACAAAAATGCAGACATTGTAACGTGGCATAAACATTTATTATCCCCACGTACATAGTCTGAAATATTATTAACAACATACCACCGTACTTAACTGCGGTGTAATAACAGTATAAATTTAAGTCTGTACAAACACCTACATGTTTAGTAATAATTCTCATTTAGTTTATTTTAAAATAAGTATAAGTGTTAAAGGTTGGCAGTCAACCGGCATGTTGCAACTCCCACAGGACGGGCACTTGGAACATCTAAAAGTCTCAGATATTATACGCTACACTCGTATAATAGAAGAAGAACCGGCTGGATTA
The DNA here is from genome assembly GCA_949628195.1 of Phasia obesa. Lineage (NCBI taxonomy): Eukaryota > Metazoa > Arthropoda > Insecta > Diptera > Tachinidae > Phasia > Phasia obesa. Next base: position 146,224,933 of record OX451215.1, on the reverse strand, counting down.
TCCAGATAAGCCAATTGATTTTTCAGATACATCTGACTTCGGTAAGGTGTGATACATTTTGTACAAAGCGGTCTTCGGACTGACTGTTCCCACAGCGGCTTCGGCTGACTGTTCCCACACCGGTCTTCGCACTGACTGTTCCCACAGCGGTCTTCGGACTGACTGTTCCCACAGCGTTCTTCGGACTGACTGTTCCCAAAGCGGTTTCGGCTGACTGTTCCCACAGTGGTCTACGGACTGACTGTTCCCACAGTGACCTCGCTTGACTGTTCCCACAGCGGTCTTCGGACTGACTGTTCCCACAGCGGCTTCGGCTGACTGTTCCCACAGCGGCTTCGGCTGACTGTTCCCACAGGGGCTTCGGCTGACTGTTCCCTAGTGTAAGCAAACTATGTATTATTGTAAAAATTTAACAATAAGAACCATTGTACGTTTACGAACCTAGATTAAGTAACCAGAACCTGCGAACTAGTTGTATCCCGAATCTACGTATCGAACCAGTAACCCGAACCTGCTAACTGATTGTATCCCGAACTGCGTAACGTACCAGTAACCCGAACTAGTATCACCCGAACCTGCAAACTAGTTGTATCCCGAATCTACGTATCGAACCAGTAACCCGAACTAGTACCATCCGAACCTGCGAACTAGTTATCATTAAAACCTGCGAACTAGTTATCTCCCGATCCTGCGTATCCATCCAACACACCCGAACCAGCTATTTGACGAACCAGTCGGGTTGGCGTGCGTCAGTTATCGTAATTTTGTATTCGTATTGTTATTAATTATTGTAGTAAATAAAGGAAAACAGATTAATTAAACCCAAGAAGGGAAAAATAATCTTTTATATTACTTAAGGCTTGTGGATCCGTAAGAAGACCCTGAACGAGACTAAAAACCTCAGGCTACGACAAAACCACGTTACAACATGTTACCCTTCTGTTGGTATGTCATGTAAATACATAAGAAATTTGTAGAAAAGCTTTCAATACATGAAAACTTTCTTATCAATCAAATCTTCGAGCTGGAGCATCTAATAAATCGGATTGCCGCCGCATATTTATCTCCGATTGGCATTCTCTACGAAAACAGAGATCGATGAAGATCCTCTCTTTCTTCTTAATTACGATTATAATACAACGCCTCCCTCCTCTTTTTCTTATAAAATTTAGAAATAATTTGAAATTTAGAAATATTTGAGTTTACATACATATGTATAACACAAAGAGCAAACAGCTGTTTCCGTATGGAATGTTCGATCGGTTTCGTACTTTGCTTAAGAAAATGAATTTCGACAAAACTTAACGAAAAGTTTGGCTAAGTACATTATAGTTTGCCACATATGATTTATATGGATTTATTGGTACAGTTGATTAAGTTGGCTTAAGCATATTACAGTTGGGCCTTATGTTCTTACATATGTACATATAATTGTAAATATTTAGGATGTGTAATGAAAATTTGAATTGGTCTCTTATTTTAATTGTAAACACATGAGAGCAGATCAATTGTAACCCTTTTCAATAGAACATTTACTATTGCTATAAAATATCTTCTTCGGACATGAAATTAATTAAGCAATTTTTTATTTTCTTTCATGTTCGTTTCAAACTTCGTACAAATGAAAGAAATCAAATTTATTATGATTTCTTTCGTTTGCACGAAAAACGAAGCTACTTCATGATGAATGGTGGTCTTCAATTTTTGAAACAAATTTTTGCTTCTTTCACGGACGGTGAAAAAAGGAAGCTCAACAAAAATTACTTCATGGTCAAAGAGATGTGATCAGTTTGAAAAGCAAAGATATATAAAGATGAAATATGTGTGTGTGAAACTTATTTGTGTGCAATGAATAAACAAGCAAAACACACTTAACAAATACGTACCCTGCTTTGAAATGAGAATGTATTGTTGTTTTGCACTGAAAAAAATCGCATTGTTTAACATTAGTAAAATTGCATGCATACCCGTATATAATTTTTTGTGAAAATAAAAAAAATAAATGTAACGTATATTGCTTTGCTTAAAATTGTTAAATATGAGCGTGATTTATGTATATTAATCTAACACGAAAACTAAAAAAAAATATTTTTTATATTACAATAACAAATATTATTTCCAACTAATGGTTTGGTTAGTTATGGATATATATTTTCAGTGTACTTATTTTATTACACAATGCGACATAATCCTGCTTTGTTGAAAATTGGCATGCGACTGATTAAAAATCTTATATGTTTTGTTCTCTTTGTGAGAAAACGAAAACATTGACAAATAAAAGATCTTTTCTTTTTTATTTAAATTTCATTACAATTTCAAAAGTCTTCAGAACGCTGGTGCTAACCTAAGTTTAACACTTGGATGCGAAGACTAATTCTATCAGTTAAGTAGCTACCAGTACTGAGATTGTCGAATGACTCCATATTCGATAAAAGGATAAATTTAAATTCACACCCAAAATTCGTTTAGTACAAAAAGTACAATTTTAAAAGCCGGTTTGTACAATTTGAATATTTCATTTACCATCCCTGCCGGAAGCATGTCATTCATTTACTATGCTCATTTAATGAAAATAAATTCATGTTTTATGTTAAATTAGCAGAGTTCCTTAAAACATTTATATAGTTATTAGAGTAAGACGAATATAACTCTAAGAATGTTATTGTTCACATCGTACATATGTAAGAAAACAAATGTTGTCGAAAAAGAAGAAGACTTAATAAAAATATTATTTAACTAGCTGTGCCCACGCACATTGTGTGTGTCCTGACAATATTTTGTTCGATTTTCTTTGAAAGTAATCCATTCTTACTCTTACGCATTTAATTTATATAAAGGTACCCATCCCTGGATAAATTTCTAAAAATTATTGTAAGGCTATGTGAAAGACACACAGACAGGAAATGAGTTACTCATTAATTTAAAACAGCGCCATATTACGTAAAATGTACCGCTTTCAAAAATCAAAGATGCCTTAAAGTATGCAGTACCTTTAAATCGGCACCTTTCTCTTGAAAATAAGATATTTTTGCGGAAAAAAGTTTTCTATATTGAGAGCAGGATACTAAGGTACCTTCTCACAAAATTTTGTTAAAACCCATCCACTAGTTTTTACGTGATGCGAACACAAAAAAGACAGACAGGAAATGAATTTCTCTCTTATTATATGTATATATTGGTATTTTTCATTTATTACAAGAAAAAGTCTCATAACAAAATTGGTCAAATATTTTCCTTGACCTTAGGGCAGTTTCCAACATTATTACTTGTTCTACAAATTAGATAGGTTTGATTAAACGTTAAACAGGCATGATAAAAAAGGAATTACGGTGCCTTGAAAGTAAAATACTGAAAACTTTTCATGATAGAGGACATATGACTGTGGACTAAATGCATTACATGGAACTGTGCGAAACTTTGAATTTTGTTTCCGTATAAATAAAATATTACATACATTATTACATTTTCGTAAAACTTTTATTATTCTTTCACAAATTATGAATTAAAGAGATTTTAATGAGGTATAACTCTAATCAGATACTAAGAAATTCAATATTGCCGAAAGGTGTTCTTTTATAAAAATAACATTTCGAATATTTATATGTTTTTCAATAAATATTTTGAAATATTTCATTGGAAACTGCAGAATAAATTTAAAAAATATAGCCGACAGATGCCGTTGTTTATAATTCACTAAATAATAATTCCATTGTCCAAATACGTTTCGTTCCTCTTTCTGATTGTTGTCTTCCTATTCATCAATTAAGAAAGCAGCACCTAATTCACTGCTCCGTGCTAACAAGCCGCGATTGACCGTCTAAATGCCGCTTTAGAGTTATACTCTGAGGCAGAATTATTAGACAATAGGAAGACATTTTCGATCGGTCTGATCGACTTCAACTTGGTGAAGTCCAGTACCTATCTTGGCCCTCCTTCATCTCAAGTGTACACATACCTCCTCGCGGTAGGTATGGGGTAGCTGCTTCAAACACCCGTTTTAAAGTAGTGAGCTAATTTGTGCCACGAACTGTTCACGATAAGAACTTTAAAAAAATGGTTGGGGCGTTGGACTTGTAATCCACCCTCACAAAAACACACTACAATGAAAGAAAAAAAGAATAAGAAACGGCCCCCTACAAAAGTTGACGTCCACCGCAAACGAATAAGGGATCATGATTTACGGATATGTACGTGGAACGTTCGTACTTTGTACAGAGCAGGTGCAATGACCCAATTGGCGGATGTACTGAATAAGTACCGATCCGATGTTGCTGCCATCCAGGAAATAAGATGGACGATGACGAATTATACTATAGCTGCCATGATACTAGACACGAATTTGGATGTGGCTTCGTAGTCAGTAGGAGAATTAAACATCTTATCTCCAGGTTCACTCCAGTAGACGAACGGATAGCTACGATACGCATCAAGGCGAAGTTTTTTTATATAAGCCTTATTTGTGCCCATGCCCCGACGGAGGATAAGGACGATCAGGTCAAAGACGCCTAGAAGAAACATATGACCGTTGCCCCAATCACGATGTTAAAATTGTTCTGGGTGATTTTAACGCGAAAATCGGAAGGGAAGACATATACGGTCGAACAATCCGCAGATTTAGTCTGCACGAAGACACCAGTGATAACGGCTTGAGACTGATATCCTTCGCCGCTGCACGAAACATGGCAGTGAGTAGCACTAGATTTAAACATCTCGATATTCACAAGGCAACGTGAGTATCCCCTGATCAATCAACGAAGAACCAAATTGATCACTTTGTTGTGGACGGAAGGCATAGTTCCAGTGTGCTAGATGTGCGTTCGATTCGAGGTGCCAACATTGATTCGGATCATTACCTTGTTGCAGCTAAGGTTCGCACCCGTCTTAATCTAGCGAGAAACCCACGAACGATCCAACAAAGGAAGCTGGACGTCAAAAAGCTGCACGCACAACAAACCGCTACCGCCAAAAATTCTACAAGAGAGCACTTCTTATCCCGACGTTATCTGCGCATAATGGCAACGTATTGCAAACTCCATGGAAACTGCCGCCAAATCCGTACTGGGGTTTCCAATCATTGACGATGGTGTTAAATGTACACCACCTGACCAAGATGAGATCGACAAAGCAATATCCCGGCTGAAGAACAACAAAGCTGCAGGTGCCGATGGTCTGCCCGCAGAACTGTTTAAAGCCGGAGGCGACGAGTTGGTAATGAGTATGCACCGACTTGTTAGAACAATTTGGCTAGAAGAACGCATGCCCGATGACTGGAACCTCAGTGTGCTGTGTCCTGCGCATAAAAAAGGAGAAAAAACCGTATGCGCCAACTATAGAGGTATAAGTCTCCTTCCTATTGCATACAAAATTCTATCGAGCGTACTATTTGAACGATTAAAAACTAAAGTCAGCGAAATAATAGGACCCTACCAATGTGGCTTTAGGCCTGGTAAATCGACCACCGACCAAATATTCATATTACGACAGATCCTGGAAAGGACTCAAGAAAGGCAGATCAACACCTATCACCTTTTCATTGACTACAAAGCTGCTTTTGACAGCCCGATACGAGCAAAGGTATTTAAAGCCATGTCTGAGTTTGGTATACCTGCAAAGTTAATACGCTTATGCAGAATGACGCTAACTGATACAAGATCATCGGTTAAAATTGGAAAAGACCTCTCCGAGACGTTTAATACCAAACGAGGTTTTAGACAAGCATATGCTACTCGCTTATGTGCGAGAGGTAACTGCAACATGCAACGAACAACGAAACAACAAGACTGGGTCAATATGTGAACGTTGGTGTCTATAACTTCGAGGTAGTGAACAACTTTATCTACCTCGGTACCGCAATAAACCAAACAAATAACAAATTTCGAGATAAGCAAGCAATTTAGAAACAAAGCCCTCTCTCGACAAACTAAAATTCCACTCTATAGAACCCTTATATTACCCGTGCTACTATATAGCGCTGAAGCGTGGGTTCTTACGCAATCAGATGAGGCTGTTCTAGGGGTGTTTGAGAGAAAGATTCTTCGCAAAATATATCGACCTACTTGCGTCGACAGAGAGTATTGCTATCGAAAGAATCACGAGCTGTATGAGTTGTACGAAGATATAAACATAGTTAAGCGCATCAAAGTACAACGGTTGCGCTGGCTGGAACACATACGTATGAATGAGAATGCTCCAGCAAGAAAATCATTCCAATTTGATCCCGAAGGAAGACGTAGAAGGGGAAGACCCAAACTCCGGTGGAAGGATCAAGCTGAGGATGGTCTCGCAAAACTTGGTGCTAGAAACTGGAAGCGAAGCGCATTAGAACGACGCGCATGGAAAGCTATTCTTAATCAGGCTACTGACCAAAACGGTTGTTTATAGCCATCTAAGTAAGTAAGTAAGTTTAGATCGACATGCGCAAAAATCTTAAATTTTTTTTTCGGGATAACCTTGTCTTATATCATCCTTGGTACGCAATATAGGTAAAGTATAGTAATCGTAAAAAAATCGAACGGATTTATACGTTTGGAGGTTTGACTATTTTCGTGATGTTGTCTGTGGGTTGTGTATGCCACTATTTTTATGGAGGCTCTACAGGTCATACCATTTGACATATCAAAATAAAATTCAGTATATGCCTTTAGGAGATGAAGAGCTGTATAGTTTTTGGGCCTAATCGGTAGGGGAAGGGTTAGTTTACTTGACACCCCAACATGAAAATAATTATTTTTTAGATGCGAATATACTTTTAATTTTCAATCTTTATGTAATATATATGAATATAAAAATATGTTTTTATATTCATATATGGTATGGTAAAGTTGAATGTAGGCCACCCCAGATTTTTAATTTATAGTTTTATATTTTGTTTCTTCGTCCCTTAATCTTTCACTCCACCGTTTCCAGTCGGCTTTATTTTTCTCGCCGCAGTTTTTACTCAACTACATATGTACATACAAAAATTATTTATGTAAGGGTGTTTTTTATAGAGGTATAGAACTTTAAGTTGCAATAAAACAACGATGGATTATTCGATTGGTATGAATTTTATTTATCCGAAAGATAATCTTGTGGCATTACATTTTAAATATGATTTTTGGCATATGACCACCACGGCTGGCGCGGATGTAGTCCAATCTGGACGTCCAATTTTCCATGACTTTTTCAAACATTTGTGGCCGTATATCGGCAATAACACGGCGAATGTTGTCTTCCAAATGGTCAAGCGTTTGTAGCTTATCCACATAGACCAATGACTTTACATAGCCCCACAAAAAGTAGTCTAGCGGTGTTAAATCACAAGATCTTGGAGGCCAATTCACAGGTCCAAAACGTGTCTTTCAATAAATCTATTGTGGCACGAGCTGTGTGACATGTTGCGCCGTCTTGTTGAAACCACATCTTCTGGACATCATGGTTATTAAATTCAGGAATAAAAAGGTTAGTAATCATGGCTCTATACCGATCACCATTGACTGCAACGTTTTGGCCACCATCGTTTTTGAAAAAGTATGGACCAATGATTCCACCAGCCCATAAAGCGCACCAAACAGTCAGTTTTTCTGGATGTAACTGTGTTTCGACATACACTTGAGGACTACCTTCACTCCAAATGCGGCAGTTTTGTTTATTAACGTAGCCATTCAACCAGAAGTGCACTTCATCGCTAAACTAAATTCGCTTTGAAAATCGGGAACAACGGTAATCTCGTTTTGGGCCCAAAATTGCATTATTAGCAAGCTTTGTTCAGGCGTAAGTCTATTCATGATGAATTGCCAAACCTAATTGAGAATAAATCACTTGACAGCTGTTAAATCGGTCGCCATCTTGAAAAGTAATGCCAACTTAAAGTTCTATACCTCTATAAAAAACACCTCTTATTTACATACATACATATAAAAATAAAGATATTTTAGATTTTTTTTAAATAAGTACCAAGAGCAAAGCGTTGATTGTTGTCCTCCATTTTTTTTTTTTTTTTCATTTAATTTGCAATAAAAATATCTGTTTGTTACTAAATTTGATGCACATTGTACAAGAAATTTCGACGCACCGATAACAAATGTCCGAAATATACGGTAAAGCAAAGAAAAAATTTACCCTAATTGGCAATCGCATCGTTCCTTTTACATTTTTCTTATATTCTTTAAATATAAACCGAGACTGCAAAGCGCAAATGGCAGTGCGTAATGTCTCTTTTAAGGAACATTATTAAAAAAATGCAAGTATATGCGTTTTGGCAGACATAATCCTAGAGCTGCTAACTATGTTCTTGATAATTACCAACTTGAATCTGTGGATGAATTTTTAGACTTAGGAATTCTGCTTGATCCTAAATTGAATTTTATTTCTCATATCACCATGACTGTTAATAAGGCAAGAGGTATACTTGGCTTTATAAAGCGGTGGGCAAAGGAATTCAAAGATCCGTACATAACGAAAAATTTATATACCTCATTAGTAAGGCCCGTGTTAGAGTATGGATCTGTTATATGGGATCCTTTATATAATAATCACTCCGACGCTATTGAGTCTGTACAAAAACAGTTCTTGATTTTTTGTCTGCGAGGATTAAACTTTGATCGATTTAATTTACCACCTTACACAGTTAGACTTTCTCTTATAAGGCTCCCAACTTTATAAAGCCGTAGAATAATGCTGAATATATCATTCATTTTTAATGTTATTAATGGAAATGTTTCCGCTGGGTTTTTAATAAATAATGTAACGTTTAATGTTCCTCAACGTCCATCTCGTCATTTAGTGCCACTGTCAGTCCAATTTTTTAGAAATAACTATGCTAATGCTGACCCGCTTAGAAGGATGTGTAACGATTTTAATAAATTTTATACTTGGATAATTAAAATAATAATTTATTATTATTTTTAAATACTTAATTTTTAAATTTCATATTTGTTTTGAAATATAATTTTATTTTATTTTTATTATGTAAATTTGCAACTTTGTTCTTGTATTTATATATTTGTCATTTAAATTTATAATGTCTGTAAGGAATAAATTCCATTGACATTTGTTTAATAAAAATTTAAGAAGATTTAAGAAGATATATATATATATATATATATATATATATATATATATATATATATATATATATATATATATATTTGGGATTAATTAAGAAACTCTAGTTTTCCCAATAAAGTAAAAAGGCGCTGGATTAAATTCACTTTAGTACTTAACTGTATTTTATTAGTTTTTAAAAAGAAATTAATTCTACAAAGCTTTTAGGATAATTTATTTTACAACGCGTGTTGGCGTGGGTAGAGACAAAAAACGAATGAATGTTTTTTTAATCTATTCGGTATTGAATAGTCATACTCATGAGTGTTGTTAGCAGAGTTGCTTCAGGCAACAGGGTGCCACATCATTCCCCCCGCTGGAACGGACTCACCTGAATCTAAGCGGGACATGAACATGGCGACCAGAGGAGGTAGTTCTCGGCAGATTGATTTCGGGTGAAAAGCTTACCCTTGGTGTTGAATTTGTTGATGTGTCTGGTGGTCGCAGTTGACTAGCGTGATTGTTCGATGAATATTGTGAACTAGTAATATCAGTTGGTTGACAAGCTGGAACATCAGGTTCTTTAGGGCTTGTTGAATTTTTGATGGTGTCGTTGTTTGAAAAAAAGGCAGGTTTTAGTCGGTCTATACTTATGTTGTTTTGGCGGCCACGTATTAAAATCTTGTAAAATTTGTCGTATCGTTTAATTACCAAATAAGGACCATCGTATGGATGACTGAGTGATGGTCGGATGGAATCGTTGCGAACGAAAACGTGTGTTGAGTTCTTTAGGTCCTTTGAAACAAAAGTTTGGGGTGTTGCATGATGCGCGGTGTTAGTTGGCCTAAGCTTTTGCATGGCCGTTCGAAATTCCGAAACGAAATCGCTGTCGCTGTTGTTTATTTTGACTGGCTGAAAAAATTCTCCAGGAATTGATAGGGTTGCGCCGTATACTAATTCTGCTGGTGATGCATTAACGTCGGGTTTAAAGGCGACCCGTACGCCAAGCAAAATCATAGGCAAATGAAAAACCCATTTGGCTGGATTATGGCACAAGATTGCTGCTTTAAGTGTTCGGTGCCACCTTTCAATTAACCCATTTGCCTGCGGGTGATATGGTGTAGTGCGGAGGTGTGTTGCACCGATCGTGTTTACCAACTCGGCGAAAATCGAGGACTCAAATTGACGGCCACGGTCCGATGTTATTCCTGCGGGAACACCGAACCTTGAAATCCATTGTGACAAAAGGGCTCGTACGACGGTTTCAGCACTCATGTCAGGAATTGGAACCGCTTCGGGCCAACGAGTAAAGCGATCAACTATCGTTAAACAGTATCGCTGGCCTTCACACAATGGAAATGGCCCAACGATGTCAATGTTTATGTGGGCGAAACGTTGTCTAGTTGGCTCGTATTTATTTGGGGGTGAATGAGTGTGTCGATGAATCTTCGACCGTTGACACTGCAGGCAGTTCCGAACAAAAACGGTACAATCTTTTCGAATCCCAGGCCAACAAAATCTGCTAGTGGCTAATTTGGTTGTAGCGCGAGCACCTGAGTGTGATAAGCCATGAATCGCCGTTAAAATCTGTTGGCGAAATTCCTTCGGAATTAAAGGGCGAATATTCGATGTCGATGTATCACAAATTAGCTGACCGTTGTAGCCTGGGATTGAAAAAAGTTTTAGTTTAAGGGAATTCATTTGAGTACCTGAATCTTTAAGCATCTGCTGGAGTTCCTCATCACTTTGCTGTGCTGCTGCTATGCGGGAGTAGTCTACAATATTACTGATTGACTCTATACGAGAAAGCGCGTCGGCTGTAGCGTTTTTAATACCTGGTGTATGTCGAATGTCCGTGGTGAACTGGCTGATAAAGTCTAATTGACGGATTCTACGAGGCGAAGCCTTTTCGAGGTTTTGTTTAAACGCGAAAATCAGCGGTCGATGATCGGTGACCAGGTAGCATCGTCGTCCTTCTATCATGTACCGGAAATGGCAAACTGCTTGGTACATCGCCGTTAGCTCTCTGTCGTATGTTGAGTACTTTTGTTGCGTGCTAGTTAGTTTTTTTGAGTAAAATGCTAAGGGTTGAAAACAACCTTCGATTTTTTGGTTCAAGGCTGCACCGACGGCCGTGTCGGAGGCATCTACGTAGACTGCCAGCTCGGCGTCCTCGGCGGGGTGTGCTAAAAGCGTAACCTTAGCGAGCTCGTCTTTGCATTGTTGGAAGACCGCTTCAGTAACTGAATCCCACTTTAATGGCGTACGATCGTTTTTCTTATTCCCCGTGATAAGCTGTTGTATTTTTGTTTGGTATGTTATTGCATGTGGCAAAAATTTCCTATAAAAATTCAACATGGCTAAGAAACGTTTGAGTTCCTGAGCCACTTTTGGTCTAGGAAAGTCGCGTATTGCTGCTACTTTTTCGGGCAGAGGACGAATACCATCAGCGCTCACGAGGTGACCAAGGAATTGAATACTGTTTTTTCCGAATTCGCATTTCTTTAAATTTATGGCGAGATGGTTTTCACGAAGACGGCGAAACACCTCGGCGACGTCGCGGCGATGTTGTTCGATAGAAACAGATGCTACACAAATGTCGTCGATATACGGGAAGACGAAATCCAAACCCCGAAGTACTTCGTTTATTAGTCGCTGAAAAGTTTGGGCCGCGTTACATAGTCCAAACGTCATAAATTTAAACTCATAGAGTCCGAATGGTGTACTTATAGCCGTCTTTGCGATGTCATCAGGATGAATTGGAACTTGATGAAAAGCTTTCTGCAGGTCTATTTTAGAAAAGATTTTCTTACCTCTCAGGTTAGAGGTGAAATCTGATAGAAACGGCAGCGGGTAACGATCCGGTAACGTTTGCGCATTAAGTGCACGGTAATCACCGCATGGTCTCCAAGTTCCGTCACTTTTCTTTACTAGGTGCAGTGGACTGGACCAGTTACTGTTGGATGGCTGACAAATACCGGCCTTTATCGGGAATTCAAATTCTTTTTTTGCTGCTGCCAGCTTCTATGGAGAGAGACGTCGTGGGCGGCAAAAGACAGGTTGCCCTGACGTATCAATTTTGTGTGAGATAGAAGACTTCGTTATTGAACCATAGGGTGAAAGTCGTGTTATGTCGGAAAAATCTTTTAAAATGTCGGCAAATGGATCGGCAGTGTTATATGTCTTAATGGCGGCTGTTTCATACGCGGTCGGAGAAGTAAGTTGAGAAACCACACCACTAAAGTTGTCTATAAGACGGTTGCGCCGCAGATCGATGAGCAAATCGTAGTGCTGAATAAAGTCGCTTCCAATAATCGGTGACGTCACGTCGGCGACCACAAATGACCAAAAAAAATCTCGACGCAATCCGAGGTCAACTTTAATGCGCTTTTCACCAATTACTTTAATTGGGGTCCCCATTTGCGGCGTATAATGCGATGGCTGTCGGACGGACGTCAAAGGACTTTGAAGTTAGTGGAAGAACAGAAACGTCGGCGCCGCTATCTACTAAAAAATTTTGTTTCGTAACTTTGTCTCTTACCTGAAGGCGAAAAACTTGGCAACTGGTGGTGGTAATTTCGCTGGTTACCGCCACCCGCCGGGGTAGTCAATTAGCTTGTTGTGTTGAGGTTGACGGGCCCGAAGATAAGGCGTTGACTTTTCGCTGCTTATGCCTGCAAGGGCTGCGGCACTTCTGCGCGTTTTGACCATGCTTTTTGTGGTACCAGCACTCTGCACCCGATGTGTTGTACAGATAGTTTGCGCGATTTGCCGACCGACTGCGTTGCGGTACTGCTTTTCTTGAGCGCGAGTCGGACCGTGTTGAAAATCGTTCGAATTTCTTTTCTAATTCGACGACGGCTGCTCGAAGTTTGTTTAATTCGCTTGGGGACTTAGCCCGCACATTTCCTATTTGATTTGTAGCCATTGCATCTACAATGGCATCCGCAACTCTGGTAAATTCGGCCGGTGCACCTGCTGATGCTGCCACGACTGGCTGGGCAAACTCTGGTAAGCGTTTAGTCCATAGGCCTTTAAGTGCCGCCTCGCCCAGGGTTTTACCGGCTACTCGCTTCATTTCGAAATATAGCTCGGACGGTTTTTTATCTCCGAGGGGGAGTTCCGAAAGCAATCGATTTAAGCGACGTTGCTCGCTGTCGGCAAAATGATTAATAATTTTTTCTTTCACGTATTCATATCTGTCGACGGGTGGCATTGAAGCAATTACATCAGCCAGGTGGGCAATGACGCTTGGGTCCAAAGCTGCTAATATTGTTGCGGTCTTTTGTTTGTCTGTGCATATACCCGATGCCGTAAACCAAAAATCCATGGATATGAACCATGCGTCTATGTTGCTGCTGGACATGGGCGGTACAGGCAATCGGGCATAAATGACGGATACGTTTCCTTGCGGTGTTGTTGCAGTGTCAACTGTCTGCCCGGTAGCTCCACTAGAAAGGCCACTATCATTGCCAGTGTGGAGTGGCGTTGTGTTTGCGTCCGTCATCATTATATGATTTGCACTTTTTTGTTAAAAGAAATGGCGGTTTTGTGACACCAATTGTTGTTGCACACAGAAAAAACAAAATGGTCGTTTCTTCCTTCAAATTTTAGAAGAAATTTTTTAGAAAAAAATATGGCGCCTGCGTAACGTTGTTGCAGCCCGTATCAAAAAGAAATTTTGCACTTGGGGTCACCAGTTTGGGATTAATTAAGAAACTCTAGTTTTCCCAATAAAGTAAAAAGGCGCTGGATTAAATTCACTTTAGTACTTAACTGTATTTTATTAGTTTTTAAAAAGAAATTAATTCTACAAAGCTTTTAGGATAATTTATTTTACAACGCGTGTTGGCGTGGGTAGAGACAAAAAACGAATGAATGTTTTTTTAATCTATTCGGTATTGAATAGTCATACTCATGAGTGTTGTTAGCAGAGTTGCTTCAGGCAACAGGGTGCCACATATATATATATATATATATATATATATATATATATATATATATATATATATATAATAAGTAGTAATATATATATATATATATATATATATATATATATATATATATATATATATATATATATATATATATATATATATATATATATATATATAATAAGTAGTAACTCATTTCCGTCTGTCTGTCAGATTTTCATTTACGTTATCATCATGTAAAAATTACTGAATGGATTTTAACAAAATTTTGTGAGGAGGTACCTAAGTATCCTGATCCCAATATAGGATACTTTTTTTCCACAAAAATATCTTATTTCCAAAAGAAAGTCGAGAAAAAAGACTGAAAGTACGCTTTCCAATATAAAAAACAGCTTAGTACGGCACGGCACCTTTAATTGGCCTCATAGGCAATTGAATAAAATTTGTATTTGTTTTAAGTCGCGTACGTGATGTATAATTTGGTTATTTTGTGAAATACATACATACTTGGGTAATTACGTTATTACATTATTTTTGTTATTTAGCGTTAATTTTTAAAATCTGGTAAGAATACTACGACTTGAGGTGAATTTTAAATATTGTTATTGTTAGTTTCTTCTTAGTTTAGTTGCATTTTATAGGTACTACTCTATCAAAGTCTTACAATAGGCGTGGAATACTTTCAAAGCAAAATCGAGCAACATATTATCAGGGCGCCCACGACGCGACGTGGCGGGCTCGGCTAGTTATTTAATATATTTGTTTACAATCGAGATAAAATACATGTATTTTAATTGAATAAATAAAAAAAAATTTAATTGAAGTCAGTTGTCTTACTGACTACTCAGAAGTTACCTTAAAGTTAGTAAATTTGTAGTTAGGCATAAACTGAATTTACATATGTAGGTATGTATATCAGTTAGCTATCAAGAAACTTTGTAAAAATATGTAATAAAAGTTGTTGCTTTTTATAATGTCCTCCATCTACATATTTTATTTATTACTTCAATAAAAATATTAACACATTAAACGCTGATATTTGCTACCAAATAACATTAAGATAGAATCACAATTTAAAAACAAAAGAAAGAACGCATGGAAAGTGACAAAAATGTTTATTTTGTAATTTAAAAAAGAAATGAAAAATTTGTAAAACAAAATTATCAAAAATAATTTTATTTTATTTTTGGGGAGGTTTTGCGTTTAAATTGTAGCTAGCTTATAGTTAGGACATAAAAGCTAACTTTTTTGATTTATTTTAATATATAAAAGTCTACATAATAAATTCATATAGACTTAAGTAACAAATTAAATAATTATATGTAACAATAATATGCAAAGACAAGAAAAAAAATTTAACAATTAAGGAAAATTATAGTATTTCGTTTTATAACGTTTAAGCTTAAAGAGTAATCAATAAACAGATACAGTTCATTAATTGTTGACACATATTCTTCTCAGTGGATCAGCATAAGCATGGTTCATACAAAAACATTTAATTGCCAGAGGATGAAAGTAACGTGTCGGTCGGTGTGGAACATTAAATGATACTTAGAATGAATTTAGAATGTATATCGCCATTAAAAATAACTAACAAAAAACATAACGTTTAGCATAGTCCTTCGGGTTTTAAGGGAAGGCAACTTAATTTCATCTTAAGCTTCGTAGGCTAAATAGCACAAAGTGTGTTTGAATAGACTCAATATGATCACTATGTACATTATACAACGGATCCCAAACAACTTAGCCATATTCAAGAATAGGTCTAACTAAGGATGTATGTATATGAAAGCTTAATTACATATGGATCGATAAATTCCTTTGCCCATCTTTTAACAAAAGCAAGAACGCCTCTCGCCTCATTGACCATCATAATAATATGTGGAATAAAACTAAGCTTAACGTCAAGCAATATACCCAAATCCAGGATGGAGTCTACTAATTCCAAAGGTTGTTTGTCCCACAAAAAGTTGACACTGGCCAAGTTGCCCCTGTTAAATCTCATGTGCTTGCATTTGTTAGTATTTAGTTTTATTAGGTTTACATTGCACTAAGTATAAAAGTTATCAATATCATGTTGTAGGTAAAGATGATTCGTATTTTTATTGCATGTAAGAAAAATTTTTACATCATCAGCAAACGCAAGTATGTAGCAATATTTTATATACCATCCGGCCCATGATTAAAAGTTGTTTTAAGTCTTTTTAATTTAAACTTTATTTCAGCAGAATGAGTTTCTGGAAAGTCTATTGATAGGTTAGAAGAAATTTCGAAAGGATAAGAACTCGTGTCATCATATATAGTATCACAGTACGTTGTAGCAAAAAGTCCGCAAACATATTGGCGATAAGAGCGTCATCATCAGATTCACAATTCCCATATTTTATTACAGGCGGAAACTCATTAGATTTTCGTTTGGAGTTTACAAAATTAGAGAACGATTTGGGAATGTTTTTAAAATTTGATTTCAATTTTTATACAGAGTGGTATTTAACAAATTATACTCAGAACGACAAAAAGAGTACCTTCCGTAATCAGCAGTATAATTGAGTTTTTGTATTTTTTGTAGAGTTTATTTTTTAGGCTTGATAGATGTTTAGATCTCCAGAGGGGACCAGAGCTTTTGAAGACAGTTCGTTTTGGTATACATTTTTCCATTAAAGAATAATAATGTGGAAAATCAATTACATTTTACTAAGTTATTTGTTCCGCACAATTAAAGTAAACAACAGCTACAATAAATTGTTAGAATTTTTTCTTTATAAACTTCGTGAGTGCCATAATTATTTGATAAACAAAACGAGCAGAAGAACTAATTTTCAAACATTATGCAGCGGTACTACAAACAAAAAATTTATTAATTTACATTTGTTTTGTTGTTGGACAACAAGTCTGAGAATAACATGAGGTTTCAAAATAGAAAAGGCATAACTTTGTTTAAAACAAAAGCAGTGCTATAAATAGTTATTTGACACAGTGTACGTGCTGCTCCGAAAAGGTAAAGAAACTTTTTTATTAAACTTAACTCAATACTCCATTGCCATACGACTAATTAATTTATAAAATATTCTGATTCCGTCCAATTTTGTTTTTTCATTTCTAACGAAATCTAAAGAACATGAATTTCGTCCTAGGATTGTAAATTATTTATTTATTTATATTAAATTTGTAAGAATAAAAGCCTTCTGGACATATAATAATATTACAATAGACTAAATAAATTTTTAAAAAAATAATTTGTTTTTTCAATATTTCTATGAAAATCATGACTGTAACATAACATATTTTTAATATTAAGAATATATGTATGTATAAAACCAAGACTCATTAAACACATGGACAACATCAGGATACCGACTACAAACTGTCAATCCATCCTGTGTTTCGCTAAACTATGTATATTAATAATGGGGTTACTGGTAAAACATTTCAAATATCTACCTATTATAGTTCCCTATCTACTTCAAAGGTGGGCATAAAAGTGGACGTGGTCAATTTTTCTTTCCGTAAAAACCTTAGTTGGGTTATAATGAAGATTTAAAATAAAAATTGGCCAAATCGGTGAATCCATTATTAAGTGATGCGATTACCAACAATTTTTTAAATATACTTTTACAAAGTTTAAGTTAATAAAAACGAATTTCCATTAATTTATATAGCTTTGGATTTAAATTGCTTAAGTTCAGTTTTGAAAATCGTTCTAATTGGACACCTACACAAGTCATAACATAAAGACAATCAAAATATCCTATCATAATATAATGCGCCTAATACCGAAGGTTTCAATGCATGAGTGCTGAGTACCAGTGATCGCTCTATTTTGCGTTTCACCAGTTCCATTATAGATAAAAATTACTTTTCGTAACAAATCTTACGAGCATAAACAAGATATGACTGCTTTCAGAATTGAGTCTGTTAGCAGCATTAGGTCAAGCTTAACACATTATTTCACTGTCATCAGGTGTATGATGCATGAATACTACATATTTTCAGTGTATTCGGGCTACGAGAGCACGTTTAAAATTTAGTTAAGTGTTAAAAATAATTTCTTTTAACAGCCCGCTTAAAATAAATCAAATGGCTGCCGATAAAAACTTTCGGCGTCTAAAGTTTCCGTGTTTTAAAGAAAACAGAAAAAATGTTTAACTGTAAAAATACATAGGTTAGGGAGGCAACTGTGTACACACACACCCACACATCTCACTTGGGTACAATATGCTGCTCCCTTTGTGTTTAATAATAAGTAAAAATATATATGTCGAATATATTCGACAAAAACACGAAAGGGGAAAAGGTTAAATAAACATACTTACGAAAAGTTTAAGTTAAATAAAAGCATGTAAAGGCTGTAGAATTTACTTGAGTATTACGAAAAATTTCATTCTCTTTTCAGTGTTGTCAGATTAGGGGATTTATCCCCAAATCGGGGATTTTTATTCGCTAATGGGGATTAAAAATTTGGTTTGTGGATTGGGGAATTTGCTGAGGATAATTTCAATATTTTGGGGTTTTTTTTGGGGATTCTTATTTTGATTTCATATACTTCTTGGATTATTGTAATTTTATTATTATTTTAATCGTTCGTTAATTAACGTTTACCAAAGATGTAACGAAAATTATTGAGGCAATAAAATTTAATTCATATAATTTACCCTGGATGATATGGATCTTGCTTAAGAAAGAACTGAAATCTGCAGAGGCTCCAGGGTCATTTATTCAAATACGTTCTTTTTATATCTAAAAAGTTTATTGCACCAGAAATGGTGAGGTAAAAACTTAATCAAGTCGTATATTTTTATTATTTAAAAAACATACATCTTAATGTATTTATACGATAATTTAAATTTGCGAACAATTAAAATTTTTTTGGGGATTTTTGGGAATGAAAATTTTCAAATTGGGGATGCAACTCGAAAAATATCTGGGAACCCAGATATTTTTCGGGTTGAGATTAGTATAACAAATTATAACTAATCTATAGGTACACGAACAAACTTATATATGTACAAAGTTTTATATTTTAAGACAAAAGCATATAAACAGCTGTTCTGTTAGTTTTACCTGTAGTATTTTACCATAATCGCACTCATTCAACATAAATTAATTTCCTCAAAATTTTAAAATATTCATTTTACATTAAATTCATATATTTTTAAATAAAAAGAGTAGTGGTGAATAGTGAAATCATAGAGTGAAATCATTTAAATATCGATCTAAATTGAATATGTATAAGGCCCAAAAATTTTCATATTTCAAAAATACATACATTTTTCAGTATTTTCTGTGCTAAAAAAGTAATAACAATGCAATAAAGTGTTGTTACTAATTGTAATATTGTTATTTTGTAGATATTTCATTCGAGAATTACACTCATCTGTGTGCATGGAGCGGGACCTATCATACTCTCAGCCAGTAAACAGCCAATAGAGTAATCATCAGCGACTCGTGAATAAAATGAGAAGGTTGAACAAGCCTACTTATGTATAAAAATAGGAGGGATCTGGCTTACATCACGCATTTTTATTCTTTTTAAACACGTAATGAATGCAATGACATCTTGGCAATGAATTTAAGAAAAAAATTTTAAATTGAAAAAAATTGCCTTGATCCTTATCAACAGTTTGTCCTTGTTGCAGTATAGTCAATACTTTTTTCGAACAAAACATTCCACATAATCTTAACACCTCTACTTTAATATCTACTTAACTATCTCAACTATACTCTATATTACGTTCTCATTATTACATAATCATTACAAAAAGCGACCATTTTGCAGACCCACTCTTAAACTTCCTGGCTACCTGTAAACATAATTTAAAATTAAGTATTGCGATTATTCTTTCCTAAATATAGATATAAATAGTGGAAAGGGGTTAAAATGAAGTCCCATATTCAAAGTTGCACATTAAAGTCGACGCCTACTAAAGTAGACTTTAAACGAAAAAGCTCGTATTATCTTTTTTGCTTTCAAAGTGAAAAATAAAGAGGGTCTCAACTCTAATTTGATAAATGTTTGCATACAACTTCTAACCAAACATAAGAAAACGGCAACCATGAACAGCTGGTTTTCTGTATTTTGTTGAGGATCAGTCCAATTATGAATATTCCCGGGGAAATTTTTCCCATCCCAATGTTTTGTTTCCGGGACAAATCTCCCTTATTCTAATCTCCTGGCAGTAGCAAAAAAAGGGAGTGAGAAAATCGGAAAATCGAAAATCAACTTCAAAATAATATTTTATCGAAATTTTATTTTAATTTTAACGAAAATTTTTTGTAAAGCTATTATCGAAAACTTCTTGTAAAAATTTTATTAGTAGTTTTTTGTAAAAAATTGATTGAATGTTTTTTTGTAAAAATTTTACAGAAAATTGTTTTTAAAAGTAAGGACTTCTTCTATACCTAGATGTTTCTACATTACGGTCAGCGAATGTGTCACCTGATGTCTATTTGTATTTTTTTACCCTAAAAACAAATTTTAAATCATTGTTTTATATTTATAAATTCAATACTTAGATTTCCGCGCTAACTCCCTTTCAAATATATGAGGAAAAAACTCCCAAATACAGTCATTTATTTTCCCCTTTTTAATATTCATAACATACTTCTTCATATTCACACATACTTCTTTCCCTCGGTAGAAAAAAGGAAAAAAAATCCCGAGAAATTTTAATTTATAATAGCAGGAATGGGAGAAGGGAAAATTTTCCCGGGGAATAGTTATTCATTATTGGGCTGGATAATACTAATAATGCTTCAACGTTAATAATTTCTCGTGAAATATCCTTAAACACGCCAAAATCAATAAGATCCGGTATATTTTGCTGGTCAGTAGGCCAATAGGTGGGTTGTCCACTCGAGATCACATTCAGATTCATTTTTGAAATTGTGTCAAACAAAACACGACGTTTTAGAGTTATTAATCGTGACGCCCAAAATGTATGTTTAGCGGAACCTAGTGATTTGAATAAGTCGCTATACTGACTCTCTGATACTTGAAATCTAGGAGGTGAATAAATTGAAGAAATAACTAAGTATTGATGAAATTCTTCAAAGCTGATATTTGTTGCTTGAAGGTAGTCCTCACAAAAATCACACAGGAAATGATGTTTAATTCGAGCCATTATTAGTATTGCTGCAACGTGGGATTTTAGTGTCATGTAATATATAGCCATTGATTTAAAAAAAAAGCTATTTGTTTTTAAGTGAGACTCTAAAATCAGCATGACATCAATCTGTTGGTTCTTAAGGAAGTGCTCGAGTTAATTTTTGTGTTGGCGTAAGCCGCTTGCGTTCCAGAAACATATTTTCAAACAGATCTTCGTTTGTTAAGTACCGCTTGCAACATCATATACGCAAAGAAAAACCATGGTTATGGTATGGTCACAGAAACCACATTATGTTCTCTGTAACAATATATGGTTGCTATAAACAACTTTTAGTTGTTTGTAACATTACTTTAGTCCCGATAAAAAAGTTTTGGTTAAAATTTTATCATTAAATGGTTCCTACATGCAAAAAATTCAACGTGCTTGGTTTTAACTATTTAATTTTTGCTCCACAACCATAGTTTTTACGTTTAGTTCCGTACGTAACCAAAAAATTTTTAAAAATAAATATTATTTGTTTGTTTATGTCATCGGAATTTATCGGCAAATGTCAAAACCCCAATTTGTTTGTCAAAAAACCTAAGTCTATGAATGTATGTATGTAGCAAATTTGTATAAGTGTTTGTTTTTTTAAATATATCCTCACAGCAACTAAAGTGCACATAGTTGTATAAAATGTTTTGTAAAAAAATTTATTAATTACAGTCAGTTTTAGATTTTAAAATTAAATATTTCTTTTGTTTTTAAATAAGAATATGCATTTTATATTTTTGCTGATATATTTATGTGCGAAAAACGTGGAATTGAATACTAATTTCAATTATTTTTTATTCTGTATGGAAAATTTTCATTCCCTAAAAGACCAAAAAATACAATACTATGAAGACACAAATTTCACCTAACAAATGTCAACAAAATTAAATTAATGTTTTGTTAAAAACTTGGAAAAACAATATTGTGAAAAAATTTTGAGTTAAAAATTTTAAATTACTTACATATTTGAGAAGTGCAACGATATATCGTAATAGAGTATAAATGTGAGTAAAAATGTTACTCCCCTATGTATGTTGAATTCACACCGTACCCGCATGTATGAAGACATTTATAGCCACGTTTTTGACATTGGGAGAGTTGGCTATCTATGTAATCTATGTTTATTGGTTTGCGCAAAAAAAAAATAAAAAATGTATAAACAATTGTTTCGAGAATTTATGTACATACAGACATACATACATATATGTATGTATATGTACACATATGTTTAATTATTTCTTTTTTACTGTTGAAGTGAGCACGGATTCTGGATTCTCGCAATTCGTGTCCTCTCGGTGTTTTAGTTTTTATATAAAAAAAGTAATAAAACCTCGATATCATCAAGATCAACAGGGATATCATTACTGATGATGAATTGTTTGCAGATACTTACAAAACGACATTGGTCGATTATACAATTTACGAGGTGACACTAAAATTGAAGATATCCATCCCTCAGATGAAGAAGCTGATGAGGGTAGTACAGACTCAACCCTTGAGACTGGCGTTGATGTTGTTCTCAATCACCGTTTACAAGAATGCTTTGCTTTTGGATGCAAGAAAGACTTCACTTTATACTTGAAAGACTACATGAAAAAGGTGTTGACTCAATTGGAAAAGAGATCCCCCGATCAAATTTTCCTGAATTTTGTTTTTTTAATATTTATTTCACTTTTTTCAGCATAACTTGAAGGGACTCCAAATTTTTAAACTACTAAAGCGTTCCGAAAAACAAATCGATTGGATCACTGAAAAAGGGTTAAAAATCGATCGAAAGTCTTTCACACAGGCGGACACTACGAGCTAAAAAAAATTCTGACGTGTACATGAAAATCGCCGATACACGTGTATTTTTATTTTTTCTCCCCTTTCAGAAAAGGTGTATTTCGTTCATAGGACAGAACAAAAGCTCATTTTTGCGGCGCGGTCTAATAAATAATTTTGTATTTTATATTTTATATGACATTTCATATTTTTTAACTATACTATAATCATTAATTTAACTATAATATTATAATGTTCAACAATAATATGGTGCTCTCAGATTATGGTTACCTCAACCATGTTTTTTCTTTACGTGTAGATTGCATGCGTACTATTTCTTGCATCATGCTCCTCATAGAGCTCATAAAATTGTTTAAAGCATGCACTAATGGTTGGGCAAACTGAGGATGATGAGCATTTGCTCGTTTTTTTAACCTTCGAATCATCTCTTGATTTGCCGTATTGAGAGGAACAATGTAGTTCGCTACACACAACGTAAACTGGAGGGCAGTAAGCCCTAGTATGACCATATTCTTGGCAAATTAACACTGGACGACTCCTGATCGCTTATGCAGTTCCTCTACGCTTATTTTGCGGTGTAACAGATATTTCAAATTATAAATAAGGTGCGTTTCGTTCTTTTTCAATCTGATATCTCCAGGTTCCAGTTAAACGCGAAATAGAGGTTGAGGGACAAGTTCTCGATTTCTGAGATAATCTACACTTTTTACCTAAAATCCTGCTTTTTGGATCAAAATATAAATAGAGCTGCAAAACAATCGATAGTTTTCTTTCGGCTGAATATCGATTGATAGTCGATACTGTCGTCAAATTTTAAATGGAAATACGAAGTTGATTAAGTGTAGCCAACGTCACATTTGTAGCAACTTTTCCGACTCAGATTGTAATCTTCAATTACAAATAAAGTATATCATACTTTGAATCATTTTAAATAAAGAGTGCCACATTATTTAACTGATATACTTTGGTAATAATTATTAGTAAATTTTAACTAAATAAAACCGCGGCCACGTACTGATTGCTGCTTAACAGTCTTTATTCTCTTTACAAACTACAGGTGAAGTTATAATTTAAAGTAAATAGCAAAATATAGATATTCAATTTTTGAAATAATAGTTCGGCTATTATTTAAATCACAATCTTGTACATTTGATATTGCAAATTAATGCAATTGTAGAAATATCCCATGAATTGTAAACGGTTTTTAATTTCACTTTGCAATACTTGTTGCAAAACATAAATCTTGATATAGAAATTTTGGCTTGAATAAATGTTTCGTTGAAGGAAGGCTTTAAACTACAATTAGTAGATTGTTTTATCGAAGAAACTCTTGATGAAGTTATTTTTATCGATGATATGTAATATTCTAATTAATGAAATATTCATTCAAATACGAGGGCAAGCGTACTTTTTCCAAAATTCGACAGTAAAAGTTAACGGGAACAGTGTTGCATTGGTAGTTGCTGTGCTGGACACACAAGAAAACAGTTCCGTATTTACTAACAGTTAACAGAGATAGTCTTGCATTTAAAACTTATGCGATTATAAATACAAAAAGTTAAGAAACTAAAAAGCTGTCATTGTATTAGAGTTCTTGTCCAAAATAAGACAGTTGTCTAGTATTTTATAACCGTTAATGAGATAAGACTTGCATTGGAAATCACTGCACTAGATATAAATAAATTAGTCAAGTGCGAGTTAGACTCACACACGTAGGGTTCCGTACTATGTTCAGTATAATTTAAAAATTCCAGTTGTTTATTTCTTTATGTCTTATGGGACACCCTTAAATTTTA
This sequence comes from Phasia obesa, assembly GCA_949628195.1. Taxonomy (NCBI): domain Eukaryota; kingdom Metazoa; phylum Arthropoda; class Insecta; order Diptera; family Tachinidae; genus Phasia; species Phasia obesa. The sequence continues at coordinate 146,200,255 of OX451215.1, read as the reverse complement.
AAATTAAAGTAATATTCGCGAAAATTGCATCATAATTAGAACACCCTTTAAATTTTAATATGTAATTGATTTTATAGCGGCCATGGTAATACACTTTCTATTACACTATACACTTTCACTATACACTTTCTATTATAAGGAGCCTACCTATTGCGGTTAAAAAAATAAGGTAATATTCGTGAAAAACACGTTACTAATGGACACACTTCAATTTTAAGTATTTGTTATAGCGGCCGAAGTGACACATCTACTGTCGGATTTTATATTACGGTTTATAAAATCTTGTCACTGTCGGAACACCCTTTAATTTTATTATTCATTATAGTGGCCATGGCAACTTCCTTTCTATAAATATACTAAAGATCTACTTATTGCGATTAAAAAATAAGTCACTATAAGTGAAAAACATGCCACTGTCGGAACACCCTTTAATTTTTAGTAATTGTGGCAACACATCTTCTGTACAAAATTTCAGGATTCTACCTGTTACGGTTCAAGAAATAAGGCTTTATACATGCAAATCACGTCACTGGCGGAAAACCCTTTAATTTTTATTATTTGTTATAGTGGACATAGTTATACACCTCCTGTAAAAATTTCAAGATTCCACCTATTCATTCAAAACTTAGGATATATAAATGCAAATCACGTCACTATTGGAACACCCTTTAATATTTAAGTTCAATTTTGTATACTTGTTTATAAAACAAACATAGTTTTAATTACAGTCTGCAAATTGTAAGTGGTTTCCTCTTACAGCTCAAAAAAAAGACATAAACGGTAATAACACGTCACTTTTGGAACACCCTACGTTTTAGTATTTTTTGCTATTATGGGCGCACTTATACACTTTTGGTTAAATTTTCAAGAGTCTATCTATTATGGTTCAAAACTTAGGCCTTATACATAAAAAGCACACCACTGTCGGAACACCCTTTAATTTTTAGGTTTATTTTTTTAGACTTGTTTATAAAGCGAACTAAGTTTTAATTACTGTTTGTAAGAAATAAACACATATTCGTAAATAACACCTCTCTATCGGAACAACCTATAAGTTTTAATATTTTTTGCTATAGCGGCCATAGTTATACACCTTTGGTAAAATTTTCAAGAGTCTACCTATTATGGTTCAAAACTTAGGCCTTATATATGCAAATCACTCCACTATCGGAACACCCTTTAATTTTTAGGTTTATTTTTTTCAGACTTGTTTATATAGCGAACTAATTTTAATTTAGTGCTTGCAGATTTTTAGTGAATTCCTCCTACAGTTCAAGAAATAAGCACATATTCGTGAATAACACCTCTCTATCGCAACACCCTATAAGTTTTAGTATTTACTAGTATAGCGGTCACAGTTATATACTTTCTGTGAAAATTTCAAGCGCCTACCTATTACGGTTCAAAACTTAGGCCTTATATATGCAAATCACACTACTATCGGAACACCCTTTAATTTTTACGTTTATTTTTTTAGATTTGTTTATATGGCGAACTAAGTTTTAATTGCTGCTTACATATTTTTTGTGTATGCCTCCTACAGCTCAAGAAATAAACACATATTTGTGAATAACACCCTATAAATTTTATTATTTGTTGCTATAGCGGGCAAAATTATACACCTTCTGTAAAAATTTCAGGATTCTACATATGATGAAAACTTAGGCCTTATAAATCAAAATAACACCACTTTCGGAACACCCTTTAATTTTTAGGTTTATTTTTTAGACTTGTATATAAGGCGAACTACGTTTTTATTACAGTTTGCAAATTTTTAGTGTATGCCTTCTACAGTTCAAGAAATAAACACATATTCGTGAATAACACCTCTCTATCGGAACACCCTATAAGTTTTAACTTTTGTTGTTATAGCGGCCATCGCTATACAGCTTCTGTGAAAATTTCAAGAGTCTACCTATTATGGTTCTACTAAGTGTAGCTACTCTTTAGCTCAATCAAAGTTATTTTGCTCTACTCTTTTGGATGCCGTTTTAGGTTCACTTGTTTCGCTATTTGGGAACTTGTTCCGTTAGAGTCCTTATCGTTATGTACTTTATACATTGGTACTAACTGCGGAGATTTAGAGCTTCGACCTCTTTTTAATACAGTTATGTATCAGTCCATTCCCAATTGCATCGTGGGATTTTCTACACTATCCATATTAGTATTGGTAATACTGTGTTCAGAAGGCGACTTGATTGTAGTTATTTTATTGTCATCACTTAACAAAAGCGATGAGCAAAATTGGGCACGAATAACAGTCGTAGCATTTATACACAAATTGTTTACAGTTTTTTTGTTTTTATTTATTTCAATATTGTGTACATTTTTATAATTAAATAGAGGTTCACTAGGCCCTATTGAATTTTTTTTATTTTAAAAGTGGTAGAGCAATAATACCTTTGTAAAGAAAAAAGAGAGAAAATAAAAAATACACACAACTTTGTTATTGCTTTAAAACAGTTTCTTTCTTAAAAAATATCCGACCGTACTTTTCAACGAAGAAATCGAACACCCTTACGAATTTTGTCTGGAGCAAGGAGTGATAACGAAAAGGGCACCTATTTGCTGGACATTTTAAAAGGGTTTTTACTCCAAATATATTAACTGATATAGTTGAGTTGCCAATTGTCAAGTTTTTTGCTGTAGTACCGCTAAGATTCGAATTTGGTGATATTTAATGGGCAATAACGGATTTAAACACCAAGAAAGCCCTGGTTTTGATAAAACCAGTAACGAAATGTTAATTGAGTTGCCCCGTGTTATTTTTCAGAAATCATTTATTTTATTTTTAATGTCATTAAGACTTTCCCACAGAGAGGAATGTCTCTTTGATTACTATGATTCCTAAACCAGGAAAGACCACCACAAATAGAATCAAACAGACCTATGTATAAGCCTTTTATCTAATATATCAAAGCTGTTTGAGAGGATGTTAATTACAAACTCACAGGTTAGTCAAAGAAGACCTCTGAAGTAAAGCATTCGATAAGGTATGGTATGCTGGCCTAAAACTAAACAAAATTTGCAAGTAAACTTATATATGGTGTTATATAGTTATTTCACAGATCGAAAATGCATTATAAAAGAAGGAAATTTTGTAAGCTCACCTGAGTTGATTGAAGCCAGAGTTCCCCAGGGTAGTATATTGGGGCCCATTTTATATTTGTTGTATATTTCAGATATGCCAACTAGTGAACGAGTCCACACATCGACATTTTTAAGCAATCACAAAAATCCCGAAGTAGCATCACGATATTTACAAGACCGCGTATTAAATTTAGAAAAATGGTTAAAGAAATAGAGAATAAAAGTGAATGAACCAAAGTGTATTCATGTAACTTTCACACTGCGTAGAGAATCGTGCCCCTCTATTCGCATAAATTACCAAACGATATCTCAGCTTTCAGACGTATAATATATCGGCATAATTCTTGATCGTCGCCTTACTTGGAAAAGCCACATAGATTTGAAGTTAACACAATTGAAATAAAAATCAGTGCATCTAAATTAGCTTATTGGCAGAAACTCCACCCTCAACTTAGATAGTAAACTTCTACTGAACAAGTCCAACCAATTTGGTGCTATAGTATTTAATTATGGGGCACTGCATCAGCTAGCAATGTAGAAAATATTCAAAGGCGCCAAAATAAGATTCTACGAATGATCACAGTTGCTCCTTAGTATATAAAACACTCGAACATTCACAAAGGTCCTAAACGCAGTAACGTAATTAAAAAAGCTGAAAACTCATCCAAATCCGCTGGCCCGTAACTTACAAAATGAACCTAGTTACATTGGAGCAACAAGGAGGAGGAGGGACATTTTCTCTTCTTCCGTACAGCAGAGGTGTGACCCACAAATGATAACAGCAACCGTGAAACATACAATTTTTTTTGTTTAGCACTGGCTGGACTTAACATGTATGTTTATTTTTAGTCTAGATTTAAGATATGAGTTCAAATATATTGAAGATACAATAAATAAAAATATGAAAACAAAATTTTTTTTTTCTATTAAAGAATTACACATTTTTCTAGAAACTATGTTTGACAAATTAAACTTTAAAAATGGAGTCTTAAAGTAGCTTTGGGTTGAGGAACTCGTGCGCGCGTCATTGTCATTATCGCTTAAGGTCAATCGAGGCACTCGATAGACCGATTGGTAGCGCGCTAGTCTATCAGTCTAGAGGTTGCGGGTTCGATTCCCGCGAAAGAATCTGGGTGTTTTCTGCAGACAAGCAAAAAAGCTTCGCAGAGTTAGTATTAAAAAAAAAAACGGCCGTCCTTGTTGCTCGGTCTTCAAGTGGTTTGCGTCTCCCTCTCGCACTGGCTGACTAGCTGTACCGTGGTACAGCTAATTGGTGTTTGCATTAATCAGCCACGTGTAATCGCTCTGGTTATCGTGTATAACCTTAATTTTACATATTGTAACTACAAGAAAATTTTACATGAGACAAAAAATAAAAAGATATCAAAAGAATAATAAATTAACAAGAAAAAAAAACAAACTAACGAAAATTAAAATAATGAAAAACAATAAACTATAATTAAAGAAGAAAAACATTCTTTAAAATCCAACCGTCGTTTCTGGACATGACCAAAAGCTGCAACTAAGAACTTAGTGTTTACGGGAGAAGAAGAAGAAGAAACTTCGAAAATCCTTATTTTTGTAAACAAAAATTTGATAGTATTTTTGACTATGAATATGGGCGAAAGTTTTTCAAATTTTCGAAATAAGGGTTGGCATTTAAAATAGTCCGCAGCATGAACCGTTGGAAACATGATCAATTGTACCAACTTTACCAATCCTGGTTTGGTCTACGAGTTCTTAGCAATAAATAACACAGTGCAACACGGAAAAAAAATAACCATATACGGACACCACTACGTGATAAAAGACAAAAAAAAGACCCCTGTCTACCAGTTTTGCCCAAAGTCCTCCAGGTTTTTTTTTATGGGCCCTCAAAGATGTGGGGCCTCGATGTCATTTTTGCAAAAAACTGATAATTTACTCAAGCTCATATTTTGCAAACCGTTTGGAATTTTGATATACTCTCTGAGGCAAAGTTGTAGCTCTTGTCATAAAGAACAAAAATTGTTAACATATAAAATCAAAAAAAAACTTCATCTTCAAGGTCAAAATCGCAACAAATTTTAAAAAATTCAATTTTTTTACCTTTTTACCCCTGTTCAGGTCCATAGGTAGCAAACCGTTCAAAATTCAAGGAAACAATCAACTACAAAAATGAACCTAAGATCTCAAACCTGGAGGACTTTGGTCAAAACTGGTAGACAGGGGTCTTTTTTTTTGGTCTTTTATGACGTAGTGGTGTCCGTATATGGTTAATTTGCCATGACTTAAAAAATTACACAGTGTGCAATTAAAGACAAACTTAAGCTGCAATGTGTTGCAACAATAGAAAGCTTAAAGTGTTGTATTAGGCGTTTGCATATTTACTAGAGACATAGGATCCTAATCATAGTCGCACACCAAAGTCGATTCTTTCTATAAACGACTTTAAACTAAAAACATGTTATTAATTATTTTGCTACCATAGTCAAAAATAAAGTATGTTTTAAGTCTAACCGATTTTAACTGGGTGACGACAAAAATGCAAAAAAATTTCCATATAATGTTGAACGAAATATGAGGAAGTATCATTTCTAATCAACTGACTTTTAAAATAAAAAGCATAAGTGGGAAAATTTAAAAAATAATGGCGTTTTCTTTTCTGACAAAAATGTTCCATATATTTTACACTTATTAAATTTTCGTGTTCTTTTCTAAAAAAAAAATATATCAGAGTGTTAATAAACATCATGTTCTGTTCTAAATATATCGCACCAAAACCAGGTAAATATGCTACATTTTTTACACTCAACTTTTATTAGGGGTGAGATATTGCCCTTTTTTGTAAATATATTTTTTTTTATTGAAAGCAAGAATTTTATTTTGAATTAAAATTTTTATGTGAATAAATATTTTATTTTATACGTCACATAGGCATAAATGTAAAATTAGTTTGCTTTCAGAGTTCTTTTGAAATCATAAAAAGGACATTTTTCAAGGACTGGGTGATCCATAAAAAGTATTACCTATTAATAAGTCAAAATATTTTTTCAGAAAACGCCATAAATCAATTTGTAGTGCATTTGTAAGTTTTAAAAGAAATAAGAAAGATGGAAATAGGGGATATGTGATATTTTTATGATATTTTTCGCAGCATATTCGCAGCAAAAACATAAGCCGAGGGAACGAGAATCGAATTGGGAAACGGAAAAGGAGTTATTGCCTAAATGCACCCTGCCTCCATGATTTTCAAAAAAAGAAAAGAATCCTTGGAAAGCAATAAAAAATAAAAAACTGGAGACAAATTAATTTTTTTTCTAATAAAAACCTTTCAGTTGACCAAAAAGATGACTCAAAAAATTGTCAAATTATTTGATAACAGCTTCAGCTAGTTTTAACTTTAAAGTAGGTTTTACCACCTAAAGTATGTTTTTATTTGTCTATGGTACACTAAAAGTATATTTCACAATTCTTAAAGTGTACTTTGTTCTTGACTATGGTTATGGGTCATATTCTCGTGTAATGTTATTGATTGTATATTTCTGTAAATTTACACGACATCCATGTACATATATATGTATGAATATGAGTATGTAGGTATGAGTGTCTGTAGTATGTATTTAACCCATATAATAATAAACATTTTAACGTTGTAATCGTGATTATTTTTTGTACTCGTACACGCATAAAAAGTTTCCATAAATAAATACACTGCTTTTACATTTGGACAGAAAATGGGCATTCTGCCTAATTTTCAAGTGTTTGTGTTTAACGGTTCAAAAGATAGGGTCATATAGATCAAATTACGTAATTTATGGGGACACCCTTTAATTTCTAACTTCAAATTGTATACTTGCTATAGTGGACTTTGCAATACAGGTTCCTTGTAAATTTCAGCTGTCTGTCTCTAACAGTTCAAAAGTTTGGCCACATACATAGAATTACATTAACTATTGGGACACCCTTTAAGTTCCAAATTCAAAATTTTATACTTTTTGTTGTAGCTGACTTAGCACTACAGGTTCTTTGTAAATTTCAGCGGTCTGTGTACAACTATTCAAAAGTATGGCCATATACATCAAATTAAATTAACTATTGGAGCACCCTTTAATTTAAAATTTTGAGTATTTATAAATTTTATTATAACGGTCATAGTAGTCGACATTCTGTCAAATTTTCAAGGTTAAGTCTATAACGGTTCAAAAGATAGACCCAAATAGGTCATATTATGTCACCTATGGGGACACCCTTTAAATTTTAAATTTATTTTTTTTTTTTATTAATTTCTGCTGTTGGTAGCTAAGCGGCACGCAATTTTTTAAAATTTTAATTTGCTGCCCTTTACGGTTCTTAATACACGTAAAAAACATGTATGTTGTATGGGGACACCCTTTAATTTTTAATATAATGAACTGTTTTTAAAATGGGACCAACCTTGAAGCATAACCTTTCAAATAAAGCAAAAAATTTTAAAATCGGTTCAGAAATGGCTGAGTTCTGCCGTTACATACATAAAAAAAGCAACATTCAGACGAATAGATAACCTCCTTCTTTTTTGAAGTCGGTTAAAAATTGAGAAGGCGTGTATGTGTTTTATTGCTTTCTCACTTCTACACTATAAAATTTCTGAACACATACAACTTTTGACATATCGAACTACTAAATCAGCTGGGCGGACGACACTACCTAGTAAGATAAATATACCTTGAGGGGTACACTGTTTCATGTACTTGCAATTCTCTTTTGTTTTCTGTTTCGTGATTTTAGACCTGAAGTTGGCTGCAAATATGTTTGACATTAATTTTATTTCAATTTTCAAGCTTAACGAACAAAATCGTTACTTTCTTAAAGTTAATATTTAAATTTGTCTGTGATTATTAATTGTTTGTTTCTATAACAGGAACCTATAAATATAAGCGTAAATTAACGTAATAACAATAAAATGTAATCATAAGTAATAGTATTTAATTTAATAAATAACAATTATTAGTGAATAAATAAAAATGGCGTTCAAGTGGAAAAATTAATTTATTCTGTACAACAATTCCCTTGTTTGTATAATGTGAAGTCGGTGGATTACTTAGACCGTATAAAGAAAGCTCAAGCTTTTAACAACATTTTTGAGGAAATGGCTAAAAGCGAATGCACCATTACTTTGGAAGAAATCAAACGTAAGTGGAGAAACCTGAGAACGCAGTTCATGCGGGAGCATAGGGATCGGGAGTAAGTGAAGTTGATGTTCCCAAGTTTTGTTGTTACCAACAGTTAAGTTTTTCGCAGTCAATTACTGAAATCGAGCCCAGCATCGATAATATAGAGGTATTTACATATACATATGTTAAAATTAACAATTGAAAATCTATTAAAGATTTTTCTGTTTCATTTACATATATTCTTAGAGCCAAGAAAATGTCCCAGAAAAGTTGAGGAACCTCCAAGGCGAAGACAGAAGGTATGTTATTAAAATTTAGGAAAAAATCATATTTATTAGTAGTGTACTATTTAAGATGTAAGGCTTTTCCAACTATGTAACTTGTACACCTTTATTTCGTATTAAAAGATATAATCTTTTAAGAATGCAAGTAATAGTTTCCGCAATGAGCTGGACAATGTGAAAAATATCCTTCTCACCAGAGGGCAAGAAAATAATTTAGCTTGGCTGGAAAATCTTGTCGTTAGTTAAATGGAGATTATATGTCTCGAATATCAGGATGATGCTGCGTGGCAAGTACAGTGTCTTATGAGGAAGCTTAACAGTGATTCTGCAAAAAAGGAAAAAGTGTTTCCACTAATGCTTTAAAAGATATTTTGGAACAATCAATGGGATGTTTGTTTGATGACGATTTCAAGTAACATTTTAAATGAGTGCGTAAGTAAACCCTTTTCTAACTTTGTTACTATTAAATTTATGATATTAATAAATTATATTTTCAGCTCTTAGAACTATCTTAGAACTATTCTGAGATAAGTACAACTTCTTGTCTGTGAATACTATAAATCTTTTCACTGAGTAGCGCTATTATTTTTTATTCTTGCTATTGTTTCTATTATTAAATAAAAAAATAGATTTAATTTTGGTATGAAAGACATTTTATGTCTGATGGCTGCTGCCGCACCTTTTCTTGGATTGTACACTTGATTGAGTTTTTACCAGTTTCAGGGAAATTTTCATTATTTTGTATGTAGCTTAAATCATTTTGAAGCAAGTAATTATGTAAGGCGCAACAAGCCAAAATTATTGTTTCCACCGTCTTCACTTTTTAGTTTATTGGTGAGACAAAAACCCTAAACCTGTTTGACAGCAAACCAAAAAGCATGTTCAACTACATGTCTACCACGAGAAAGTCGCGCGTTGAATATTTGCTTTTCCTCTGACGTTGTGTGATATGGGTATGGCTTCACTAAGTGAGTTTGCATAGGAAACGCGTCATCGCCAATTACTACATTTAATAGCAAATTATCTACACAGAGAGAAAAAACATATTTTAAAATCAAAGTGGATCGTTGTTGAATTTAAAATTTACCAACTTTTATCGTATTAACGTTGATTTAACAAATAACAACCTTAAAACAATGTAAAACGACATGAAATCAACGAAAAATATTAATTTTTACCTAAAACAAAATTTTTTTGTTGATTGAAGAACACACAACTTTGAATTGAGCATAAAAATTTTTAATTTTTAAGCAATTCAATTTCAATAAGAAAAACCTTAAACTAAGAATGTTTCAACTTTTATTTAAGGGAGCAGCTATTGTAAATCATATATGCCTGTTTTTAAATCAACGCCGTACATTTTCGATTTAAGTTCGAAACATTTTTAATAAGAAAATGTTCGTTGTTGAATACATTTTCATGTTGAAACAACGTTGAACATTTTAGAATCAATATGGTAGCATTATAAATTTAAGTAAACATAAAAAAATGCTTGTAAATCAAGTAAAATGAAAGGAATATTAATCTAAAAATTATTAAAATAAAATTAAAGTGTGTGATTTTTTTCTGCCAAAACAAAAATTACCTTTATGGAAAATTTTGAACTTCTAGATGAATTAATAGTGAGTGATAATGAAGTTACAATAACTGCATTAGATACCTCAGAAACAATAGATAGATTAATTATTATAGAACATGTGGAAAATAGAGAAGACTCTTCCTCTGTAGATAACGATATAAGAAAATTAGAATCATTGTTGGATGATTTTAATTTACTGCAACTTTTACCTTTATTTTAAGGTCAGTAATTGTATTCCTATTTATCTTGATAAACAAAGAACTTTAACTTAAGCCGATTATATTTAGCTGCTAATTTGACATACAGATGTTTAACATATATTCAAAAAGAAGATCTTATTGAAGCAATTCTACATTTGGGGCTTCGAGTAGAATTTAGGGAGAAACTATTTATGTGGCGTAAAAAAGATGTAAAAACTTAAGACTTGACGATGATACGATATCCAACCCAAATAAAGTTGTAGACTGGCTGAATAAATATTATTCAAATGCCCCTTCTCCATCTTCTTCAAATTCATCAGTAAAGCGTGTTTTAAATAAGGTAATTAAGGGATTAGTGTTTATACTGTTTATATATTATAATATGTATGCCTATAAATTTAATTTAAAAGGATTTAAAAACTATACTAAACTGCACATCCAAAGGATAATCATGTTTGGAAGTATATAAACAATGCCAAAAACTTTCAGATAACAACCGTGATGATATTATCAATATTATTATTGAAGAAATTATTTGTAACAAAATATCTTGAAAACCAAAAGATTTTTGTGGAATTGTCAGTGATATTTGCCAAATTTTTCCCAGTGAAACAGTTGGAAAAGTAAATCAAGTTCTTTTTAATATTCAAATTTTATTTAAATTATTTAAATTTTGACAGGAGTATTATTATTTTGAACGTCAAGGAAAGAAAAATCCAAGCGGCAAGTTATACTCCAAATATGTCAACGATCGGTGCAAACGGGCAAAAAAATCTGGTGAATTTTCAACTTTTTCAACTTTCTAACTATTGGTTAAAATATTCAGACTGTCGAGCCCCGCAGCTAGTAAATATAACTCAATCTATTAAGCACGTCTATGTATATAATAATGTGTTTTCTTTTACCAGATTAAAATAGATTTCATTCTTATGTGGGATGATTTTAAAGAAAAAGTAAAAATATACTTCAAAAACAACATTCATAGTAGCTACTGCAAACAATTATTTTCACTTGCTCAGTGCGCTCAAAGCAAAGGTAATTATTAATACTATGAAATATTACTCATATATTTAAAACTATTTTAATTTTTAATACATATTTGTATTTTAGATGCTGATGATTACATTCTTACAACATTACTTGCTGGAGTTTTATTGTCATCAGCTCGTTTTAAAGACGAAGGTGGTAAATTAAACATCCATTAATAACTATGAAGTTGAAATCGCGGAACGTATAAGCAAGTACTATTTTATTGGGCTTACAATTCAACCATTTATAATTGTTGAGGGACCTTCTGATAGCACAGTTAAGTCATTTTTTTGTTTATTTTGATAAAACACTTTTTAAATTTAATTCGTTCATTGAAAGTTTGGATATATGCTTTAAAATTTTTCAAGTATTTTCACTTAAATATCCTCAGGCGTGTGCAGCATCTTGGGTGTTCATAAAAAAATATTTTTTTTAAATACATAAATACAGTTCATGACATTAAATCTTCAAAAATTACATCCCTTTTAGGTTTTATGAGTAGTCAGTCAAAACAACAATAAGAATGTATATGTGTTTCAAATGCTTAAATGACTTCACAGAAGTGGAGTTATTAATAAGGCTTCTTAAATCTGATCACTTTTTTCTGGAAAATTAAATAAACTTATTTGTTTGCAAAATGAATGTAAGCAGGCCTTTTCAAACTACACATCTTTTAAAAAACATTTAATAAACCAACATTCAAGAAACAGTTCAATAAATCAAAAACATATTTCTCACGAAAAATTAAACCAGCATTTGTCTTCTTTTTCAACGCTTTCCTTCATTCAAATGACTTTACACAATCTACTTTTTTTCAAAACAGGGCTTAAAAATACGATATTTTCGACATAACTAAACACTTAAAGAATAAACTCCTGAAAATATTATTAAGTTTACACGCTAAAAATTCGATGACAAGAAAACAAGTAAGTGACATCCAAAGAATTATGTCTTCCTTATTAGCTGATACATCTTTCGCTATTATGAGCGTATTAGACACTCATAGAGAATGTGATGTTAAAAGAGATGTTGAATTGCTTCTTAATTTAATTAAAGAACCCTTTTCTGAATTCGGTTCAGAATGTAAACTTTTAAAATATTTGAAAGACATAAAATTGTATGCGCATCCACAAAACGTTGTAATTAAAAAAATAATCGCTGAAAAGACTATTTCCGGCAATCCTACTTTAGACTCCAAAACTATTGATATTTTTATCCAACCACTGCAATTTCAATTCAAAAAAAATTTTGAGATTCCTGGCCTCTTGGACATATTTTTAGAATGTACACAAAAAGCATTTAAAAATGCAGATTTGACAAAATTTGCAAGCGGGGAAATCTTTAAAAATAAAAAAAATAAAAATTTGAAACTGATTTGGTTATTCCATACACACTTTTTTTGACGATTTTCAAATTAACAATGCACTTCGAAGTCATACTTTTTCAATTTGCGGATGTTACTTCAATTTTCATACTATGCCTTCATATTTATTATCAAAATTAGACTATATATTTCATGGCGCTTGTATACCTTCTAAAAATTTAAAATGCTATGGAAATGAAAAATGTTTTTATCATTTAATAGAAGAACTCAAATTATTAGAAGAAAAAGGTATTGAAATTGTTACTCGAAATTCAATACGAAAGTTTTTTTCGTTTTAGGTGTGATAGTTGGAGATAATTTGGGATTGAATAGCATTTTAGGTTTTGTTCAATCTTTTAATTCAAAGAGGTAGTGTCTAATTTGTACAAGAACAAAAGATAACATAAAGTCCGATATTTGTGAATATCAAAATTATCTAAGAGATACAATAAATTATCGCAACGATTTATTAAAAAGAAATCTCCAAGAAACTGGTTTAAAAACTCAATGTTTTTTTTTTTGTTTTCAACAACATAAAAAGATTTAATGTTACAGACAACTTTTGTTTTGACATAATGCACGATTTATTTGAAGGGATATGCATTTATGATGTCTGCAATCTTTTGCAAGGATTAGTTGATGATGAAATAATAAGTCTAGCTGTAATAAATTCTAGGAAACAATAATTTCCGGTTGGTGAAATAGAAATTGGAAATAATTCACCTCTTTTAAATATATGTAGCTAGAATAAGATATTCAATTTAAAAATGACAGCTATAGAGGCTTGGCGTTTTACACATTTTTTGCCGTTAATGATAGGAGATATTGTTCCAGTTTCAAATAAACACTGACAGGTTTTAGTCATATTGCTGCAAATTATTGACTTTGTTTTAAAATCAAAATATGTAAAATGCTAAAAATTTGAATATATTTGATAAACACCATAAACTATATATCGAACTTTATGGTTCATTGAAGCCAAAGCATCATTTTCATGTACATTACCCAACAGCAATAAAGAAATGTGGCCCTTAAAAATACCTTTGGGCATTGCGTTTCGAAGCAAAACACAAAGAAGCCAAAAATTATTTAGCAAATGTTACATCTAGAATTAACCCTCCGCATTCTTTGGCCATTAAATCAGGTATAAAGTTTGCACACTTTTTATTAGAACGTGAATCTTCTTACGATTTACCAAACAATTTTAAAGAATATCCAATCTAAGACTAAGCGAAAGATAACTACTTTTCAAAAATTGTAAATACCAACAATATTGATTTTACAAAAGTAAAATCCCTAAAAGAAGTAATTTACAAAGGTACTACATATAAAATTGATTATTATATACCCTACAAGAACAGTGACCATCAATTGAGCAATCATTTGAGTGTCACTGATGAGAAATTTTTTCTCATTGCGTAGAACAGAGCTACCATCACGTTATTAAGGGCATGGTACAAAAATGAGGCAAACATTTGTGTACATGTGATTTTGCATCTCTCTCGAACTTATTAACTCTTTGGACTAATAAGCATATCTCTGTACTGCTCACTCTACTGCTTTTTACTAATCAACTATGCTGTAAAAATTAATCAACGATGACTACTCAAACTGGATGAATAAACCCCTCACAGCTGACTAAACAAAATTGATTCAGAAACACATTTAATATTTTTATATATTAATATTTATTGAAAAACATTTTAAAATTATGTAATACATATTTATTTAATATAGATCAAAGTATGTATATACCTCGAGGATGATTATCAACTCACATAAGCTTCCCGGAAGCATATTTTTCTCATCTACCTTCCTCATTGTACTTCTCCAGAAGGTCTTCCGAACAGATTGCTCGGATGTCAGCAGTATTCCCCGACGTTGATTTTAGCTTATGCAAATATGTATGTAGTTTGTAAAGAATATATTAATACAGTAAAAATTTGAATTATTACTACTGCTTGAGTGAAATTTATGGTCCTTAATTTCAGCTCTACCTCTTGCGCAGCCACAAGGGGCTTCAAGGAAAAAAATGTTATTTTTAATAACTTTTTTATGCACCAAACTACTTTTTATATTTATTTTCTTTTCATATTTATTTTAATATTTTAAAAACACGCGGATATATTTTACAATTTACGACTCAAATTACAGTGGCAAAGTTGTATTTTACAAAAAATTCAACTCTGCTACTCACAATCATTTTTTTATTTTTGTGTATGTATGAGTTTTCTTTGTTCATGTGTTAGTTTCAATCATCCATTTCTTGTAGGGTAGTCTCACAAAAACCCCTTTTTAGGCACATACAATTTTTCTTTTTGTTCACCAAAATAGTTGTTTAAATGTTTTGTGTTTTCCAATAATTTTAAACAATTTTTGCCCTCATTTTCAATCTTATGAAATTATTAAACAAATTGATGAAATTTATACATTTAACATAGAATATTTTGATACTTATCCAATGCATTCATATACCATTAATAATGGAAAACCTATATATGTACGTTCAAAAATGTTAATATGAATTATTTATTGTTTTCTAGTAAAATTTTTTAGCAAATATAAAAGGAATGTTTTTTGATAAGTAAGTATAAATTTAACAGACAAATAATAGCAAATGGACCACTGTACTACTATAAAAGCGGTAAACTACTACTATAGAAGTGGTAAATCAAAGTTAAACGTTCTTATTTTAAAAATGCGCAATTTCCAAATAAGTCTGTGCCACTTTGATATTGTTACGTTTTTACTTTACGTTGGGTTCTTTTAATTGCAAAATAAATACACACTGTTATTACTTTTACTGTAAGTCACTTTATTTATTAATACCACTGTTAAAAAATACAGCAAACTGTTAAACACTCTTAAAATTCGACAACTTAACTCCTTGACTTTTAAATTAATACTGCCATACTACTCGCCAGCACGATTCACTTATATAGGTGATTTAAAAGCACCAGAATGTTCTATTCCAGACAGGAATGGCAGGTTCGATTGTTATTGCTCTTGTTTTCTGTTTGTGTGGTTGTTTATTTCTTTATAACTCTATGTGTGGCTATTTATTTCTTTATACTTGTATGTGTGGCTATTTATTTCTTTATACCTGTATGTGTGGCTGTTTATTTGTTTATGCTTGTATTTATGTATGTGGCTGTGTATTTAACAGAAGAGTGTTTATTTAATCTGTGTGTGTATATGCGTAAATGCGAATGTTTCTATGAGGCGTTTGTTTCTTCCATCATTGTAAGAAAATAAACCATTAATGTTGTTGTTGTTGTTCGAGAGTATTGTTGTTCCGAGCTTATAATGAATAAATTCTTCTTTCGTAACACTACCCCCTTCTCAAACCTGTTCGTCCCGAACAGGCACAGATGTACCTTTTCCATAGTTGGCTAGCCGCTCCAAGTGCACAACTTTCATTTTTGATCTTGGGCTCTGAAACTTCTGTATTCTGTAAACTACGTCATTTAGCCGTTTTATTACTTTATAAGCTCCATCCCAATGAGTTTGTAGTTTGGGTGATAATCCTTTCTTCCGTTGTGGGTTAAAAAGTAGAACCAGTTGTCCCTCGTTAAATCCCTCAGAGTTGGCAGCTCGATCATATCTGGCTTTCATTTTATCACTGGTTAATTTTATCCGACTCCGCACGAATTCGTGAATCTCCTGAAGGTCCTTTTGTGCCTGACTAGAGTTTTCGTCGTCTCCTTCTGCCGATGTTGGCTTAACACCAAACTCTAAATCTGCAGGCAAATTTAGCTCAGATCCAAAGATTATTTTCGCTGGTGTTCGTGAGGTGGAATCGTGATCGCTGATCTATATGCCAACAAAAATTTTGGGTATATGCTCATCCCAGTCCCTCTGATGTGCGCTGACCACTTTTATCAGGTATTCCTCCAGGGTCTTTCTTATTCCGTATACTTCGCACATCTCTTTGAATATAGCGGATTCAAAATTTCGGCCTTGGTCGGAGTGTAGTTCTAAGGGAACACCATAGCGACATACCCAGTTGCTTATAAAAGCGTCTACAATCGTTCTGGCTTCTTGATTGGGAATCGCATATACTTCCGGCCATTTGCTAAAATAGTCGATGACCACTAAAACGTATCGGTTTCCAGCATTGCTAGCAGGGAAGGGACCTGCCACGTCCATCGCTATACGTTCAAAGGGTGTGCCTGAATTGTACTGCTGAAGCTGCCCCCGATTCCTTCGTACTGGACCCTTTGCTGCAATGCACTCCTGGCAATTGGCTATCCACTCGGCTACGGCTTGTTGACAGCCGACCCAATAGAAACGTTTTTTTATCTTTTCCAATGTCTTCGTTACACCAAGGTGGCCTCCGCTAGGACCATTGCGGAATTGTTTCATGACCTCTTTGACCTTGGAGGATGGCACGACGATTAAATCTATTACAGTTTTGCCGTCTGTGCTTTCCCAGCTGCGATATAAGCAGCCATCCTTCAACCTGAGTCTGTTCCACTGGGCCCAATATGCCTTCGCCAGTGGACTTTCTGGTGAGATCTCATTTCGCGTCGGTTTTCTGTCTTCCTCTTTAGCTGCTATAATTTTTTTCAATATGGGATCGTTCCTTTGTGCAGTCGGCCAATCTTCACTAGATTCTATATGTGCAAGCCCAACATCAATAACGAATTTTCTCTCCGCCTTTGTGCAATGCTTACACCCCAGATCACATGGCCGCCTAGAAAGGGCGTCTGCGTTGTTATGCTTGCCTCCTTTTCTGTGCTCAATACTACAGTCATAGCTCTGAAGTCACTCTATCCAGCGTGCAAGCTGTCCTTCAGGGCTCTTGAATTGCAGCAACCACCTGAGTGCGGCGTGATTTGTCGTCAGCGTAAAATGTTGGCCATACAAATACTTGTGGTAGTGTTTAACGCACTCCAATGCTGCTAGAAGCTCTCGTCGCGTTACGCAATAGTTTCTTTCAGGCTTCGAAAGTACTCTGCTGTAGTACCCTATAACCTTTTCTGTCCCATCTACCACTTGCGAAAGCACGCGTCCTATTCCATATCCGCTCGCATCAGTGTCTATCAAGAATTTTTGCCCAGCTACTGCTGGGCAAAAGAAGATTTTGAGGACGAGGCCAGTCCTTTACTGCCCGTATTTTATCTTCATCGGTTGATATGCCCTCTGCTGTTACACGAAGCCCCAAGTATTTGACTTCCTTCTGAAACAATGAACATTTCTTAACACTGAACTTCAGTCCAGCCGCTGATATACGCCTGAAGATTTCTTCCATATTTCTTAGGTGTTAATCGAAGGTCTTTCCCATGACAATTATGTCATCCAGATACACCAGGCATGATTGAGTCCCTTTAACACTCGTTCCATTAAACGCTCGAAGGTGGCTGGAGCGTTGCAGAAACCAAATGGCATAACTAACATTAAACTGCCATAAACCATCGAGAGCACTAAAAGCAGTTTTTTCTTTATCTTTTTCAGCTATCTCGACTTGCCAGTAACCGCTCTGTAAATCTAGCGTAGAAAACCACTTGGTTCCTGCTAACGTGTGCAAGGTGTCACCGATTCTTGGTAGCGGATAACTGTCCTTTTTGGTAACATCGTTGAGCTTTCTGTATTCAACGCAGAATCTAGTGCTGCCATCTTTCTTCTTTACTAAAACTACCGGCGAGCTCCAGGGACTCGAAGATGGTTCGATAATTCCGTCTCGCTCCATTTCGTTGACTAGCTGCTTAATTCGCTCCGCTTGGCTAGGGGAATGCTCCTGGGGGCTTGTTTTATGGGCCTCGCTTCGCAAGTATTTATTTCATGCTTCACTATTGCCGTTCTACCTTGGCTTTTATCTTTTAGGGCGAAGACAGAGGCGTACTTTCGTAGCAGCTGCTTGACTTTGTTTCTGTCAGGTGGCTCCAGCTCTGCTACCCATTTCCCCACGTGTTCTGACAGTATTTCGCGCTCTTTAGTTGACAGTTTTTCAGGCTCTCTCGCAATTAATTATGGCCTCTGCTGGTGTACATTGAGCTATGTGAGAGTTTTTACCAATTACTTTTTCACTGCTGGATAGATTTAACACTCTCACAGGAATTTTTCCATTCTTACAGGTTTTCACGAGGGCTTTTGCTGTTATTGTCTCACTCTTAATTCCTGATGGTTCTACCACCCACAACCGGTTGTCCTCACAATCTTCATCCATACGTGCCCATATCACAGTTTCTGCCTGAGGTGGTAATTTCTGGGATGCTACAGTAACCAACTTCATTACTGCAGATTAACTCATATATCCAATATCAAGGGGTATTTCGACGTTTCTCCAGATCATTATTTGTTGCACCATGCGCAGATCGACTCCATGCATAATCATAAAATCTGTGCCAATAATAACTTCGTCCACGATATCGGCAACAATAAACACATGGTCCACGCTCATGTTGGCTATAGTTAATCTGACTTTGGCCTTACCATAGACAGTAGCAAATTCTCCGGTAGCAGTGCGCAGACTTACATTATTTAATTGTTCCACTTTTCCCTTTACTAAATCGGGCCTTATTATAGACTGCGACGCTCCTGTGTCTATTGTCAGAATACGCTTTTCTCCGTTGATATACCCGCTTGCAGTAAGATTGCTGTTTTGCTGCTGCATCACAGATATGGAGATTGTGGGGCCCTCGGTTGTAGGAGCTAGCTCATGCCCCGTATTGCTAGCTCTCTTTAGTTTAAAGACTCTTGAGATGTTTTGTGAGTCGCCCGTTTGTTGTTTCTTGGCGGCGAAACAGATCTGGCTCGTTTTCTTGCTGTCTTACAGTTTCGTTGAAAATGGCCGACTTTACCGCAATTAAAGCACTTAGCGTTTGTCGTACCTTGTCTTTCATCTAAGACTTTCTTTACCGATTAAAGTATTTGCTTTATGTCGTCCATTGTTGTTTTCTCATCTTCAGCAGCTACTTCAACTTTTCGCACTTTGTATGACTGCGGTCTCGAAATGACTTTTGCTGTTTCTTGAGCCAGAGCGTAAGTAATGGTTTCAGTAAAGGATGTGTTTTGCTTAGCGCAAACCGCGTGCTTAATATCTGGGTCACGAACACCATTAACAAATGCCTCCACTTTGAACTGTTCTAGCAGTGGATGGTTTTCCCCAGGGTATATTAGCTGCACCAAGCGCTCTATCTCCATGGCGAAATCCTGAAGCGTCTCATTTGCTCTTTGCACCCTGCCACGTAGCTCCATTCTATACAGCTCCTTTTTATGATCGCCGCCATATTTGCGCTGTAACGCCACCATTATGTCCTCATAATTATTTCTGCAGCTAGTTGGTAGGCTTTCGAGGACTTCTGCTGCAGATCCTTTAAGTGCCAGAATCAGCTCAATCGCTTTTTCTTCATTGCTCCATAGATTTTTAATGGCCACTGTCTCGAATTGAAATTTGAAGACGTTGAAGGGTATGGTGCCGTCGAAGCTGGGAGCTTTTATCCTATTTGTGTTTTCCGTCACTACTCGTACTGGACCTTCTCTTATTTCCAGGCTCATAATTTTGTTTTCAAGCTCCTGCAGCTTTACATCGACATCCTTCACCTGTACTTCGACGCCACTAGTTTCTAGAAGATTCACTTTTCTGTTTAAACCAGACAGTTGCACTTCTACGGCAGAGATTTGTTCATCGAACCTGCAGACTTTTGTTTCTATGATGTCAACACGTTTATTGACGGTGCTAGAAATTTCCTGTAGCTTCTCGTTAACTTTTTCTAGTTTCTCACTGTTAGCCCTAGAAGCTTCCTGTACTTCACCTCTTACTTCAGCAAACAGTTTTTCGCAGTTTGCTCTAGAAACTTCTTGTACTTCAGCTAACAGTTTTTCGCTGTTTGCTCTAGAAGCTTCTTCACTTCTCTTAGAAGCTTCTTGTACTTCGACTAGCATTCTAGAGTTTTCTCCCATTTTCTCCATCATAGCGGCAAACATCGCATTGAAGTCCATGCTACTTGCTGTTGTTGTTTCACGGCTACATACCTCTGTCATTTTTTTTTTTCTTCGAACTCATATGCACCAATATCCATACCACGACGCTTGAATTCATCTATGAGCCTCTTCTGCAGTTCTGTTTTGTTACCTGCTCTTGGCAAATCCAGCTTACTCAACTCTTTTTTCAGCTGCTCCACTTTAAGATCTTCAAATTTCATTTCTATTTATTATTTTATTTTTTTAAGTTATTTTATTTTACAATTTCACTTCTGTCACCAATTGTTACGTTTTTACTTTACGTTGGGTTCTTTTAATTGCAAAATAAATACACACTGTTATTACTTTTACTGTAAGTCACTTTATTTATTAATACCACTGTTAAAAAATACAGCAAACTGTTAAACACACTGACTTTTAAATTAATACTGCCGTACTACTCGCCAGCACGATTCACTTATATAGGTGATTTAAAAGCACCAGAATGTTTTATTCCAGACAGGTCTGGCAGGTTCGATTGTTATTGCTCTTGTTTTCTGTTTGTTTGGTTGTTTATTTCTTTATAACTGTATGTGTGGCTATTTATTTCTTTATACTTGTATGTGTGGCTGTTTATTTGTTTATGCTTGTATTTATGTATGTGGGTGTGTATTTAACAGAAGAGTGTTTATTTAATCTGTGTGTGTATATGCGTAAATGCGAATGTTTGTATGAGGCGTTTCTTTCTTCCATCATTGTAAGAAAATAAACCGTTAATGTTGTTGTTGTTGTTCGAGAGTATTGTTGTTCAGAGCTTATAATGAATAAATTCTTCTTTCGTAACAATATAAAAATGTTTAACTTCGATTTAAAAATGTTTATATTTTGAAGTATCATAAAATATTTTTAATTTAATGTTGACCATTTTCAATTTAAAAAACCCAAGTTTTGGACAATGCTAACTCAAGTATGAGAAACTTTGAATCCATGTTGTTCCAACTTTGATTTCAGACGTAAGTTGTTTTTATGTTAAACGTTGTCGATTTTGTAATTTTCCACCTCGGTTGCTTTTCAAAGCTGTTTTTTATTGATTCGAGGAGGTTTTTGTTGATTTCAATTTGTTTTTTCTCTGGGTGTAGCTATTGCCTCCCATTAACGGATTGGTAGGAAACTATTTATAAATATTAATTAACAAAATT
Organism: Phasia obesa; assembly: GCA_949628195.1. Classification (NCBI taxonomy): domain Eukaryota; kingdom Metazoa; phylum Arthropoda; class Insecta; order Diptera; family Tachinidae; genus Phasia; species Phasia obesa. The sequence continues at coordinate 146,178,471 of OX451215.1, read as the reverse complement.
AAAAAATAACAACTAAAAGACCTATATTCGGCCGTGCCGAATCTTCTATACCCTTCACCACGTTGATTTTATTTATACAGACATGTACAGCATTATCCATATTGTTGACTCGTAACATAAATTAAAATAAGTAACAAATTCCGTTGGCTACAATTGTTGCCGTGTTGTCAGCTCCTTAATGATATTGAAGACGACAGCTACATCGTTAACTCTTGTTGTAGAAATACTTATTTTGCTTTTATAAAATTAAATAACTTTTTTAAAAAATTATAAATATTTCCTTCAAAACTTTTTGTTTGTACAGTCGAACTTCCTTATAGTGAATCTCCACGGACCAAATAGTTATTTCATTATATCAAAAAGACAAGTGCGAAGTCTCTTACGTTTAGTGCTTAAATGCTCGTCTTCTACATTCTTTTGAATCACCGATTTATTTTTCAAAATGTTTGATAAAGTACTGGGAATAATTCCAAACTCTTTAGCTATATCTTTTTTCTTTGATATTTTTTCAAAAGAAATACTACTTCGGTGTGTCATTTTCGTTTACTGAACTCAGTCAACTGATGTCAAAAGTCAAATAGTTAATCTCTTTGTTTTCACTTTCTGGGATTCCCCAAAAAATATATTTACTTTTCGTATTATGCAATGTTGCTAACAGGTGTAAAAAAAATAGTTAAAAATAATTCATTATATGGAAACAAAAACGCACGAAAAACTAGTCCATATATTCAAAATTTTGTTCATTGTAAGGAAAAATTCACTGTATGGAAATTCATCATAGGGAGACAAAAATACATAGAAACTGCAACGAAAAAGCTGTGTTTTTGGTTTTAGTTCATAATAAGGAGAAATTCATTGTATAGAATTTCACTATAGGGAAGTTCGACTATACGTATGGACACAAATGAAACTTCAAAAGAGAATTTAAAAATGTTTCAGAAACAAAAATTGCAAGTGTGGATCGGGACTTTCAAAACAAAAAAATTACCAGAACATTTTCAAAATAAAAAACTGAAAACAATTAAAATAGTCTGCTTTTTAAAAAGTCTATTTATATACACATATAAAGCACAAAATGTGTTAGTTTGTCGGAAAGCTATAGTTGCCTACACCAGTGATATGACCTTTCTAAAATTTTCACAGTTTGTTATTAGATATACGGTTGGTTATTTTACCAGTATTTATTTTTTTAATATTCGAACTGGGCGTATAGCTTGGTAACAGTACTAAGTAGCGCGTTGAAATTTTGCACCCATAACCTCTATATTAACACACATAGTTTAGAGAAAGATAGACTGGATTGGAATAGTGGGGGTGGTACCTCTCACACAAAGTAAAAAAATATTATCCTGTATCTAGAGATCGGAATTAAGTGCCGCCTATGAATTTTGCACCTGTGTTCCTGGCGAACTACCATAGATAGCGCCTTGAACCTTTGCAAGAGTAACCCCTGTGGAAATGCGTATAATCTAGCAAAATAAAGAACGCATTGTGACAGTGGGATTGATACCTCTCATACAAAGTGAAAAATTATTATCGTTTACATAGAGTACTATAATAGATACGGTCTGGAAAGTAGGTAAAAGTAACCCTGATACTCATGCGAATACTCTAGGGAAACAAAGGCTTAATTGAAAGAGTGATCGTGGTACCCCCCATACAAAGTAGAAAATTATTATCCTGTATCTAAAGAACTGAAATAGGTAGCGTCTTGGAATTTTGAATTAGTAACCTCCATATTAAGATACATTGTGTAGAGAAACACAGACTGAATTGGATTGGTGGATACATCGTGTATCCAGAAAACTGTAATAGATAGAGCCTTCAAGCATTGCACGAGCAACTCCTATGCTAATGCGAATAGTCTACCATAATACAAAATGGATTGTAGCAGTGGTGTTGTATCCCTATACATGGGTGTAGCGAAGCGCACCGAGCTAGTTATATAAAAAACATCAAGTCAATTAAGTCAACCCCCACCACAAGACGATAGTTTTAAGGAAGCGTATGAGTTTGGATTGTCCCCTCTTCATGCCAGAATACGTTTTACGGAGCATATTCTTAAATTAAGTTATAATTTGGTCCGTTAGCGAAAGAAAGCAAAAAAAAAGAGATTCAAGAAAAATATCATCAGCTAGGCCTTATAATTGATCAACGAAAACTCAAACGATGGAAACACTGCAAGGACATTTTTTCCGATACAGAAACTGCTGCGTCTATCCCAGGTGTAGATCAATAATTAATAAGACTATTTAAAATCATTTTACAAGTTATCGCATGTAGCAGGATGATAAATGCAAAAAAATTTGGAGAGTATCCAAATGAAGCAGCTATAATTTATAACGATAAATACTCTTGGAGATATATACCATCTACAATTCATATAATTTTGTACCATGGGGAGCAAGTAATAGAGCGTGATCCATTTTGAGGTTCCTTACATTTTATTATCATTTGAAAGAAAATTCTTTGGCATTTATTTTTTAAAGATTATGTCTGTCAAATGTTGGCTGTTGCTACGTAGCAGATGTTCCATCTGTTGAGTCTAATTTTCGATGACTCGTTCGAGCATTTCGACTGGTAACTGGCGAATGACAGGCGTGATGTTTTCCTCCAAGGCCTGAATCGAAGCGGGTTTGTCCGCATAAACTTTAGACTTTACATATCCGCACAAACCGAGAAATTATGTGCTCACCGAAATGTTCTCTCAATAATACGATTGTTGCGATGTGTGGAAAGTGGCGCCGTCTTGCTGAAACCAAATGTCGCCGAGATCACGAGCTTCAATATCAGGCATCAAATAGTCGGTTATCATGACAAGATAACGGTCGCTATTGACGGTTATGACCTGTACAAACTCCACATAAATAGTGGCATACAAACCCACCCAAAGACATAATTGCGAAAATAGCCAAAATGGATTCAGGAGACCTCAAAAGGTATAAATCCATCGAAATACAGACCTCGATTTTTTTCACTATACTTTATCTTATACTACTTATGGTAATGTAATATTAGACTGCAAAAATTTAAACAATTTTTAGACAAAGAAAACAATACAAACTTGATGAAAAAATATTAAATTATTATATTAATCGAATAAGGTTTTAAATTACTCGAAGTAATCGCGCATATTTAAAACAATAGCATGCTTTTGTCGATATGCGGAAAAGGTAACGTACACGTTTTGAACATAACATTTGTCATAAGTGCAAATATTATTTGTTTACTTTTGCACTTCAAACACTCTTAAACATGTAAATATGATAGACACGTGGACATTCAAGGAACCCCCTTGTAAGAGGAATTCTGAAACAAGAAGCAGGGCAGTTTACAGTTCACATGTTAAGATAAACTATACACTACTAAGAAGATTTGAATTACATACATATGTGGCATATAAATAGTAAATATTTTAAGAACACACGGTAAGTATGTTCATATTTTTTATTACGATGTTCATAAGCTGAATGAGAAAAGTTTGGGAAAAAAGTCATATTCGACTTATGAAAAACTTCATGGGTTATATGCATGTATTATTTTTTCTCTGTATGTTTACTAAACACATCTAGTTCGAAACTATTCTTAAACGAACAAATAAGAAGTAAATAATTGGAGATCTTAATAAAAATAAATTTTAGTCGATTAACCGTCATAATTTGATCGAGTTATTTTTTAATCGAGCAAATAATCGACTTAAAATTCTACGAATAATCGAGCGATGATTGATCGAGTGGATCAAAAAAGCAAAGATACACTGAACCAAAAATCTACCTAAATACCGCAAAATGGGGCGTAGAATTCAAGAAGGGTAGGTCATTATACAACTAACAAACTTTTTAGTCAAATCTACAGACGATTTCGTAAAAAAATATATTTTTTTAAACTCCTTATATTGAAGATATTTCTTCAATATGACTATTTCATTTTTTATTTATTTATTTATTAGTCTATAGATGAAATCCTTACAGACTATACAGTAGGAGTCCTCAACCTATTACAGTAGCAGTCCTCAACCGATTCTACATGGAGTAACACAAGGCAGTATTTTGGGCCCAATTTTATACTTAATATATACAGCGGATATGCCAATAACTAGGCAAATTCACATCTTAACTTTTGCCGATGACACCGCTTTTCTCAGCACACATGAAAACGCAAAAGAAGCCTCAATGATATTACAGGACCATATAATTCAAGTAGAGAAATGGACAAAAATATAGGGAATTCAAACTAATGAACAAAAATGGACCCATATAACTTTTACCTTGGGCAAGGAAACTTACCCTCCCATTCGTATTAACAACCAGGTCATTCCTCAACACTTACACGTTAAATATCTTGGTTTCCACTTGGATCTGCAACTCACTTGGAAAAATCATATAGATGCGAAACTGATTCAAACTTACGGTATCCAATTGTGGGGCACTGCCTTTGCTTCAAATATTGACAAAATCCAACGCCGCCAAAATAAATTTCTAAAAACGTGGGTCGTTATTTAAAAAAACTGGAAACTCATCCAAATCCCTTTGCACGAAATATGCTACATCATCGCGGTTACATTCGTCTGAAAAAAAGGGACACCATCACTCTCAGAAATTAAATTTGAAAACTGTAAACTTTTTGTCCGGCATTGGCTGGTCATTTACTAATTGTAATTTTTAAATTAAGATTTGAGTGCTTATTGTTAGTTCATGATTTTTATGAAGATACAATAAGTAAATTAATAGAAAAAAAATAATTTGATAAAAATATGCAACATAAACTGATAAAAAAGAAAATTGCATATCATTAATTAATTTTTTCACCTTTTAAGAAGAATAAAGGAATAAAGTTTTTAATTTCTGTTGCGGAAATTTAATTTCGAGTGTTTAAAATTAAAAATATAAATTGAAAAAATTTTCTATTTTGTATGTCAACTCAAATTATCAAATGGATACATGTTGTACTAGTTTTTAATTTTTTAAATAGTAAATTGATTTAAATTTATAATGCAACTATTTTAAAATTTATACTTGTAATGACTTAAAAAGGACCTACACAACTTTCAAAGTCAGCAAAAACTACGTAATAAGTACTGAATTGATTTTAACGAGCCACCTTAGTATCCTGATTCCAATATAGGATAGTTCTTTTCGAAAAAATAGCTCATTTCCAAGAGAAAGTGGAGGAAAAGCAGTGAAAGTACGCAGTTACTTTAGTAGTACAGTCAATACATAAACCATAACTGAACAGATGGCGCTCTTTTATAAGGTAAATACATAACCATAATTGAAGCATAGTTTAAGGCGGCACTAAAAATGTAAGAGTTTTTGGTGTGGATTGCTTTCAAAGCAAAATCGAACAATATATTTCAAGGACGTTCACGAAGTGACGGGCACACATAGTATGTCTTTCAGGAAAGTGGACTCACTCATATACCATTTTCAAAGTAATTATATTTGTAACTTCATTAACTACGAAAATTTGTAATGATAAAAACAATACAAATTTTAACAGATTTTTTGGAAAAAGTTTATAAATAAAAAGTTCATAGCAAATTGTATTGATTTTTATCATTAACTAATTTTTTGTCAAAAAAATAAAATAAAAGAACTTAAAAAAAATAAACGAAAATGTTGTCAACTGATAAATTTTTCACATTCACTTCTTTTAGGGATGTAAATAAAACTAATTTAATGGGTTTTTTTCGTAGAATGTTTTACTAGAGTTTTGACTATTTTTTTTTTTGTTAATTTAACAGAATTTTATTTTGCAAGTTTTATTGAAATATGTTTTTGACAAAATAAATTCTGTTTATTTGAATAAAATTAGTTTATAGGAATAAATCGTATATAGATTTGAATAAAAATTAATTTTATTTAACGATTTTTGTCGTTAAGGTTCTACTAATTTCTATCGTTAATAACTATTAACTACGAAATTTGGTTCAGTGTAAGTAGGTACATAAATACAAGAATAACATAAACATCTAGAACAGGCCTGCCAGATCTTTCTAGTATAGAACATTCGAGGCGTTTTTGATCGCCTATAAATAGGCGTCTAATACCATTTTTCCAATGGTATTTGATATATGAGAGCAAAGCTGCAGTTAGGAAGTTGGTTGCCAGAAATAACCACCTCATGCAGATACTAAAGTTTCTGCCTGAGGTGGTTATTTGATAATAAAGTTTCTGCCTGAGGTGGTTATTTGGTGGGCACGTATGGAGGAACATTGTGAGTACAACCGGGTGTGGGAATTAAGAGTGAGATAATAACATCATAAGCGCTCTTGAATATCTGCAAAAATAGAAAACTTCCTGAAAGAGTGATAAATTTGGACAGCGGTAAACAAGTAAGCGGGTAAAATTCAGAGATAGTTTAATGAGCGCCAACAGACGCCATAATTAATTGCGAGAGAAACTCTCTCTCAACCAAGGAGCGCGAAATACTAGCAGAACACGTATTTCGCGCTCTTTGGTTGACAGTTTCGTAACTTTTGCTACCTGATATAAAATAATGTAATATCTGTGAAATGTTTCATTTCTGAAGACTAGAACTAGGGTTCCCCGTAGGCTAGTAGATAGTGTTCTAGTATATCAGCCCTGGGGTTGAGGGTTTAATTTCCAACAAAGACTGGGTGCTTAACTACACCTAGTGAAGGTATTTGCTGCTATGATAACTATGTTTAATAATTATATACATATGATAATCGATAATTTAAGTTAGAATATAATCGAATTGTATTATAACATTTAATAAATATATAAAGACAAGAACTACAGGGTTTGTCCCTGATAGCTGCGTATTCTTAAATTAACATATCATTTTAATTTGGATAACATAGCAATTACATACTTGTATTCGATATTATATGTATTTTATTGTCACCTCTAATAGGAATAAACCATAGTTTACTGTGCCAAGGCGAGCAGTTAGTTTTTAACTATATTAAAATGAGGAAGAAGTAAAAAAGAAAGAACTAGAAAAAAAAATTAAAAATGATTTTTACTGTTAAAGTTTGTTAATGCATTTAAAATTTATCACAGTAATACATACAAAGAGTAATTTAAAAATGAATTAAATTTCTAAAAAACAATAAAATGAGTAGGTGAGGTTTATGCATCCCAAATAAGGGTATAAACCTCATGCTCAGTTTACCGGTCAGACTATGAACAATAGACGACAAAAAATTTCAACGGTAAAATTTTAAACTGTATCTTTTTATAAAAAATTTGATATATTTGGAAAGAAAAGCGTAACTTTTTATTAGTTTTTCCCTGGCAACACTGGCACAATAGTAAAACATGAAATAAATACCGGCGAAGAAAGGCCTGTATAACAAGCACCCTGGAGCATACCTCTAGCAGAGCGGAACGAAATAAAGCAGTCAACGAAATGGAGCAAGACGGAAACATCGAGACATCTTTAAGTTCTTAGAGCTCGGCAGTAGTTTTACTAAAGTAGAAAGATGGTAGCATCAGATTCTGTGTAGCTTAATGAAGTCACCAAGAGGCATAGTTATCTAATACCAAGAATGAACCACTCCTTGAATACGCTAGCAGGAACTAAGTGGTTTTCAACGCTAGAGCGGTTATAGGCAGGTCGAGATAGCTGATAAAGAAAAAGAGAAAACTGCTTTCAGCGCTCTTGATCGTTTATGGCAGTTTAACGTTATACTATTTGGTATCTGTAACGATCCAAGCATTTTCGAGAGTTTAATGGAACAGGTATTATAGGGATGCTCAAGAAATTAACAAGAAACATTTTGCGCTGAGAACCGATCTTGCCGCACTCACGTGGTTACTGCAATTTACGAGTCCTGAAGGACAGCTTGCCCGCTGGATTGAACAACTCCAGAGTTATGATTTCAGTATTAAGTACAGGAAAGGCGGCAAGCATAACAACGCAGATGCCCTTTCTAGATAGCCATATAATCTGTACGAATGCAGAGAGAAAATAATGTGTCATTGATTTCCGGCTCACACACATAGAATCTAGTGAAGACTGACTTACTGACGACGCAAAGGAACGATCCCATATTAGCAAAAATTATAGCGGCTAAAGAGCAAGACAGGAGACCGACGCGAAGCAAGATCTTACCAAAAAGTCCACTAAATTATATATTCTATATATGTAAACCCTAATCTTTGGTACTTTAATATTAACTGCCTATCCAAATTTACAAATGTTGTTTTTGTTTTAAATGTAATTGTGCGAAAGAACGACTTCGTGTGACGTTGTGAAAGAGGCAGTAATATTTTCTTATTATAAATAAATACTATTATTTTTATTCTATTATTAGAAATAATTGTCATTAATAGAAAAAAACCATGATATAAAAAAGAAGGTACGTAATTCCATTCTCTCTTTTTGTCGCCATATTAACGTTCTGACGTGTGCGGTAATATTTAAATTCCCGAGTACAATTTTTCTGCACTTATCATCTCTGGAGTACACCTTATTAAATTAAAAAAGCTTTTAGAACACGAAGATGTTATGTTTGTACGAAAACGTACATATGTGTGTATGTATACATATAGAATAAATTGTTTGTGTAGAAATAAAGAAAAATAAAATAAAACCGGATTTATACATAAATAGATTTTATTGTTTACTCATGCCGGTGACTAACAATAAAAAATACAGAACACACATGCATATGTGCATACACACATACCCTGTCGGATTTTTATGTGTTAAATCACAAAAAAAATTAACGTTAAGCAAACTTATAAAGCTACCCATACACGACATGTCTTTTACATATGACTTTTTAACTGTGTGAGTCAGATCAAGGCATAGTAAACAAGGTGATAGCGTAAGGGAGAGGAAATTTGAGCAAAAAATTTTTTGAATTTTTTTTATATGGATTTTGACAGTAAAATAGATATTATTCTCCCTTAAAAAACCTGATTAATGTCAAACTCCATATAAAATAATGAAAAAATTTCCCTTTAACATTAGCTCCGCCTTGTGCAGTCACCTGGTTAAATATGCCTTGAGTCAGATGTAATTCTGTATGTCTGTCAAAATTGTTGTTTTGCAGAACACTTTTTATGTTTGGTCACAAACGCACATGTACAATTACGTCTGACCTTCCCTATACAAACACCCAAGCCGTTCGGTTGCAAAATAAATTGTTGCAGTCCTGAATTATTTTTAAGTTTTTTTTTTACTCTAAATGTAAAGAAGTTAAGTTTGCATTAAATGATGATACACGATTTAAATAATTGTTGTCAAATATACAAAATTAGTTAAAAGCAGTTTCAGATATTGCTCTTGTAAAATATTACCTTTAGCCGGCTAATGCTTCCGCCTATGGTTAACCTCCGTTGATTGTTTTCACACGGCAAAGGTTTTTGGCAACACTGAAACACAGTTGATGTCAGATGGTTTATCAGATCAAAATAGAACATGCTCTAAATGAAATTTTGTCAAATGACTTTTCACATGTATTTTCAGAAGCAATGTTTAACAGTCCCAAACGACATGTTTGTGTTTTTCAGTGGGAAATTTGACATGTCAGATATAAAAAACATGTCGTGTATGCGTACCTTAAGCTAGCTCAGAAATGATGCAGAGCTGAGCTAAACTAATTTACTTTTAAAATTTTGACTTTTCTTTTGGTTTTGAATTTAAAGTTTTTAGTTATCAAATGCAAAAATTCTGAAAGTTTTACAAATTGACTGGCAAGCTAGCTGCATAATGCAAAAAAAAGGTGTAAAAAGTGTAGAATGTGAGTATTATGACGTATGATAATTTTTTGTAATAATTTTATTTTAAATGCTGCATAATAGATTACAAATTTACTAAGGAGCTACAGCAAAATTATTGAGGCATTGACCGAGGTTTTGGCAAAAAATAGCACCACAATGTAAGTGTACAAATTGGACACATTTAATGCACTTAAAAAATTTAATATTTCTATTATAAATAATACGAATTATAATAAGTCATCATCTTTTCAAATACAGGACCAGTAAATTAATTAATTGTTGCAGGTAAGTGATTTTTCATAAAACAAGACACTAAAGTCCTTTTTCGCCCGTTAATTTACATCATTTCCATGTTACACAGGTCTTACGCCCTTGTTTAGGTTAGTAAATTACAATTTTCGTTCGAAATTGAAATGATTCCGTAGTTACCATTTCGATCGGAATGGTTTTAGCTTTTATAGATTCCGCATGGTTTCATTATAAAAACTATTTATTTAAATCTAAGATTTTTTATTAAAGTTATGCAAAATATATTGTAAATAGTTTATACGGCTATTAAATGCCTAAAAAGTTGTCTCATTTCTACAAATTTCTTAGATTTACGTTTTCTATAGAAGCAAAGAACAGAATCAATTCTATTGTTTTTAGAATATGCAACTTTTGTTGCTGCCATAAAAATTGCAGCGAGAATAGTTGCAAAATGTGCACTTATTAAGTACAACTCTTATTTTTATTCATTTCTAGCTTTTTTAGCTTTGTCTTTATTTTTATTCTATTTAAAAGGTGATACACACAAAAGGAGAAGGGACCCACTTCAGGTGGGAAGGTTAAAATTATCAAGCGGTTTCCATATAAAGAAACACATAATAAATATCTTCTATTTAATTTTAAACAACTAAGCCAACAACATATCGTCATATGAATTCATAAAAGCCCTAAGTTACATTTTACAGGACAAGCAAAAAAACATTATAATAACAAATTAACCAACATTTTTAACGTTTTTTTTTTTTTCAGTTTAAGCTGGAGCAAAAGATAGTTATTTTGAAATTATAGAAATGTAAAATTTGCAGAATAATGAATGCATTAATACGGTGAATCATAATCAAATAAAAAGTCGCTTTTAAATTTTTTGTAACTTAGGGCTTTTTTGAAATCATATGACGATATTTAAGTATTTTGAATTCGTTTTTAATGAAAATAAAAAACTAAATAAAAAATTTGGGAAAATGCCTTTTAATATTTTAGATAATATTTTTCTGAGTGTAAGCACACTTTTAAGAGTCGATAATTAATCAGTCAGCGAAGAGCTAACTAAAAGTGTCCCATCACATAACGCACTTAAAGCTGACTTATAACGAGTTAGTTTTCTATTGGCTAAAGCTTATGCAGAGTAAGTGTGTACTGACTCATTCCTAGGACATTGTGTAGTAAAAATGATTAGTTTTTCACAAAGAAATGAGTTCGCTTTTGAGTCACCTCTGACTTATTTCAGGTTATCTTTAAGTTAGTTATCAGTTAACTCAAAGTCCGACTGGGTACACATACACACATACTTACCCAGTCGGACTTTTATGAGTTAACTCAGAAAAAATTAACTTTAAGCTAACTTATATCTAACTAACTCCTAAGCTTACTCAAAAATTATGCAGAGTTGAGCTATATTATTTAACTTTTTCAATTTTTAAATTAAAAAAATTGTTTTTGGCTTTGCTTTTGCTTTTGTTTTTCAATCAATCGCAATATACATATAATTTTATTTCTGAATTGTAAAAAAATGAGTTTTTCAAAATAACTGGCAAGCTAAAAAGCTAATTGCAAAAATAATAGTGTATCAATTGTGCAAAGTACGTTATTTATTTGGTAATTAATTAATAAATATACAATTATAAAAAATAATAAATATAATAAATAATCCAAATTGTCTTCAAACTTGAGGAGCGTTAGCAAGAGGAATAATGAATTCACTATGGAAACAGAAAACAATTCCTGGTAAAAATATAGCACCACAATGTAATTTACTGCGTTTATTATAGATAATACAAACTCATGTCAGAACTGTGACCATTTAAAAAAACAATTTGAGGAGAAACTTGAAAAACTATATACCTGTAAGAATTATAATATTTCTCCTACTACAGATTCCGTTGAACAATTGAAAAGTATTGTTAAGATTCTTGCAGGTAAGAACATTATGATACCTATTTGGATGCATAATATTTTTGTAATTTTATTTCGTATTGTCTACAAATCTACATACCTACACTCAACAAAATGCAACAATAATGGAAGCACTTGCCAGACAAAAGGTTTTAACTATTAAGCTCATAGGAAAACAGATAGCCGAAAAAAATCTAAAAGAGGACTTTCCATTACAGACAATTGCTGAATTGGATGAATTTAACAACAAAATCGTAAAAGAAAATAGTGGAGTTTATGTAAGTTTTTTGATAATTGTAACTAGACAATTAAATAATCTTATTAATTAATCGTTAAGACTCGTGCCATGGCATCCTTACTTAGAGGTCAACTCAGCAAAACACTGACAGTGATTTTGTCGATTAAAATGAGAGTCGCCTCTAATGTAAATGGAGTGCATGGGAAACTATCACTCAAAAGTTACAAACGATTTTTAATGCCTTATTAAGTAAAATTCTTATTTTAATAAATTTTCGACTTCGAACTAATGTCTTTTTTTCTTAAAGGTGCTGCACAATAATGGTGAAGCAGATCCAGAAAAAGCGCATTGAAAATTATAAAGAATCGTCATTTTCAAGCTGTGTGTATACAAAAGAAAAAAGAAACACAAAATTAAGGTTCTACTTTAAATTAACCAAAACTATATATTAATATTAATTGCTTTGTACTGTTAGTTTTATTAATATTTTTCCTTTATTGTAATGTTTTTTTGCCTTACTTAAATTAAATAACAAATTTGAAAAAAATGCGTTTAAATTATATTCTTAGGTATTTCTCTAAGTGTAAAAACACTTTTAACAGTCGATTATTAATGAGTCAGTGAAGAGCTAACTAAAACTGCCCCATCACATAAATCACTTAAAACTAACTTATAATGAGTGAGTGTGTGTACTGACTCATCGTAGGACATTGTGTAGTAAAATTTATTAGTTTTTTAGAATGAAATGAGTTAGCTTTTGAGTCACTTCTGACTCATTTTAAGTTAGCTTTAAGTTAGTTATAAGTTAACTCAAAGTCCGACAGGGTACATACATAATGTCCTATAAGCAACTTAACTAACTTTTAATGCACTTTACATCAGCTAACTATTTTGCAACCAGTAGTAGTTGATACCAAATAACATTAAGATAAAAACACAATTTAAAAGGCTGCATACAAAATCACCCTATAAAAATCGCCCAAAAGCATAAATGAAAAATAGCCCAAGAAATCTTCATATGTACTAAATTGGGTAATTTTCATATGAAATGTAACCCAAAAATTTTGGGTGTTTTTTTCGTCGTTTTGGAGAATAATTCATTTTTATATTCTTTTCATAATAAAACATTGCCCAAATCTTTTATGTGAAAAAATAATGGTTTGTCTTAAAAACGATAAATTTTTAATAAAAAATGATCACTAATAAAAGGTTATAAAGTTTACCTTAAACCGCAGTAGTGTTAACATTAAAAATTTAAACTGGAAAAATAAACAATTTAGTTTCTGTCTTTGCTTTTCCAAAAAAAAAATTATAAAAAATTATATAATAAAAAAAATATAATTTACAGACAGTCTTCAAAAACCTTCTGATTATATACATACGTAAACTGTTTTAGCAATTAATTAGAAGCTGTTTTACAAGAAATGGATGATTGAAACTAACACATGAACAATGAAAACTCATTCCACAGAAATAAAAAAATTAATGTGAGTAGCAGAGTTGAATTTTTTGTAAAATATAACTCTGCCACTGTAAATTGAGTCGTAAATTGTAAAATATATCCGCGTGTTTTAAAAATATTAAAATAAATATGAAAAGAAAATAAATGTAAAAAGTAGTTTGGTGCATAAAAAAGCTATTAAAAATATAGAATGTGTTAACATGGAGTCGCCTTGAAGAAGTTTGTTGCTGCGGAAGAGGTAGGGCTGAAATTAACGACAGCAAATTTCACTCAAGCAATAGTAACTAATTCAAATTTTTACTTTATTATTTTATTCTTTACAGACTACATACATATTTGCATGAGCTAAAATCAACGTCGGGGAATACTGCTAACATCCCCGCAATCTGCGCGGAAGATCTGCTAGAGAAGTACAATGAGGAAGGTAGATGAGAAAAAATGCTTCCGGGAAGCTTATGTGAGTTGATAGTCATCCTCGAAGTATATACATACTTTGGTCCACTTAAAATATTTTAAAACATATATTTCTTCATATTTCAGATGCTTTACAGTAGCAGGGAGCGATTGAATTTCAAAAAAGCCTACGAATGGCAGTAGAATGCAGTCATTATTGAGCGAATAAAAATATTTAAATATGTAAAATTATATATTAAATAAATATTTATAAACTAATTTTAAAATGTTTTTTAATAAATACAAAAATATTGAATCTGTTTCTGCACAATTTTGCTTAGTGAGCTGTGAGGGGTTTATTCATCCAGTTTGAGTAGTCATCGCTGATTAATTTTTACAGCTTAGTTGATTAGTAAAAGGCAGTAGAGTGAGCAGTACAGAGATATGCTCATTAGTCCAAAGAGTTAATAAGTTCGAGAGAGATGCAAAATCACACGTACACAAATGTTTGCCTCATTTTTGTACCATGCCCTTAATAATGTGATGGTAGCTCTGTTCTACGCAATGAGAAACAATTTCTCATCAGTGACACTCAAATGATTGCTCAATTGATGGTCACTGTTCTTGTAGGGTTGTTATAAATAAGTTACTGATATGAGTTAAAATTTGCAGCCAAAAAATTTATAAAAATTAAATTTATAAATATTAAACATTGTCAATTTTTTTTATATGGATTTTCACAATTTAACTTACAATTTTCCCAAGGCGAATTTATATCAGGTGGTCTTGAAAGCACAGCTGAAATTTGTTTATTAAGGTTTTTTGCCGGCTGGTTTTGTCAAAATTTGTTTATTTAGAAACAAAAATTAAAACAAAACACAAAAATAAAATTTTCAAAAAATAAATATAAAAGACCAAAAGTCACAAATATGTGTATATATATAACACAATTAGAACACACAAACTTAAAATACAATTAAATAATTAAAGTCTGCGGCGATGGAACCAATTTCATTTATTAATTTTGTATTTTTTGTATTCGTTTAAATTTTTTAATTTTATCGATATTTTTTTTCAGGATTTTTTGTTTCATTAAAATAAGCAAAATATATAAGATTTGTTCAATAACTGAATTTGTTACTACAAAAATTAAGTGCGAAAAATATTTTAGAGAAAAGAAAGATTTATATAATATTTTTATAAAACACTGGGCTCGTCGATTGGACTAATCGCGGCCATAAATTCTTAAAAAAAAGGTTTAAAGATGGGAAAAGAAAAAAAAAACAAAACGATTTGTTTTTCGGAATCATTCGGAAGTTTAGTTAATTTTTATTTTATTCGCGTTGAAAGTTTTTGCTGGGAAATTAAGCGAACACAGGTATTTTTTTTTCATTTTGCTTTGATTTCAATTAAGGACAATTCATTTATTTTGACAAAACCAGCCAACCAAGGCGAATATAAACAGGTGATTGCACGGGCGAAAAACCATTATCATCTGTTTAGTCAAAAAATTAAATAACGAAAATAATTTTGAAATTAAATTAAAAAAATTTTTGTATTTTTTATTGTGTCGAAGTTTCCATAAAAATAGGAACAATTTTGAAAAAAGTGAAGGAAGTACTACAACAATATACATAAGCGTAGTTCAGTATTTGATGCGAATGCCGAGCAATGCATTGCATGGGTTGGGGTATCCCCTTAGTTCTGATCGGGTAAAAAATATATGTACATATATTTTCTATGTATTAACCATATGTATACTGACATTATATTAAATGTTAAAATTGTACGCTTTGGAAAGTCTTAATCCAGCGACACCAATTTCACAGAAAAAACTATTTTTCAGGTTTATTGTTTGATTATGGTCTTATAAACAAATTTGTAAACTCAAATAATTATATCACAAATTTTTTTATTGCTTTTTCAATCATTGGATTTTTTAAAACAAATAATTACGATATTTGGTAAAAAAAAATTTATTGACTTTAGAAAAAGGTTTGCTAAAATTATAAAAAAAAATCCATCAAAAAATTTGTCTGAATCACACAAAAAAGTTTACTAAAATTATAGAAAAAAATCAAACAAATAATTCATCTGAAACCAATAAAAACTTTACTGAAATAACAAAGAATTTTTAGACAAATAACTTAGCTAAATCAAAAGCATCTTTTCGCTAATAGTAACAGTTTTGTGACTAATTTAAAAAAAAACTACTGAGTAAAATTTGACCATATTAAAAAGGGAAAAAATGCAAAGGGAAATTCATACAATTCCGCCGTTTCCTGAAATAGCAAATTCTATATGTTAAAAAATGTCATTTATACATGGAATTTGAAATGAAAATAATAAATCCGCCATTGCAGCCGACTGGTAAATTAATTTCCCTTTTTCTTTTTGACAAATTTTGCGACTAGTTACTTTTGTATTTTAGGCACAAAACAATTTTAAAGTTAATTTTGGTTCTACATGTACATAATGATCCGAAAGAATGAATATTAGGTTCCCTTTTACAATATTCAGAAACAGGGAAACAGGGACAGACGAGATTTGTAGGCAAGGGGTTGAAGAGGTAGAGTTTGTAGTTCATGACTATCGTACTGGACATTTTCTCGTTTCTCTTTTCTGCTTTTCGCTTTTTTCTTTGTCGATCGAATCGACGTCTCCTTGCTTAAAAATTTTCAACAAATTACGTGCATACGCATACATATACCACAGATTTTTAAATATACACACACAGTTAAAGTAAATAAGTCCGAAAGTAGAATGTGCAAAACTCTGTCTCTCTTGTTTTTGTTAAATTGTAAAAGGGTTTTGGACAGAGCAAAAGAGAATTCAAAAAATGTCGGCCCTGTTTCTGTCTATTGTAAAAGCGGTGTAGCGACATCGTGGCACAGGCAGTAAATCTTAATAAGTTTGTTTATTTGGCTATGCAAAATAACATCCTTATTCCGGCAACACTAGTACTGTTTTGTATAAAACCGATTTAAGTAACAGTGCGCAATGTAATATTTTTCTGTCGATATGTAAAAACAATGAACCGTATTATTAACAAACTTTGCTAACAAAATAATTTTATATACTTTTTATTTTGAGATACATATGTACATAGGTGAATAAAATGACGTTGTCCACCTACAAAATATAATTAGAGGCTATTAAAAGTTGCATAGTTTTTTAATTTCTATTTTTTAAGAGATCAACAATTCCAAGGCACGGCGAAGTTGCTTTACTTTTTTATGTACAAAGCAGCTGTCAAAAATTTGTTTATTTTTTTAAAACTTGAAAAAAAGAAATAAAATTTTAATTATTTAAAAAAATATTTCAAAATTAAAATATACAAAATACTACCAGAAAAGGTAAGAAAGAAGTGTTTTTAGTTGTTGGACGTAATATTTTAATTAGTGCTTTTGGCTTCTGCCGTACATTTAACCAACAAGAAAATGGTGTTTTGTTTGTTGTCGCGGCAATGACACCTTATATAGATTCGTCTTGAACATTTCAATCAAGGTATACATATTTATCTTACTAGGTAGTGGCGTCCCTACAACAAATACAACAATACAAGAACAACATGGCATTTTGTTGTTGCTTTGTA
The DNA here is from genome assembly GCA_949628195.1 of Phasia obesa. Classification (NCBI taxonomy): domain Eukaryota; kingdom Metazoa; phylum Arthropoda; class Insecta; order Diptera; family Tachinidae; genus Phasia; species Phasia obesa. The sequence goes on along the minus strand of OX451215.1, from coordinate 146,160,925 downwards.
GTTCGAAATATCAAAAAACATAGAAGAAAATTGAGAAGGCGTGTGTGTGTTTTATTGCTTTCTCACTTCTGCACTATAAAATTTCTAAACACATACAACTTTTGACATGTCGAACTACGAAATCAGCTGGGCGGACGACACTACCTAGTAAGATAAATATACCTTGATTTCAATATTAGTAAATTGAGTTTTTATCTATTATTTTTATTACGGCAACACTGCTAGCAGAAAATTAAAAATCAGGTAAATATATTTTAGATCCAAACAAACAAGTTTTTGAAAAAAATATGAAACAACCATTTGCTTGGAAAAATTTTGTTAATAATTCTTGCTGTGTTAGCAGATAATAGACTCATAAATTCAGTTACTTTTTATTTTGTAGTTAACTTTAATTTAGAGTGCATGTTTTGCTTGGCTAAAAAATAAATACATTCCAAATTTTCTAATATTTTTCAAATCGCTAATTCTTAGATTAAACAAATTTTAATAAAAGTTTATTAAAAGATGGATCCAACAAAATGTGTACACCAGAGAAGAAGTTAGGTCTTAGAAACAGGATTTTTGATCAGTTTCCAAGTCACTGGGCAGATTACTGTTTTTGTTCTGAACGTCTTAAAGCTAAAAAATGGTGAAACGCGCGGTACACCATAAAGAGTCCGCACAAACACAGATAAATACAAATGCAATATAATATATACTCGAACCGTTCGAGCGCCTTATATACGTTCACATGTCTGTCGCAAATTCATCTTCATCCTTTTCTGGCTGAGATATGGTAAAAAAAAAACGGCGAGCGTTTTTAATTTCTCACGTTTTCCCCTTCTTGCTGTTTTCTTGTGTCTTTTGTTTTTTTTTTCTTTAATGTATTAAAAATCGAAAATTCTAGATTAATAACAAACTATAAATCGCAATTTCAAAACAAGCAAAATCTTAACAAAAACCGAAAATTCACAAAAATAGACTTATAATTACGAACTAAAAAAACAGAGTTTCGTCGAAAATTCACACTTTCTTATACATATCACCAAAATATAATTTTTTTTTCATATTTTATTTATCTTCATAATAACAATAACAATAATTACTCACAAAGTGTATTTATATCAAGTACATGCAAGTATATAACAAGTACAACATTAGAACAACAACAAGCATTTTGTTTGTAAAAAAATATTGCTAGGTCCCCTTTCACAATAGACAGAAACAGGGCAGACAGACGAGATTTGTAGGCAAGGGGTTGAAGAGGTAGAGTGTGTATTTCATGACTATCGTACTGGACGTTTTTTCGTTTCTCTTTTCTGCTTTTCGCTTTTTTCTGTGTTGCTTCACATTATATTTCAGTCGTAAAGTTTGGATTGAGGAACACGTTCGCGCGTCATTGTCATTATCGTTTAAGGTCAATCAGGCCGTCCTTGTTGCACGGTCTTCAAGTGGTTTGTGTCTCCCTCTCGCACTGGGTGATTGCTGCCACGGTGCATGATGAAACAACCTGGTGAAGACCATATTAAAACTGAAAATTTACTTAACATTAAGTAACAAGAAGAAAATATACAATTGGATAATAGAACCTGGTGGACGACCAATTAAAACTCACAAGTGAGGATGGTAACCTCACTTTTTGGAGTGGACACTGGCGAACATACTTCCTGTGCAAAGGTACAGGTCGGCTGGATTTTCCGAAAAAAACTCCTACTTGTTGATAGACCCTGGCAATATAACACACAAGTGTTGGCGATTTTAAACTAAAACCCACACTCACATTATATTTCTCAAGTCGGTGTCTACTTGCTTAAAATTTCTCAACAAAGTACATGTACCACAGATTTTCAAACACACACACAAGTGCGAAAGTAGAATGTTTAAAAATCTGTCTGCCTTGTTTATGTCCAATTGAGAAAGGTTGAAGACAGAGCAAAAGAATATTCAAAAAAAGTCTGCTCTGTTTATTGTCAAATCAGTCTAAGTGTCAGAAGCAACTCAGAGATGGCTAAGTGGGTACAATTACTCTTTTTGTAATAAAAAACTTAATATCATTTCTGCTAAATAAAATTCAAAAAAATATAATACAATGATCTGCCTATGAATTAAAACAAGAATTCATAAAAAGTTTGTTTGGTTCAACTTCAATCAGAATTTCAACATTTCGATTACCATCCCTGATGAAACAAAGGAAAGTTAACACCTATACAAGAACAGTGACCATCAATTGAGCAATCTTTTGAGTGTCACTGATGAGAAATTTTTTCTCATTGCGTAGAACAGAGCTACCATCACGTTATTAAGGGCATGGTACAAAAATGAGGCAAACATTTGTGTACGTGTGATTTTGCATCTCTCTCGAACTTATTAACTCTTCGGACTAATGAGCATATCTCTGTACTGCTCACTCTACTGCCTTTTACTAATCAACTATGCTGTAAAAATTAATCAACGATGACTACTCAAACTAGATAAATAAACCCCTCACAGCTGACTAAGCAAAATCGTGCAGAAACAGATTCAATATTTTTATATTTATTAAAAAACATTTTAAAATTAGTTTATAAATATTTATTTAATATATAATTTTACATATGTAAATATTATTATTCGCTCAATAATGACTGCGTTCTACTGCCATTCGTAGGCTTTTTTGAAATTCAATCGCTCCCTGCTACTGTAAAGCATCTGAAATATGAAGAAATATATAAGTTATAAAATATTTTAAGTGGACCAAAGTATGTATATACCTCGAGGATGATTATCAACTCACATAAGCTTCCCGGAAGCATTTTTTCTCATCTACCTTCCTCATTGTACTCCTCTAGCAGATCTTCCGAGCAGATTGCGGGGATGTTAGCAGTATTCCCCGACGTTGATTTTAGCTCATGCAAATATGTATGTAGTCTGTAAAGAATAAAATAATAAAGTAAAAATTTGAATTAGTTACTATTGCTTGAGTGAAATTTGCTGTCGTTAATTTCAGCCCTACTTCTTCCGCAGCAACAAACGTCTTCAAGGCGACTCCATGTTAACACATTCTATATTTTTAATAGCTTTTTTATGCACCAAACTACTTTTTACATTTATTTTCTTTTCATATTTATTTTAATATTTTTAAAACACGCGGATATATTTTACAATTTACGACTCAGTTTACAGTGGCAGAGTTGTATTTTACAAAAAATTCAACTCTGCTACTCACATTAATTTTTTTATTTTTGTGTATGTATGAGTTTTCATTGTTTATGTGTTAGTTTCAATCATCCATTTCTTGTAGGGACGGTACTCTTATGGGTAATGGGACGAACTAGTTCACAGAATTGAAAAAATTATGAAAAAATAAGCACGACCTAAAGAATTCACTAACTGATTAAAACATTAATTGCAGCAATGATTTAATTTATTTGTATTTAAGTAATTTGTGTATTTTTTATGTGTTGTACCTTAAAACCATAAAAATAATAATAATACCTAATAGTGAATAAAAATGTACATAATATTGAATTTATATATAATTTGTTGAAAACAGTTTATTTAATTTTTTAATTTAATGAATAATAAAAAATATTTCTTAAATATACAAATACATATGTAGATAATAGTAAAGTTAATATATATTAATTTTTTTATGAATTAAACCGAAACATTTTAAAAATTCTGAATATTTTTGAAAACCAAATTTACCAACTAACTAAATAATAGTTAGGTTGCAGCTAGCTACAAAAAGATAGTTTTCAGCTTACGTCTTAACTATTAACGTTTAGTTGACTTAAATCTAACTAAATTAAAGTTGATTAAAAAAAACTACTTATAGCCAACGGAAAAGTATTTAGTTTACAGCTTAGTTAGTAGTTAGTTTACAGCAAGTTAACTGAGAGCTAACTTTTATAAAATTAACTTTAAGTTAGTTGCATAGGATGCAGAGTCGGGCAATTGACTACTGCCAAGGACATCGCAATGTTCAAATAGTTAGTTGTTTTCATTGCAAAGTAATCAAAGTGTCAGTCAGCACTAGTTGCGAAATGGTTAGCTTAAAGAAAATTAATTTTAGAGGTTTTATATTTGCTTTTAGGCAATCTGGCAACCTTGAAGTAAAGGGTATATAAAATTCGGCACAGCTGAACATAGCATACATACACTCTAATTTTTTACTTTACCATACGTAGTATAAGGTAAAGTATAGTAATCATGAAAAATTTCGAGCTCGGGATTTTGACGGATTTATACGTTTTGAGGTCTCCTGAATCCATTTGGACTATTTTCGCGATGATGTCTGTGGGTGGGTGGGTGTGTATGCCACTATTTTTGTGGAGTTTGTACAGGTCATACCGTTTGACATATCAAAATGAATTTTGGTATATGGAATTAAAGAGCTGTATAGTTTTTGGGCATAATCGGAAGAGGGCAAGGGGTAGTTTTCTTACCCCCAAATTTTGTGAACGCTCTACTGGTCATACCGTCTGACATATTAAAACGAAATTTGTTATGTGCCTTTGGTATATGAAGATGAAGAGCAGTATACATTTTGGGCATAATCGGGAAGGGAAAGGGGTAGTTTACTTAACACCCCAAACCAACTTTTATTCTTTATGTAATATATTCATAAAAATATCTGTTTCCATTGGGTATGGTAAAGTTGAGTGTAGGCCACTCCAGTTTTTTTCTCTTTGTCATTTGGTAAACAAGAGAAATTCTTATTTTAAAAAAACTTACTTGCACTCATGCTCGGTTTGAGGATTCATTTTAGCTTCTTGTAACTTTTCATAGAAATTCTTCCACATTTTTTCTTCATCCATGATGATTTCACTATTTGTGTTCTTTATTTTTTAAATATTTCTTGTTCAGAATTCAATCAAACTACTTGTGAAGGTCGTTTGAGTTTTTTTTTTTTTTTTTTGCTTTGTGCTATTGAAACTCTCAATAAGTCATTAAATAGTACATATATAATTGATAATGGTGCTTTTAGCAAAGCTTTTTGTGTTTGTGTTTTTGCTTTTGATTTTCTTGTTTTTGTTTATCTTATAGCAGACACCTTATAAAACGATAAAAAAAAATACACATGAAACTATCGCCATAGACTATTTTGTGCTATCGCATTCACACTCAAAATAGAACTAAATTAAAGGCAGCACAGAGTTTCTCCAAAGACTTTAAATTTAAATTAAACATCAGCAGTCTATTTGTCTACACACACACGACGCGAATTCTATAGTACATATCAGAGGTGGGCAAGTAATATTTTGCTTATAAAAAAACAAGTACTTCATTACAAACAAAAAAAAAGCCATTCTTACATTAGGTCTGTTCAGTAATTTTCCTAGCAGAAACTGGCAACGGGAGAGTAAAACAGAACGCTTTACTTCCAAAATTAGGAAGTAGGTGGTGTTAGGAAGGACTTAAAACTTGTACTGATTTGACTATCTAATAGTACCTTTGTAAACATAATTGTACTTAAATGGCAAACATAAAATGTACTACTGTTGTTAGCCAGAAATGTCGCTTTTAAAGAAGTTCAAACTGATGATAGTCTCAATGAAACCATAGAAATAAAATTTTAAGCAATCAAACAAAACGGTAGTTTTTCAGAGGGTTTATGATGCATTTTAGCTTTAGATGTCAATATTTTTGGATAGTCAGTTTTAATAAACATTCTTATTTCAAAGGAATTTTTATAATATTTCCATAACTAATATTCTAAAACACATAAATTTGCGTGTTATTTAAAATATATTAAAACCTGTACAATACCAATTTTAAAATTGTACCGGAAAAAGTACAATTGCATTATATGTATCATCCCCGATTTGTTTACTATTTACTGTTTAAAAACAAAAAACTTAAAATAGAAACCTAAATTTAAAATCGAAAAATTTATTAATTTTATATTGTTTCAACTACTAAATGCAGATATTTTCTTTAATATTGCAAAAATATTTTGTAAACAAAACCCCGCACAGCTGATTGACTAAATCTTGCTAGTAAAAATTTTACTAGCAAAAACTTGCATGCAGTGTGGCCATTTTATAATTTTTTCAGCTAAATTGAGCATTATTTTTTAAATTTTTCATTTAACAGTTAGCATTTAATTTAGAGTTTTTCAATTACTTATTAAGCATTTTTGGCATTATTTAATTTAGCTTAAGGAATCATACGATAATTTTGGTGTTATTTTAAAATCGACCACAATTTTATGCTGGCTATACGGAATTACTCCAAATTATGACATGTATTTTTTTCAAATTCTAGCAATAATGACATACTGCATTATTCTAAAATCGAAAGAGTTTATACCTTACAGGTTTATTAATAGTATTTTAGACCAGAGTTACGTTTTGGTCAATTAATCGAAAAAATAAGACCTCTGCATAATTGGGTCGATTAGGTACATTAGACTGAAATATATTTGTTTTATAGTTATAGAATTTTTATGTTAAATCAATCACCCCTATTATACAATATTTTTAAGGTTTTCAATCTATACATACGAGTATGATAAAATAGTAACTTTTTTCCTGTCTGTCTATGTTCGCATCACGTAAAAACTACTGGATGGATTTTAATAAGGCGCTACCTTAGTATCTTGATTCCAATATATGATATCTGTTTTCAGCAAAAATTTCTTATTTCCAGGAGAAAGGAGCGAAAAAGCAGTGAAGTACGCAATTTCACCGGTACGCATACTTTAAGGCACCTTTTATTTTTGAAAGCGGAATATTTTAAAGATACTGCATACTTTAAAGCCATTAATAGTAGGAATAAGATGTACTAACTGACATTTGCGAGAAATTAACCATTTAGGAGCTACCTTTTATAAAGCCTAAATTGCGCTAAATAGTATTTGATCTATAAAATCCGTAAATTAAGCGATGAATAAAATCTGAAATCTGGAATTGGTAACCATTAGTAGTAGGAATAAGAAGTACTAACCCCATTTACGAGAAGTTAACCCTTTAGGCGCTAACCGCCAACAACCTTTTATAAAACCTAAATTGCGCTAAATAATATTTACCCTAAAAAATCCGTAAGTTAAGCGGTGCCTAAAATCTGGAATTGGTATCCATTATTAGTAGTTTTCCCTATAAAATCCGTAAATTAAGCGGTGTCTAAAATGTGAAAACTGTAATTGGTAGCCATTACTAGAGTTATAAGATATATCAAATTTTTAGGATGATAAGTAACCGTGAACGACAGAAACATGTAGGCTGGCTATAATTAATTACACTGTGCTAGTCGCAAATTTTAAACAGGCTGGGCACCTTGCTGGTAAAGCTAATTCGAGTACGCAGAATACATTGGCATTACCCGTTCTTCGAAGTTAGCGCGCGTATTCGCGATTTAAAATCTGTACGCTAAAGTACTATAAAAACGATATTTTTATACTGTTTTGACCATTTTTTAATTTTAAATTTAGAAATTTAGAAAAAGTCGCGCTAGATGTTTTCCGAAGTTATCACTTGTGTTAGCAATATTCGCTAACTTTGATTTTAATCAACCTGCTTTGATAAAATTTAAATATGGAACATGACAAGAGTAGCATAGCTGTTAAGAGTCAAATTTATTGTATATTTTTGCAAAAATATTATTGTTGTAAAAATTTTCGGCAGTGAAAATAATTGTATCAAAATGGAGCACCGCTATTAATAATTTTTGTTATGTTTGCGGAAAACGACAGAGTGTGTAATTGTAACACACTGTGAGCGGAAAATCGGCGATGATTTTGCATAATTATATGACCGATACTTTAATCAGCCAGTTTTTCGTAATGTTGAGTGGGCTCCATCCATCGTTTGTACTGGATGCTTGTCTTTATTAAATAAATGATGTTCCAATGATTTGGTCGAATCCCCAAGTTCATAGTTCAGATGATTGTTATGCGTGCTTAAATTTTGTTTCTGGTACAAATAGAAACAAATTACGTATATTTTCATATACAGAAACAAAATATACACAACTACAGTTGCCGCTTTCGGAAAATATTCCAATTCCAAGAAGACCAACATTGAAAACCCCACGAGAGATATTAGTATCAGAACACCAACCCTCCAATGTCACTAACAATTGTAATCATTTGGAAATTACACAAAACCGTTTGGACATTATGGCACGTCGCCTTAAATTTTCACAGCGGCAGTCAATACTTTTGGCTAAGGAATTGAAACATGCTAATATTCTAGCACCTGGTGTTCGCGTATATGGAGCAATCGGTCGTCATCGTCATTTTACAAATTTTTTTTAAGCAATTGATAATAACTCATTCGCATTTTGTGTTGACGTCCGCGGTTTAATTTTAAAAATACATCATGAGTATACCTAATGGGGCGGATATCCGTCGCTTGATTAAGGATAAGCCAACATGGTTTTAGAAAGGGATGCTCGACTACGACTAACGTTCTTCATCTTTCAACGCTAATAAATTTTGGATTCTCGCAAAGAAAATAAATTAATGCTGTATATACTGATTTTAGTAAATTTATTGTATTTATTAGATGTACCGGAGAAGTTTAAACTGGCTAATGTCTTATTTAACCTGTAGAAATCAAAATGTTCGATTCAACATGAATACGTCTAAGAACATTGATGTTCTATCCGGTGTTCCGCAAGGCAATCATCTCGGACCTCTTCTTTTTTGCTGTTTATAAATGACCTTCCGAAAGTTATCAACTTTTCCCACATTTTAATGTATGCTGACGATGTAAAAATGTTTTATAGCTTCAAGAAATATGTTGATCATGCTTATCTTCAAAGTGATCTTAACAACTTCTTTTGCAAAAATAATTTAATGGAGCTAAATCTAAAAAAATGGAAATGTATGCGATTTTTTAGAAATAGTTAGCTGTATAGCTGTTAACTACTCATAGGGAGGACATCAGCTGGATTTAGTCGACACTTTCTTGGATATTGGAATTTTACTTGATTCTAAATTAAACTTCGTTGCACACATTAATATGACTGTCAATAGGCAAGAGGTGTTTTTGCATTTATAAAAAGGTGGGTAAAAAAATTCTCTGATCCTTATATTACCAAGCAACTTTACGTTTCACTGGTCAGACCTATTTTGGAATATGGATCAGTCGTGTGGGATCCTTATTACAATATTTATTGCCAATATATTGAGTCAGTGCAAAAACAGTTCTTGCTATTCTGTTTACATAATCTTCATTGGAATCCTGCAATCAATCTCCCTTTATATTCTAGCAGACTTGCGTTTATAAAACTACCTACGCTAAAAAGCCGTCGTACTATGCAAAATGTTTTTTTTATACCCTTCACCACAGGCGGAAAGGGTATATATAAGTTTGTCATTCCGTGTGTAATTTCTACAATATTCATTTCCGACCCCATAAAGTATATATATTCTGGATCCTTATACATAGAGAAGTTGATTAAGCGATGTCCGTCTGTCCGTCTATCCGCCTGTCCGTGTTAGTGTGGTAATGTCATTTACCAAGGCACCAGAAGAGATACAAAAAATTTAAGCACACCAATCTGTCAGACATAGTTTCGAAAATTTTGGTATTGCAATTCAGCAACATCGGATCATTCCTTTGGAGGCTGCGGGCCAAAAACCACGCCCACCTATATTTTTTTCACGTTTTTTCAGTTTTTTTTTAATTTTTTTCAGCTTTAATGATTCTGTTTTGCCTTTTTTTCTCAAATAAATATTAGACTGCGACAGGTAGATCGCAAGGAGTGCATACAGATCTCGGGGGATCAATAACCCCCTGCGAGGGGCGATTTTTGTTTGTTTTTAGATTGGTAGGGTTTTTCTGCTTTGATTTGTATTAGTGACCTTAATAGAAACCAATACACATAGAGGTAGCCAATGGACCCACAGGGTACCCACTGATAAAAAGGAGCAGTTAAAAAGACCCCCCATGTGTCGATATGAGGAAATTTTTTTTTGTAAGGATTATTTTTTGCTTTAGTCTGACCATTCTAACTCAATATAGATTGGAGAAAGGTCCAAAATTTAACAAAAAAATTTCAATCAAATTTTTAAAAAATTTTTTTTAAAAAAAATTAAAAAATTTTTACACACAATTTTCGAAAAATTAAAACAAAAGTTTCAATATTTCTTCGAAAATGAAAATCATGACTGTAACATAACATATATTTAATATTAAGAATATACATATGTATGTATGTGTGTATATAGAGTAACATATTTTTATACCCTTCACCACAGGTGGAAAGGGTATATATAAGTTTGTCATTCCGTGTGTAATTTCTACAATATTCATTTCCGACCCCATAAAGTATATATATTCTGGATCCTTATACATAGAGAAGTTGATTAAGCGATGTCCGTCTGTCCGTCTGTCCGTGTTAGTGTGGTAATGTCATTTACCAAGGCACCAGAAGAGATACAAAAAATTTAAGCACACCAATCTGTCAGGCATAGTTTCGAAAATTTTGGTATTGCAATTCAGCAATTTTTTCAGGTTTTTTTTAAATTTTTTTCAGCTTTAATGTTTCTGTTTTGCCTTTTTTTTCTCAAATAAATATTAGACTGCGACAGGTAGATCGCAAGGAGTGCATACAGATCTCGGGGGATCAATAACCCCCTGCGAGGGGCGATTTTTGTTTGTTTTTAGATTGGTAGGGTTTTTCTGCTTTGATTTGTATTAGTGACCTTAATAGAAAGCAATACACATAGAGGTAGCCAATGGACCCACAGGGTACCCACTGATAAATAGGAGCAGTTAAAAGGACCCCCATGTGTCAATATGAGGAAATTTTTTTTTACAGATTTTTTTTTTTTTGCTTTAGTCTGACCATTCATTCTAACTCAATATAGATTGGAGAAAGGTCCAAAATTTAACAAAAAAATTTCAATCGAATTTTTAAAAAAAAAAATTTTAAAAAAAATTTTAAATTTTTTTTTCAAAAATATTTAAAAAAAAAGATATTTTACAGAAAAATATTCGAAAAAAAATTTTTTTAAAAAATTTTCCAAAAAATTTTCGAATAAAATTTTACAAAAAATTTTTAAAAAAATATTTTTACATAAAATTTTTACACACAATTTTCGAAAAATTAAAACAAAAATTTCAATATTTCTTTGAAAATGAAAATCATGACTGTAACATAACATATATTTAATATTAAGAATATACATATGTATGTATATAGAGTAACATATTTTTTTAAATGCGTTTGATTTTTTAATATATGATATCTCTGTTTTAAAACCTAGGTGCATTAAACACATAGACATCATCAGAATACCGACTACAAACTGTCAAAAATGAAACGTTGTGGCTGTCGTCAACTTAAGCTAATTTCTATTTTATTCAACAAAAGAAAATGTCACAAAATTGTAAATTGCAAATTTATATATAAACAAAAAGTTTTGGAGGAAATATTTAAGTTTTTAGAAAAGTTATTTAATTTTATAAAAGCAAAATAAGTATTTCTACAACAATGTCAGAGTTTACGATGTAGCTGTCGTCTTCAATATCATTAAGTAGCTGACAACACGGCGGCAATTGTAGCAAACGGAATTTGTTTTCATTTGTCTTTTATTTTTTAACTTATGAATAATGATTTTTTCTCATATGAATTTATTTAAGTAAAGAGTCAACAATATGGATAATGCTGTACATGTCTGTATAAATAAAATCACCGTGGTGAAGGGTATAGAAGATTCGGCACGGCCGAATATAGCACTTTTACTTGTTTTATGTTAAAACTTATAAATGGTAATGTTTGCTGTGAATTTCTGTTGAGTAATATACAATTTAATGTTCCGTGTCGCAATACTTGTCATTATAAACCTCTTTTTGTTAAATTGTTTAAAACTAATTATGACCTAGCTGATCCTTTTATGGGTATATGTCGTCAATTTAATAGCTTGTATAATTTTGTAGATTTTTTTGTAAATGTAAAAGTAATTCAACATAATATCATTTTTTTTAAATTCCTAATTTAAGTTTTTAATTTTTTTTCTTAAGATTAAGTTAATATGTATTTTAAATTGTCTGTAAGGATTGTATCCATAGACTAATGTTAAATAAAATAAATAAGTTATTTGAAGATACCCTGAGTATGGATGAGCTTAAGGCATGGAACTCTGTAAAAGCGGTTATTGACAACGTTTTAGGAATTAATCGGTCTGACAACTGGGACATTCATATAGAAAAAATGCTTACCGCTTTTCATCGTATTAATGTTAAAATGTATTTAAAGATTCATTTTTTGCATTTTCGTACCAACAAGTTTGCTGAACAATCACCAGCTGAGTCTGACGAGCATGGAGAGTGATTCCATCAAGTGACGGCCAGACTTGAACACTGGTACAGGGTAAAAAATTGGATTCGCTGTTAGGTGACATTTGTTGGAACTTACAAGAAAAATTGCTTGAAACAGAAGAATCATAAAGAAATAATTAAACGATGTGACAATAAAGCACATTTGATAACTTAATAGCAAAATAAAAAAATTTCGCAAATTAATTATTTTGCGCAAACAAAAATTAACATGTTTTTATATATATGTATATATATATATAGGCTAGGCCGATTTTGATGAAATTTTCAGTGAATCTTCAGAATATTCAGGCGGCTGACACTGTAAAGTCTGACTTTTGATTTTCGGTCTGCGGGCGGATGGGCGTGTCAAAATCCAATTTTATATTGACATATACATATTTATTTTTTATTTTATTATTTTAAAGACGTTCTCATGTTTTTCAAAACGAGATATCAAACTCTTAAATCGGTTATGTAGTTCCGAAGATATATACAAAAAACCTATGTTAATAATGATCCAATATCACAATTTTAAAGCTTTCGAAATGTTGCATTCAAAAATCTGAGTTTCCGGTTTAATTACAAAATATTTACATCATTCGATAACACAAGATATTCCGCGCTTACTAAGGTGCAACATTGTACAATAAGTTAAAATTAATATTATATTATTAATCGATGATAAACAACTTTGTGTACTCTTGCATTTAAGATACCTACATTTTGTACTTATTATGCTACACTACATTTAAAACTTAGTTTGAACTTAGTATGACCAAAACAAATATGGATTCTGAAGAAAAAACCAAGACGCAAGTGGGATTGGATAGATACGTAACTGTATTGAAAAAGAGGACGAAGCCCTAAATCTTCGTAATTAGCCCCAATGTCTAAAGTATATAAGAAAAAGGAGTCTAACGAATAAGTTTGAAAATAGTCTTGCTATTTTAGACAGCGACATAAGTGAACCTAAAACGGCAGCCAAGTCGTTCAAACCACCACCAATTTATTTAAGAGAAAAAAATTCAAACGACTTAATAAAGAAGTAAATTTCAGTAATTGGGGAGAACTCATATTATGTAATTCCTATCAAACGTGATAACATTGATGAGACAAAAATTCAATTTATCGATGAAAGCAGTTATCGTAAAGCAGTAAACGAGTTTGAAAGCTGCAAAAGCTGTAGCAAAGGCCTACAGGTAGTAATTAAAGGTGTATATTCATAAATTGATCCAGCGGAAATAAAAGCTGGCCTTCAAAAAGCGGGATGATTTAAAGTTAAAAGTGTAGATAATCTCAGAAATCGAGAACGCGTCCCCCAAACCACTATTTGGCGTAGAACTGGAACCTGGAGATATCAGATTGATAAAGAATGAAACGCACCCTATTTATAATCTGAGATATTTTTTATACCGAACCCATCCAGTGTCTAAACTGCCAAGAATGTGGTCATACTAGGGCCTATTGTAAGTTACCATCGGCTTGTGTCGTGTGTGGTGAGCTACATTGTTCCGCTCAATGCGACTACACTGCAAACTACAGGGCTGTCCTGTTTATTTTATGGTAAGGAAGTCGCCTCACAGAATTATTACACCTCCTAAGCAGACACAATATCGACCAAGTGATAATTATCCTCAGCTAGCCCAACTCAACACTAAGCATGTTTCATATGCTGACATGCCAAAACATAATCATAACCTAGTACATAAAGCACCACTAATAACTAACCCGAACCAAATTTTGCACCCAGAAGCTAAAGAACAAACACCGTCTGTCAACTATAGCCGTCTGGAAGGAACCATTGAGACTCTAGTGCAGTCGCTAAATGGCTTTATGAGCTCTATGGGTAACATGATGCAAAAAATGCTAAAAATGCAATCTATGATATTGCAGGCAGTACTTAGCAAATCATGAACTGTTTAAAAATATGCTTCTGGAACGCAAACGGCATACGCCCACACAAAAATGAACTCGAGTACTTTCTTAATAATCAACACATTGATATCATGCTGATTTCAGAGACCCACTTAACAACAAATAGCTTTTTTAAAATCAATGGCTATATATTATATGATACCAAGGACCCTCGTGGACGAGCATGTGGTGGATCGGCAATACTTATAAAGGCCACAATCAAATATTATTTACTGCGTGATTTTTGTGAGGATTACCTTCAAGCAACAAATTCTTCAATTCTTCAATTTATTCACTTCCTAGATTTCAAGTATCAGAGAGTCAGTATAGCGACTTCTTCAAATCACTAGGTCCCTGTTTCATAGCATCAAGCGACTACAACGCTAAACATACATTTTACGGATCGCGTTTAATAACTCCAAAAGAACGTGTTTTGTTTGACACAATTTCTAAAATGCGTCTCAATGTGATCTCGAGTGGACAACCCACCTATTGGCCTACTGATCTACAAAAAATACCGGATTGTCGTGTTTAAGGTTATTTTAAGAGAAACTATTAAAGCTAAATCATCACTAGAATTATCCTCAGATCATTCGCCCACTATTTTCTATATATGGAATCAACAAAATATCGTATCACTAACAACCAGCACAAACATAAATTGGTTGAAATATAGAAAATATCTCAGTACACATTGCTCGGAAATCATCCCGCAAGAACACCAGAAGACGTGTCTTTTTGATTTTGATCAAAACATCAAATTAGCTGCCTAACATGCAACTGTAACCCGGCAAATAGACAGATGCAATCACATTTATTCTGCAGAAACAAGAAAAATTCGTAGAGAGTGGCAAACATATAGATCTCCCCAACTTAAATCTAGACTTAAATATCGCACGAAGCGGCTAAGAGACCTACTAGAATCTCGAAGAGTAGCATCTCCGAAAAATTACCTGGAAGATCTGGACCTAACTCTACAATCAGATTATGCATTACGGCGCGCTTGTAGAAACCTCAAGAGACCAGTCCTACGTAAGCCTCCATAACGAATAGCTGAACTGCCACCTATCGATGTTAGTCCGGCAGTTACCCTAAGGTTTGAGCTTCAAAATATTGACAAGTCAATAACTGATTTAAATTCTAAGAAAGGTCCTGGCATTGATAAAGTCAGTAACAAGATGTTATTTTAATTGCCTCGTATAGCCCAAAATATTATTCTTTTTGTTTTTAATGCCATTTTACGTCTTGAGTAGTTTCCTACAAAGTGGAAGATTTCTTTGATTACTATGATACCTAAGCCAGGAAAAGACCACACCAAGGTTAAATCATACAGACCTATAAGCCTTTTATCAAAGCTGTTTGAAACAAGTAAAAGTGCTATATTCGGCCGTGTCGAATCTTCTATATAAATATTTATTTTGCTTTTATAAAATTAAAAATTTTTTTTAGAAAATTATAAATATTTCCTTCAACATTTTTGTTTGTATATGAATTTGTAATTTACAATTTTGTGACATTTTCTTTTGTTGTATAAAATAGTAATTAGCCTAAGTTTGCGCCAGCCACAACGGTGGTCGTATAGCCCACAGATTACTAACCAGATTACCCACTTGTGACGTTTAAAAAAGTACATTATCATACGTACTAACAGCTTTCGATAGAGTGAATAAAAAAATAACCAATAATATTCATCGCAATGTGTTAACAGAAACAGCTATACATAGCCATTTCAAACATATGTTATCGATGAAGTAAACAAAAAAGTTTAAATTGAACTGTAGCAAAAATTATATTTTTGTAAAAAAGTTAAAAGTATATAAATTTCCGTGAAGTAAAGAACTTAAAATTTATAAAAATATGTTGCGGTGCTTCCAAAGTGCTATTAAAAGCTAAAAAAATACAACATGTGCATAAGGTTGTTACAAAAATTGGCAATCAAAATTTTGCTAGTGGTATTTGTTCAAGAAGTCTAAATTCAACAGAATTCAGTAACAAATTGAACACAAATGCTGTTGAAAATGAAGAAGTCGTGGCTAAATTATTAGAGGTCTTATGATAAACAACTTTAGATATGTATGGGACTTCGTAAGAATTGTGCAATATATGTAGATGACTTTATGCATTACATGAATAGTTGTCCGGCGAAGTGCACGTTAGCTTCATGTACAAAGTTGCAAAGAAATGTTTTTGAATATTATGGTGGAAACTTAATAGATAATATATACATGTATATATTTTACAAATATATAAATAAATATATTTATCTAGTGAATTTGGATGCATTCGTATCGATTTAACAATTGCTCGTTTCAGTTAATGGATTCGGTGGAAAGTTTTAATATATACGTGAGCCAAGCAATGATCCACATGCTTTTATCATTCATTGCTCTTATTAATCAGCCGCGATTGCCTTATGATATAAATGCGTATTTCTCGATAAAAAATGAAGGTAAGCAAAACAATTTCAATACCCTGTGATATAAATACAACTTCTAATAAATTGCATTTTCATTGAAGGTAAATTGGGCACAAACAAGCTATGAAATGAAAACGATACGTTGTTTTGTGAAAAAGCCAGAAACGAAAACGAATTGCAAGCAATAAATGGCAAATGGATCGGTTGACATTTCAATCACTCCAATGGGTTGCCCAAGTTAAAATCTTAATCATAATTATTAAATATCTTCAAATAAAAAAAAAACATTTTTCTTTATTTGAATTTAAATGTAAGAATTTATTTTCGGTTTGAATATTTATTTATTAAAGTTTTTATTTTACGTTTTATATAAAGTCATTCTTATAGATACATAAATTTATATATTTTTGCCTAACTCAAAATATTTATAAGTTCTTTATACATACATATGTACCTACAAAGTATAGTATTAAATTGAAATCTTTGTTTTAATATTTTTCTTGTACTATTTTTTTTTAATTGATTTGTTAAATTTTTTAATTTAAATTTTTTTTATTGTTTTTGTTTGTTTTGTATTTATAAAATGCAGAGCTAAAGCCGATGTTGCTAAAGCTCTTTGTTTTTTTATATTATCTTATAATTTTAACTGTAAGGTAGTTCGGTAATAAATAAATAAATAAATGTTTTGTTCTTATTTAAATAATTATTTTAATTTCAAGTATCGTTAAAACATACAAACTAAATATAATATATTTAATGTTTTCATTATTTAGATTTAACTCTTAAATGCTCAATTATTATACAAAATTTAAAAACAAAACTAACAATTGATTACATAATATTTTTATTTGAATAAAACAATATCAATGAGAGTATATACTCGTATATGTTTAATTTGTAAAATTTTACAATGTGTTAAAGATGATTAAAAACAAATATATCTTTTTTGGATTTAGTTTTGCTATTTATAATTATTTGTTGTTTAACAAGTATTTCGAAACTGTGTAAGAAATAAAGGTTTTAAGTATAAAAACAAACAAACAATTGTATTTTAATTGTCTAACAGAATAAAAAGTTTAAAGAATTTTTAACAAATTTTAAATGTAATATATAAGAGTTTGTGGTTGATATGGATACCTGCTGCTGCCGATCTACTTGTTTGTTCAGATATGATAGTATTCAGGAAAACACATCATGTCATGTTAACACACAAGTTAATTTGAATTAAGACTGATAATGCACATTAACTCTGCGTCTGTCTACGCTATTAGAAAAATAAAAGTTACATATAAATATTAAAAAATTTTAAATTAAACTTGTAATATATTTTTTTACCTTGAGCTTGTAGTTAGGATTAGTAAAAAGACCTGCCAACTCAGGGCAATTATTCTTCGTATGGTAAAAACCTGTTTGAATATTAAATAATATATATTATAATCAAATACAAGAATATTTTCTACCAGTTTTCAGTTAATAATAACAAATTCAAGTGCTTGTGTTTAACGGTTCAAAAGATAGGGCCATATAGATCAAATTACACAATTTATGGGGACACCCTTTAATTTCTAAATTCAAATTGTATATTTGCTATAGTGGACTTTGCAATACAGGCTCCTTGTAAATTTCAGCTGTCTGTCTATAACAGTTCAAAAGTTTGGCCACATACATAGAATTACATTAACTATTGGGACACATTTTTTTTTCCAAATAAAAATTTTACACTTTTTTTTAATGTTTATGCATTTTATTATAACGGTCATAGTAATCGACATTCTGTTAAATTTTCAAGGTTTTGCCTATAACGGTTCAAAAGATAGGCTCAAATAGGTCAAATTACGTCACCTAATAGAGGCACCCTTTAAATTTATTTTTTTATTAATTTCTGCTGTTGGGAGCTATAGCGACACGCAATTTTTTAAAATTTTAATTTGGTGCCGGTTCTTAATATACTTAAAAATTATGTATGTTGTATGGGGACACCCTTTAATTTTTAATATAATGAACTTTTTAAAATGGGACCAACCTGAAAGCATAACCTTTCAAATAAAGAAAATCGGTTTAGAAATGGCTGAGTTCTGTGGTTACATACATAAAAAAAGCAACATTCAGACGAATAGATAACCTCCTTCTTTTTTGAAGTCGGTTAAATATAACAACAAATAAAACCCTCAAATCGAACACCTACACCGGCTTCGCTTACTAAAGTTTTTCTGTATAGCCAGCCTTCGGCCGGACACAAGGATTTTCTCCTCTATGGTATGACCAACACCGGCTTCGCTTACTAAAGGTTTCCTGCATAGCCGGCCTTCGGCCGGGCGTAAGGATTTTCTCTTCTATGGTATGACCAACACCGGCTTCGCTTACTAAAGATTTCCTGCATAGGCGGCCTTCGGCCGGGCGTAAGGATTTTCTCCTCTATGGTATGACCAACACCGGCTTCGCTTACTAAAGGTTTCCTGCATAGCCGGCCTTCGGCCGGGCGCAAGCATTTTCTCTTCTATGGTATGACCACCACCGGCTTCGCTTACTAAAGATTTCCTGCGTTGACGGCCTTCGGCCGGACACAAGGATCTTCTCCTCTGTGGTATGACCAATACCGGCTTCGCTTACTAAAATTTTCCTACGTACTATGCATAAAATTTCATCAAAAAATGTCACCAATTCTTAATGGGTTAAATTTTTTTTTAATTTTTAGCACCACCTGATAGATATTTCCAAAAGCTTTATATTGATACCCATATTCACACAATTTGTTCAAAAATGTAGTACACAATCACAATTTCATATGAAATGTTCAGAGGCATAATTTGCATATAAAATTTAACCATGTAAATACTTACTTGGTCGGATTTTTCGGAAACTAATGAAGTTTTTCCCCTTTTGGGCAGCCCATTATGCATCGGCGACTCCTGAAATAGCAAAATAATTTAATTATAAACAAATTTATATCAATAGAAAACCTTTGTTATACTTACATTTTTTCCTGTTGTTTTATTTCCTTTTGATTGCTTCCTTTTATATATTTTTATTTGGCCGCCTGCGGATGATTTTTTTTTAATTATTTTAGGCACAAATTATTTTAAAACATAAAACTATTTATAAAACAATTAATTTTTCACAGAAATTAAAATTTTCCAACAATTTCACAAATTATTTTGTAAACAATAAAATGTCAAATTGCAGCTATAATCAGAAAGAGATAGTAATATAAGAAAAGCATTAACTCTTGCTATCCCTTTCCAACGAAAGCTGTGATCTGGCAACACTCAAATTTTCGTGTCTTATCTGGTCTGGGGGGTTACTATGTAACTCGATTCGAAAGTATGAACAGCTCGAAAGTTGTATTCGATCCGAATTTAAACTCTTACCATGTAACAGTTTCGGATCGAGCGAGAAGTGCTGCCACTAATTGAAATAATTTTGGCACTACTTTCGAATGTTTTATTCAACATTGGCAGCATTTATTACCCAAAATGTCAAAACAATGAAAATAAAAATAAAAAAAGTAAACAAGAAATATTTGTGCGTTATAAAAATGGATACGGTTGCCCTTTGGATGGAAAATGAAGACGAGCGAATGGAACGTAGAATCCTACGCGATGGTGTAGATTTTATGCAGTTGACGGATGTAATGTAAGTAACAATTTATTAAATATGTTGTATATAACTTATATTTTTGTTTGTAGGTTTGTGCGAAATTTCCGTCTTAGCAAGGAAGCTTTTAAATATGTGTTGGAGAGCATTAGTGCGCATCTGCCAACAACACAGAGATCGACAGCTGTAACACCAGCAATCAAATTAGGTGCTACACTTAAGTTCCTTGGACAAGGTGGGTACCAACACCAAATCGGTCAAGACCGGTTTGCTGGCTTGGCACAACAAACTGTGTCAAACTGCATAAAAGAAGTGTGTAATGCTATAGAGAAGGTGTTGTGTCCCAAGCACATAAATTTCGTCATGAGCGATGACGAAAAACGAGCTGCCAAAAATTTCTTTTATGCAACGTCTGGAATTCCAGGGATAATAGGAGCTGTTGATGGTACTCACATACAAATAGTCCGGCCATCTAAAAACGAGCACTTGTTTTTCAACCGGAAACTCAAACACAGCATAAATGCAATGGTCGTAAGTATTTCCAACATGATATCATCCCCTAAATAAAATAATGCCATTAATACTTACACCGTGTGTAGAATATGTGGTATTATAAACTGTTTTATTGAGGGGAGGAGATCTATCAATCATCCCACCTTTTACGAGCACATTCTTTGATATTTTAGATATGTGATCATACAATGCGCATAAAAGCAGTGAATGGATGTTATGGAGGGGCAGCACACGACTCTCACGTATGGAACTTGTCGGATGAGCGTCAATTTCTGAAGGACGCATATATTAATGGCGACAAGTTATCTTGGATAATAGATAATTTAATTATTTCATTATTTAATTCATCATTTTAATTTATTTTATCCGTAGGAGACTCTGGGTACCCAAGTATCCATTTACACCGTACAGGAGCGCGAATGAGCATTCTGCGGAGAGCAGATTTAACAAGCGGTTTTGTAAGGCAAGATCAATAATTGAACGTGTGTTTGGTGTTTTAAAGGGAAGATTTCGTTGTTTGCTCGCAGCACGAGAATTACATTATGTACCGGAAAAGGTCGCACAAATATTGAATGTATGCTGTGCATTACACAATATTTGTTTAGGGCATAATGTCGAACTACCTTCAGAAATAGTGAATAATGAAGAAGAAATGGAATTGGCCTCAACAACTGCTTTAGATTCTGAAGATAGAAATCAGTTCTCAGCCTTAGCGCAAGCTTTAAGAAATCAAATAAAAAACAATTTATAAAATATTAATTCATTTATTTCCACTGAAGTTTTTACTAATTCATTTATAGTGGTTTTAGGAAAGAAAAAAAGCTTCAATAGTAATATAAATAGTAATATCACATACATACTAGACAACAGGGTAGATATAACTTATAAATTTCGATTTCTTTCAATTTCTAGCATCTCTCTCTTTAAATTAAGCTTTGCAAGTTTAAGTTTTTGATTTTCTACGCTCAACTTCATTTCATGTTCGAATTTTCTTTTTGCAAGCTTATAATTTTTTTCTTCTATATCCACTTGTCTTCTTTTATATCTAACTAAAGATTTTAAATTGCTGTTGACCTCTTCCAAGAGTGATGTGGAGCGCTTGTGGTACTCCATTTGACCATTCACTTGCTTTTCCAGCAATGTCTGCTTTTTTGGCACAGCGCGATTGAATGGTGATCGTCGTGTATGGGCGTGCGGGCAGCTGACGAGCAACGCGTTGGGGAAGGATCAGACACCAATTCATCCGTCTCCCTCAGATCATTAGTTACGCATGTGAGGATATGTGCAACATCTTGCTCGACGTCGTTATTGCTTGTGGCCGTACCAGTGTCGTCGCCGGTTGGGGGGATACTGTTATTTACACCAAATTTCCGGACCCCACTCATACCATCAACCGCCTCCCTCATTTCAAGTAAATCAATTACACCTTCTTCGAGTGCGGTAAATGAACACATTTTTGCCGGACCACCGCCTGTGCCCGAAAAATTAATGCGGTTCTTCCGCAATTTGGCCTTAAGATGGGTCTTGTGATCTGCCCAAACCTAAACAAAAAAAATTTTATTTCCATTTATGGGTAAACTATATATTACCTACTTTTTTCCAACCGACCACTTCCCGCATTGGTGGACCGGCTGCATTCAGATCTTTTGCCAATCGTGTCCATAAATTGTTGGTGGCTTGTTTGGCATCCGGAGCTTTTATATAGCCCTTAGCCAACTGCGGATGCTCTGTCATAAAGTTGAGCATAATTTCAAATTGTATTTGCTTCGTATTAATATTTTTCGTAGCATTTTCCCTATTGAAAAAGATTTGTATTAATTTTTATCTATTAATATACATGAATTTAACAAATACTTACATTTTCAGCGTTTGGTGTCGATGTTTTGTTTTATTTAAATTTTTTAATATTTCATCCGTTAGCTCAAAATCAAACGAGTACTAATGCCAACTTTCGAGCGACTTTGACATCTAAATTCGAATTACATAGTGATGCACATCCGAAAGTAGAGTACGAGTATCCGATAATCGGATACGGCAACTCGAAAGTAGCAAATGTATTTACGAATTCGAGTTAGTTGGTACGAAAAATCCGTATCCGTAATATTTAACTATCGAATCGAGTTACATAGTAACCCCCCTGATTTGTGCTTAGTACCCTACAATAAATGGATGATTGAAACTAACACATGAACAATGAAAACTCATGCATACATACACAAAAATAAAAAAATGAATGTGAGTAGCAGAGTTGAATTTTTGTAAAATACAACTCTGCCACTGTAAATTGAGTCGTAAATTGTAAAATATATCCGCGTGTTTTTAAAATATTAAAATAAATATGAAAAGATAATAAATGTAAAAAGTAGTTTGGTGCATAAAAAAGTCGCCAGCATTATTTCCTTGAAGACCCTTGTTGCTGCGGAAGAGGTAGGGCTGAGATTAAGGACAGCAAATTTCACTCAATAGTAACTAATTTCACGCAATAGTAACTAATTCAAATTTTTATTTTATTATTTTATTCTTCACAGACTACATATTTGCATAAGCTAAAATCAACGTCGGGGAATACTGCTGCCATCCCCGCAATCTGCTCGGAAGACCTGCTGGAGAAGTACAATGAGGAAGGTAGATGAGAAAAATATGCTTCCGGGAAGCTTATGTGAGTTGATAATCATCCTCGAGGTATATATGTACATACATGGTTCACTTAAAATATTTTATAACTTATATATTTCTTCATATTTTACATGCTTTACAGTAGCAGGAAGCGATTGAATTTAAAAAAAGCCTACGAATGGCAGTAGAACGCAGTCATTATTGAGCGAATAAAAATATTTAAATATGTAAAATTATATATTAAATAAATATTTATAAACTAATTTTAAAATGTATTTCAATAAATATAAAAATATTGAATCTGTTTCTGCACAATTTTGCTTAGTCAGCTGTGAGGGGTTTATTTATCTAGTTTGAGTAGTCATCGTGGATTAATTTTTACAACATAGTTTATTAGTAAACAGCAGTAGAGTGAGCAGTACAGAGATATACTCATTAGTCCAAAGAGTTAATAAGTTCGAGAGAGATGCAAAATCACACGTACACAAATGTTTCCCTAATTTTTGTAACATGCCCTTAATAACGTGATGGTAGCTCTGTTCTACGCAATGAGAAAAAATTTCTCATCAGTGACACTCAAATGATTGCTCAAGTAATGGTCACTGTTCTTGTCACAAACTATCGTTTTCATTAGACTATCGATGGTTTTTTCTCGATAGCGATACTATCGTTGAAAAAATAAATCAATAAATTGTCAATTAGTTAGTTGAAAATGAAAATTCACCATTAGAAATAGACCCATTGCAGTACTGGAAGGTAAATTATATAGTTAATTAAGCAATTTATACAGTGTTATATCGATTCACAGAACAATTCTGATCAGATGTCACTCACAAAGTCATGTGCTTTATGTTACTTATGCATACCAGGAACTTCGACAGAATCTGAAAGAATGTTTAGCAAAGCCGGAGCCATTATTAAAGATAAAAAATATTGATATGCTTCTCTTTTTAAACAAAAATTTTTGGATTACTCAAGAATTATAAAAAATTACGATTATATAATAATTCTTTGGGCAGCCTACATATGCACAACACATGTGATATATGTACGAGTACACAGTTTTTATAGTGTATGTACACATTTTTTTAGAAAATTTATCTCAAAATGCGTTGTAAAAAGTGAATTATAAATGGGTTTTTGTTTTTATGCTAAGTTTTATAATTAAGTTGATGGAGTTAATAATACAGAATATGGAACCTAACATTCCCAAAAAATTCGATACTATCGATAGTTTTCTATTAAACTATCGAAAATATCGAATGGCGAGACTATCGATAGTTTGCCAGCTCTACCAAAGGATTTGCGTTAGATTAAAGCTTCTTTAGATACGTTACTGCATGTTTTGCTATTTCTGCTTTGACTGATGGCATGTTTAGGTGTTTGAGGATATTCGAGTTTTTAATATACCAGGGAGCAACTGTAATCATACGTAGAATCTTATTTTGGCGCCTTTGAAATTTTTCTACATTGCTAGCTGAGGCGGTTCCCGATAATTGAATGCCATAACAACAAATTGGTTTGAGGATCAATTCGATCCTAGTTTGCAATCTAAGCTGAGGGTAGAGTTTCTGCCAATAAGCCAGTTTAGTTGGACTGCTTTTAACTTCATTTACGTTAACTTGAAATCTATGTGGATTTTCCAAGTAAGGCGACGGTCAAGATGTATAACCTACCTGGGTATATAACGTCTGAAAGTTGCGGTATCATTTGGTTATTTATGCGAACAGGAGAGCATGAGTCCCTATGCAGTGTGAAAGTTATATGAGTACATTTATGTTCATTCACCTTTATTCTCCATTTTTTCAACCATTTATCCAAATTAAGTATGTGGTCCTACAAAATTTGTGACGCTACTTGGGCGCTTTCATGAATACTTAAAAAAACTGTGTCATCCGCAAATGTTGATGTGTGGACTCGGGTGCTAATTGGCATACCTGATGTGTACAGTGAATATTAAATTGGTCCCAAAATACTACCTTGGCTTCAATGAGCTGTGGCCAGCTTAAAAATTACCTTCTTTAAGTAAAAACTTTCGATTCGTTAAATAATTTTTTAAGAGCTTATAAAAGTTTTCGGGCGAGTTCAGGGGCCTAATCACCGAATTCGATATCGAGTAAAGTATCGTATCGAATAACATTTCGATACTAGTCGAGTAAGCAAATTATGTCGTTCGACAGAGCCGCCCCAAGGTCAGGTGAAGGGGGCGCAAACTTGTCTAAGGGCGAAAGAAATATCGTCGTCGGCTTTATGGATAGGAGCACGAATATTGAATATTTGACGAAGAATTCGATTGTAATCTCTGACTATTAATATAAACAACAATAAGTTGTTCTACAACACCTATGTATGCTCCACTCGTGACTCAATGGTTGCCAGGTGTAAAGACCGTTTTTCAAAAGTACGATGAACCGTCCAATGACGCCGGCGAGTGTGCGAATTAAAAACGGCTAGCTATTGAAAAGTTAGTATTGGTTCTTTCATTGCCCACAAAAAAGTAATAAAGAAGTAAAATACGAAAACAATAATATTATATATGACATTACCAATTACCATACCATAAACATTCAGTAGGATTATTACGAACTGAATAATTTTTTACCATCATGTTTAAAAAACTGTATGGAGCACAAAGATTCAATTAGTAAGAGCAGAGGAGGCAACGACTAAAGTGCTTCTTAAGAAGGTCCTAAAGCTCACTTCCTATTTTGCTCCTTCTAGTTCTTCGGCTGTCATCAGTGAACGTGAGTACACTTAATGAAGTGGAATTATTAGTAATACCAGATTCAGATTCTAATGACGAAGATATTAATGAGAATTAAGCTGACAAAACGATATTAAAATCTTCTCCTAAAACTGTTGGCTTGATAAATTCGGATCCATCATCTTGGCCAGAATTCAAAAATAAAAACGAAAAGAATGAGTTGATTTTTAAAGGGCCCTTGCCATTAAAGGCTGATAACTATTATCCAAAAATTACCCAAAAAAGATATTTTTGTAATCAACATCAGCTTCGTTGTGCATTAAATGGGGAAAAAATAAAACGTTAATGTTTACTATGTTTATTCCAGATTTCATTGAAATTTTTTTTATTTACATTCCTTGACTTCCTGATTCGAATTATAATTAAAAAAAAATTCTATCTCTTATATTTTTTTGATTTTTACTACATAATAGATGCGATCCCGAACTTTTTGGGAAAAGTTTGGTAAAATGAGAGTAAACAAAAATAAACTCTCTAAGAGACAAAAATGTTTAAAAGTACGGGAACAATATAAACCAACTTTATATCCCAAAACGTGATTTCAAAGTGGTTTACATGCATTTAAAAATTAAAAACACAAATATTTTGTATGTATGACATTTTTTAGCATATTTTGGAAGATTAATCTAAGTAATCAAGCATCAGATGAACTGATAAATTTACTAACAAATTATAGCTTCTTTAACTGCCACAATATGATAACGCGGCTTAATAGCGGTACATCCATTGATCATAACTAAAAGTTAAAGTGCAATACTAAAACTAAAAGTTGAGCGCAGCTGAGAAGATAATTAAAAGTCACACATCGCCCGACACATCCAACGGGGGACATTGAGTAGATTTCATCCGCCACAGCAGATTGTATCATCACCCGGCCAGGTATTTTGCCAAAGACCTTAGACATCCTACTGACGACTGCGGACCTAACAAACGATATAAAAAAGGTACATATATATTTTTCTTCCATTTTAAATTAACGTTAGGGAATACAGTTTGAAACTTACGTCAGATAAAAGTTCATTCCTCCGGGTAATTCGGCCCGAGAGTGCGCGATCCATAGGGTTGAGCTCAGGCCTGATATTTCGTCTCCGCGGGAGGGATCATTAGCCCGTAATAAGAGTGTCTTCCTTAACCTAAAAAGAAATATTTCATAAAGTTAAATATATATCGTGATACCTGAATGAGTTTTATGAGTACTTACCTAAATGAGTGACCACGAAGACGAACGTGCATGTAGAGCCGCTAAAGCCGATGAGATAGAATCCAGGAGCCTGCAAAAGAATTTAAGAAAGTAGAAATCCGCCATCTTAAGTCAATTTTTTTTTATTAACACAATAGCACAAGAGTATTCTGTTCCTCCATTTTAAAACGCTATTATACATTTTTTTCAAACTAGAAAGAAATTTAATTTGTTTTTTTATTATTTACAAATTTCTTTAATTTGTTTTTTTGTTAAATTATTTTTTTTAATGTTTATTTAATTTCAATTTTAATAAAAATTAGAAATGTTTATAATTATTATATTTATATGAAAAACTAATTTTTTATTTAGCATGGTGGCCTAAACGTTTTAACAAGCGGTAAGTAAGGGTAGAAGGTTGCAAGAGGGGGTCCATAGGGACATCCAAAAATAAGCGTTGATGTCATGGTGAGGTATTTTTACCTCTTGTGGGAGGGTTTATTCCTGGCGAGAACACCAGCCAGAAGGTGATTCGATGTGTGTGTAAGCAAGGAGACATTCCAGCTTGCTTCGGGCCTCATACTTTTTATTTTAATTTCCATTTGTTTAGGTGACATGAATTTCTTTTTGTAGCTGCTGAAATTTCCCCGGATGCGTTGGTAAAGAACCACCCAAGACGGCGAGCCCTAGCCGGTGCTAAACGCCAGCATGCCAGCGCGGCCAACCATCTGGCAACACATATTTTGTTTTCACCCAGCAGCCGCTACACTGGAGATCCATGTATAGATACATCTGCTATAATTTCCTGCATAAATAATGCCGTTAGAAACTCTACTACTACAGAATATAATAAAAAGCTTTGCAGATATGAAATAACGCCTTGGATTAATAAAAATTTGCAAAAATTAATCGAATACAAAAAGAGTTTACTAAATCTGAGGAAGAAGAAACCAAATAGTACGGACATTAAAGAAAGACTAAAAGACATTAGCCGTATTATTAAAATTGCGTGTAAACTATTCATGAATGATTTTATTAAAAACAAGCTCGAATGCATAAAACATAATACAAAAAAAAACATGGGGCTTTATAAACGACACTTTAGGCCGAACATCCAACCAAAGCATTAAAATCAAAGATTCTAATGGAAATTTGATTTCTGAGGACTTACAGAAAGCTGAGTTATTAAATGAATATTTTGTTCAATCAGTTGCAGATTTACGTTCAAAAATTCTATATTCGCAAACTGATTCTTTCAATTATTTTGGAACATTAAACCAATGTCGCACCAGATTTAAATTTGATTATGTAACTTGTGATGAAGTTACAAGTGTAATATTAGAATTATCAGCAAGCAAAAGTTGTGGTCATGACAATGTTTCGAGTAAAATACTTTTAAAGTGTGTAAATGAATTGGCGGCACCTTATTTCGTTGAAATTTTTAATAACATATGATAGACAAAAGCATTTTTCCAGATGTACTAAAAGTTCATAAGGTAGTTTCAATCCCAAAAGACAAAAATGCGACAACACTGGATATGTATAGGCCTATAGCTGTATTATCAATAATTGATAATGTCTTTGAAAAATTATTATATAACCAAATTTCATCGTATATATATAGCAACAAATTACTTAATGACTTTCAATATATGTAGTTTTAGGAGTGGATGTGGAACTGAAGAAGCGGTTTTAAATGTCATATACTTTATTTGTAAAAGTTTGGATGAAGGGCAGGCTGCCGTTGCTGGTATTTTTTATGACTTCAGTAAAGCGTTTGATCTTATAGATCATGATATTTTGCTTCAAAAGTTAAGAGTCTATGGGATTCAAGGAAAAGATATTGCTCTTATAAAAAGTTATTTTATGAATAGAAAACAATATGTACAGGTTGGAGACTACAAAAGTTCTATGCGTTCTGTTCTAAATGGAGTTCCTCAAGGAAGTGTACTTCGCCCATTGTTTTTACAATTTTTGTTAATGATTTGCATGATCTTGGAAAATATTTATGTATGCAGATGACATCTGTTTGTTTTATCCATATAAATATGAAACGGTGGTAAAAGCATATATACAGGGTGATGCTGCCTTGATATGTGAATTCGCTCGTATTAATAAATTGGTATTAAATGCTGATAAGACAAAACTGCTTAGATTTAGGCCAAGGTGTAATAACAATATCTTCTCTGTTATGATTAATGGGAAAGAAGTTTTTGAAGTAAAATCTTTAAAATACTTGAGTATTATAATTCAAAATAATATTGGATGGAATAGGCATATACAAGTCCTTAAAACAAAAATTGCACAAGTCATTGGAATTTTATATAAGTTTAAGAATAAATTTTACCAGGAAACAAAACTTTTGCTTTACAATGCCCTAATTCAATGTCATTTGAATTATTTAGCTGTTCTTTATGCTTACAGAAATTCTAACGAATTAAAATTACTTCAGACTACGCAAAATAAAGCTCTCAAGGCCGTTCATAATCTTCCAATTTTATATCCAACGATTTCGCTATATACTGATATATGCAAAACAATTTTGCCGATTCATAGTCTCTACAAACTACAGCTGCTGACTTATGTCTTCAAATGTTTGAATAATATCGGACATCACACTATACATATTTTACGAAATAATCACTAAATAAATACAAGAACCAATGGGAATTTGAGAATAGCCTGTTGTCGGTTGGAAACAACAAAGCAACGTGTTGATTTTATGGGTAGTCGTATGTACAACAACTTGCCACTTAACATACAAAATTTAACTAGGATCTCAATATTCAAAAAACAACTAAGAGAATTTATTTTACAACACATTAATGAGGTTTTGTTATAATATGTATATTATATTGTGAATATGATAAATAATACATTTTTTTGTTATTTTTTATCTTTTTTATTATATACAAATTTAAAGTAATTTTAATATATAAATTTAAGTTATTTAATATATTTGCCAACTTGCCTCAACAAAGCCTTCAAGGCCCTCTAAATTGTAATGAATGAAATTGGAAATAAATTTATATGTATATAAAAAAAATAATTAACGAATCTTTTATGTAAAATCGTTTAAATAATATTTTTGAAAGCATACAAACATAAAATTTTTTAATTTTGTTTGTTTATTTTCAAACATTTGATTGTTTTGAATTTTCACAATCAGCCCAAATAAAAAGTTTGGGCTGTTTCGGGCAGGAAGAAGAAGACTGCTATTCTCTCAAAACTACTCTCTTTTACCCAATCTTGCAGTACGGGAACAGTTTTCGGTATAATTAGGATCCCGCGGGCTCTCAATGTTGAGTACGGGATCGCACCTAATATGTAACCCTTTTGTAAATATAAGTATAAAATCAAAACAAAAAAAATAATATGAAAAATATAAGTTTATTTAGACCAATTAAATGTGTAGGGGGCCAGATCACAATCTCGCCCCGGGCGCCTACTAACCTCGGGGCGGCACTGTCATTCGACATGTATCGTATCGTAATTTTTATCAAATTGTAATAGATTAATAAACATATGTTTTCATTTTGTAAACAAATGAACAAATAAAAAACACGCTTTAAAACATTTACGAAAAATAATATAATATTTAAATGAATTTATATAATATTTGAATTAAAAATTCATAGTCGTATAGTTTCTCAATTAATCAAGAACAACTGAGTCCATATGTGAGTGTGATCTTTGCAGCAAAATCTTAACCAACACAAATAATTTTATTTCTCCATTGAAGCCTTCCAATGCGACGTGTGCAACAAGGCATTTACTTCTCAGCATAGTTTTCAAGGTCGTAAAATCGGACACTCGGGGCAAAGACCACTTATTTGTCTTATTTGGAACAATCTTTTGTGGCCATGAACACATTCACACCAGTGAAAGGATGTTTAAATGTCTTTTGTCCTATTGCATTTGCCCAGAGCACAATTTTGGTCCGTCGCAAGAAATCTACACATTTGAATTAAAAATTACATAAATGCAACATATGTTTAAGATCCTTTAAGCGTAAACGTTTATTAGACTATTCAAACAGGAAATTGGCCACAGAAATGTCAAGTATGTGGCGCTGTATGTGTCTATCAAGAACACTACATAGTGGCTAAAAACCATACGCCTGCGAAATATGAAGCAAACAATTTAATAGTCGCAGCAATCGTAATGCGCACAATTTCACATTTGTCTTTAGCTTGCCAGTGTACAGTGTGGTTAATAATTACTTGGAACAATTTGGACAAAGCATAGTGTCGACAATTTACTAATTCCCTTCGTATGGGTTAGAATTACACATATTGTCAAATTTAAAATTTTAATTTTTGTATATTACATGTATGGAAATGATTTTGTGTATAAAAATAATTATTTTTGTGTAAAAATGAACTATAAAATATAATAACATTTTGTCGGTAAAGAATTAAATTTATATGCATACGATGAGCACAGACGTATCGAATGAAAACTCGATCGAACAAACTTTTTTGTTACTCGATATCGATTGCTATAATCTCGATATCGAGTGCCATGATACCAAAATAAAAAATCCGATAGAATTTACTCGATAGCGAATGCGGTGATTAGACCCCAGCTTTAACTCCTATATTAGACCTTCGTGCCAAACCTTATCGAATGCTTGAGAAGCGTCGATAAAAAGCGCAGAACAATATTTTTTTTTCTTCTAAGATCTATTTAATTACATACAGTTTATGTACTTTCTTGCTCAGGGGTTGGAGACTATCCAACTCCTTCTGTTGAAATTGCAACAGCACACTTTGATCTACAATGCACCATATCTGCATACATCGATCTTAAACAAAGGCCCCCAAACCAAAAAAAGTGATTAAATGAAAATGCATTGGTTTGCTAAATATTTAGCAAAGTGACACAAAACTACCTTGTTGAAAGCTGGTATGCTACTGATTTAAAATTTATACATGTTGTGTTCTCTGTGAGATTCTCGTTGAGATTGTGTATGTGCTCACAGACCCTTAGGCGTTTGCGTGGGGGCTCTTGGTGTATATGAATCTGTGTGTTTGTTGGATTGTACTATGTTGTTTTCTAAAGCCTAATTTATGGTTCGGAATACATCATTTCGCCGTAAGAATTTGATTCAGCTTAGTTATTAATATATGTTTGATAAAAAGCTTATAGGTCTGTATGATTCTATTTTTGTGGTTAAGGAATTATAGTCATCAAAGAGACCTTTCACTCTGTAAGAAAGTACTCAAGACGTAAGATGGCTTTAAAAACAAGAAGGATAATTCTGCGATCTATACGGGGCAACTCAAATAATATCTTGTTACTTGTTTTACCAACACCAAAGGGCTTTTTTTCTGTTTAAATTCGTTATTGCCCTTTGAATATCGCTAAATTCAAATCTTAGGGGTACTTTTGCACTAGTCTTTACTGGTGGCAACTCTACTGTATCAGTATATATTTGGATTGAAAACCTTCTTCAAATGTCCAACAAATAAATTGCCACTTTCGGTATCATTTCTTGCCCAGTCTCCACAAGAAGTTCGCAAGGGAGGCTTACGTACGACCGGTCTACCAAGTAATTTTCAGAGATGCTACTCTTCTAGTAGTTGTCTTTAGCTGAGGGGATCTGTGTGATTGCCACTCTCTTCGAATTTTCCTTTTTTCAGCCAGGAGCCGCTCGACATCTACTGCATACATTTGATTGATTATCTATTTGGTGGTCGGGGTACTGTTGCATGTTGGGCAGATTATTTAAGGTTTTGATCAAAATCAATTAGACTCTGGACCACGTCTTCTGGTGTTCTTAGCGGTATGTTTTCCGAACAATGAGTACTGAGATACTTTCTATATTTCAACCAATTAATGCTTGTGCTAGTTGTTGGTGACACGATATTTTGCTGGTTCCATATATAGACAATAGTGGGTGAGTGATCTGAGGATAATTTAACAGGCATGTTCTGGCAAACGCAAATCGCCTAAAATCCCGACGCTATTTGAAATCGCATATTTGGTGTTCTGTGGTACACAATCGCAAGAAATTTGGCGACTTTAAATCGCAAGCACATACTGAAGTGAACTGATATATTTTTCTTAAAATAAACTTTAAAACAACATTAAAATTAAACACAAATCAAACTAAACATGTTATCTTTTATTTTTAAAAACAAATTATAATATTTGCACGCAATTGCACTAATAAATAACAATTTTAAATACCTACATACATATATGTTTTGTTTTCTTGAGTTCTGGCGATTTGATACAAACAGCTGATTCACTTGATCTTCGAAAATATTTACCAGTGATGCCAACTTAGCTATTTTCACGCTATTTTTAGCACTTTTTGACTAACTCTGACGTGCAGTTTTTCCCTTTAGCACTTTTTCAAAAAAAGAGCTAACATACCTCTTTATTCTTAAGCATGCCACAGACGATATAACCGTCGTACCAACTTGATTAGGTTGCTTGCGAGTTGTAATGCAAAGTAAATTGTATCGTTTGTGGAACAAGCATACAACTGATTCCTAGAATTTTTAGACACGTTGTACTTTGTTTAATAAATTTTCCCGTTTTACCCATTTTTTCATCTTTCAGAAGACGGTTTTATCACAAATAATAACAATATCTATATATATGCAGTCCTGTTTTAAGAATCACTATTTATCAAAGTTATTTAAAATGACATAAGAGTTGTTCTACACACAAAAATTATTGAAATCACGTGATTTTAAATCGAAAATAACAGTCACTTATCTAGAGTGTAATTTCAAATCACTAGCTTATTTTTGCGAGTTTTGTGTTGTTTAACAAACTTCTTGTATAAATAGTTTGAAGTGTTCTATTTTAATTTTTGTGGTAATTTATAAGAATATTTTAGAGTAATATTTCATATTTAATTTTTTTTTTTGTGTTTTTCCCCTCCTCTTTAACTGTCAGCAGATTAGGTGTTTAAAAAGTACATCTACCCTTGCCAAAGACAGAAATTTAAACCCTCTGGAGGCAACAACATTACCCTAAGTTCTTCAGGTTACAGAATAGAGGGAAATAGTTGTATATTTTCTTCTTCACTTAACTTTTTGCAAATGTAAAAAATGAACCTCTAAAGCACAATATAACAATTAAATCGACTGAAAAAGAAAAAATCCGTTCTTTTTTCAAATTAGCGCTTTTTGACCGCTGGGTCGACGCGTTTGGTGTTTGAAAAGTTGACATCCCTGATATTAACAGCCAGAACTGTAGAATATGTAATCAAATAAAATATGCGGTTATTTTAAATTCTTCTAAAAATATCGGAGTTTATTATATGTGGTGTTTAATAGGTCGATTATGGTTAGCAACCCAACCTCCTTTTGAGCACGCAACTTTTTTTTTTTTTCATAAATTGTTTATTTTATCTTCAATATTTTTGAACTAACAATAATTACTCATATCTTAAGTCTAAAATAAAAATATACTTTTTAACTCCAGCCAGTGCTAGAAAAAAATAATGTTTGTTTCACGGATTTTGCAATCATTTGCGGGTCATCCCTCTAATGTACGGCCAAGAAAAGCAGTATCTCTTCTTTTTAGTCGAATGTAACCAGGTTCATTCAGCATGTTACGCGCTAAAGGGTTTGGATATGTGACTGCATGTTTCGCTATTTCTGCTTTAACTGATGGCATGTTTAGGTCTTTGTGGATGTTCGAATTTTTTATATTCCAGGGAGCAGATGTAATCATACGTAGTATCTTATTTTGGCGCCTTTGAATTTTTTCTACATTGCTAGCTGAGGCAGTGCCCCATAGCTGAATCCCATAACACCAAATTGGTTTGAGGATCGACTTGTACAGTAGAAGTTTACAATCTAAGCTCAGGGTAGAGTTTCTGCCAATAAGCCAATTTAGTTGTACTGCTTTTAGTTTCATTTGTGTTAGCTTGAAATCAATGTGGCTTATCCAAGTAAGGCGACGGTCAAGATGTTTACCCAGATCTTTAACGTCTGAAAGCTGTGGTATCATTTGGTTATTTATGCGAACAGGAGGGCATGAGTCCCTACGCAGTGTGAAAGTTATGTGAGTGCATTTTTGTTCATTCACTTTTATTCTCCATTTTTCTAGCCATTTTTCCAAATTGAGTATGTGGTCTTGTAAAAGTTGTGATGCTTCTTGGGCACTTTCATGAATACTTAAAAAAGCTGTGTCATCTGCTAAAGTTGATGTGTGGACTAGGGTGCTAATTGGCATATCTGATGTGTACAGTAAATATAAAATTGGTTCCAAAATACTACCTTGAGGAACTCCGGCTTCAATGAGCTGTGGCGAGCTTAAAAAGTCACCTTCTAGTAAAAACTTGCGATTCGTTAAATAATCTTTTAAAAGCTTATACAAGTTTTCGGGCAAAAATTAAATCTAAAAACCATTTTAAATGATTATAGCGAGTTATTTCATGATACGGATTCAAACTTAACTTTTACAAACGCGATTAAGCATCGAATTATAACTACGGATGAAATACCCGTATTTTCAAAGACCTATCTATAGGTATCCATATGTTCACAGGGATGAAGTCAAAAAACAAATTAAAGAAATGTTGGCTACTAAAATAACTAGACCCTCAAAATCAACATATTCTGCTCCTATATGAATAGTTCCAAAAAAAGATGAAGTAAGTGTACTTAAGAAGTGGCGACTAGTCGTGGACTATAGAAAACTCAACGAAAAAACTGTAGACTATCGCTTTCCAATCCCGAACATCGATGAAATCTTGGAAAAACTTGATAGGTGCATGTACTTCACAACCTTAGATCTGGCTAAAGGATTTCACCAAGTTGAAATTGACGACAGGGACATTCACAAGACAGTTGAAGGAGGTCACTACGAGTTCCTGAGAATGCCGTTTGGACTCAAGACCGCACCAGCAACTTTTCAAAGGTTGATTAATGGTATCTTTGGTAGTCTTATCAATAAAGTTTGTCTAGTATATTTAGACGACATCATAGTTTATTCCATTTCCCTTCAGGAGCATATGAATTCATTACGTCTTGTATTTAATAAACTTAGGGATGCAAATTTGAAAATTCAAGTGGATAAATGTGAATTTTTTAAGAAGGAAACTGAATTCTTAGGGCATGTTGTCACACAAAAGGGTATAAAGCCGAATCCAAAAAAAGTTGAGTGTGTTGTTAATTATCCTTTACCAAAAACTCAAAAATAAACCGTGAGGTTAGGCCGAGTAGGCAGATACTCACGTTAATCTTGTTTTACAATTAACGATCCTGATTATCTCGAAAGCTTCAGAACCTTAAAAATGCTTCTCACCAGCGACCCCATTTTAGTCTATCCCAATTTCAACAAACAATTTGTATTAAATACAGATGCAAGCAATTTTGCACTAGGAGGTGTGTTATCGCAGGAAAATCACCCTATCTGCTATGCAAGCAGAACGCTCAATCAGCACGAAATAAACTATAGTACGGTCGAGAAGGAGTTGTTAGTGATAATATGGGCTGTAACATATTTTCGGCCATATTTGTTCGGTAGAAAGTTTATTATTCAAACAGACCACCAGCCTTTACAATGGCTTGTCTCTATTAAGGAACCTAATTCTAAATTGATAAGATGGAGGTTGAAGTTAGAGGAATATGATTATGTATAAGCGAGGTATAAACAATGGAAATGCGGATGCATTACCCAGAATAGATCCCTAGATAAATTTGACTCAAGAGCCACAACGGAATAGTAGTTCCCCAATTAATGCATATAAGAACCAGATTATTATAGAAAAATCAAATTCCATTTCAATAAAAATATCAAATAAATCTATTTTTAACAATTTTAGAAAATTATTAAGTACGAATAGTTTCACTGAAGTTAATATATATTAACGATTATTAAAGACCATTTTTAACCTTCGAAAGTTAATGTTATTTTAATAGAAGTTAATTTCATTTACGAAACTTTTAAAGATACGGTTTTAAAATATTTTTCTGAAAATTCGGTTTTAAAAATAACAAAGTGCAGCATTTGTCTCGATGATATTGAAGATGAAAAGTGCGAGTTAATCTCACACACGTAGGGTTCCGTACTATGTTTACGCCTTTAAAAATTAAAGTTTTTAATTTGTTCATGTTTTATGGGGCACCCTTTATTTTTAAAATCAAATTCATATTCGCGAAAATTGTATCGCTATTGGAACACCCTTTAAATTTTCGGAATTGTTGTTATAACGGCCATGGTAATAAACTTTCTATAAAAATATCAGGCCTGCCTATTGCGGTTCAAAAAATAAGGTAATGCACGTGAAAAACATGTCACTGATGAATCACCCTTTAGTAATTAGTAATTGTTACAGCGGCCGAAATACAACATCTACTGTAAACAATTCAAGAGTCTACCTATTACGGTTCAAAAAATAAGGCTATTTAAGTAAAAATCATGTCTCTGTCGGAACGCCCTTTAATTTTGTTATTTGTTATAACGGCCATGGAAATTCTTTTTCTATGAATATATCAAGCGTTTACCTATTACGATTAAAAAATAAGTCACTATACGTGAAAAACATGTCATTGTCGGAACAGTCTTTAATTTTTAGTAATTGTCATATCGACCGTGGCAACATATCTCCTGTAAAAAATTTTAAGTGTCTACCTATTACGGTTTAAGAAATAAAGCGATATACATGAGAATCACGTCACTGTTGGAACACCCTTTAATTTTTATTATTTGTTATAGTTTCCATAGCAATAAACCTCCTGTAAAAACTTCAAGAGTCTACTTATTATCGTTCAAAACTTAGGCCATATACACGCAAAGCACGTCACTTTCGGAACACCCTTTAATTTTAAGGTTTAATTGTATATACTTGTTTAGAAAGCGAACATAGTGTTCATTACTGTCTCCAAATTTTAAGTGGTTGCCTCCTATACCTCAAGACATAAAGACAAATAACACGTCCCTTTCGGAACACCCTATAAGTTTTAGTATTTATTGCTATAGTATTTATTGCTATATACACCTTCTGTGAAAATTTCAAGAGTCTACATATTATGGTTCAAGACTTAGGCCTTATACACGCAAATCACACCACTATCGGAACACTCTTGAATTTTTAGGTTTATTTTTTTAGACTTGTTTTTAAAGCGAACTAAGTTTTAATTACTGTTTGTAAATTTTTAGTGTATGCCTCCTACAATTCAAGAAATAAACACACATTCGTGAATAACACCTCTCTATCGGAACACCCTGTAAGTATTAATATTTTTTGCTATAGCGGCCACAGTTATACACCTTCTGTGAAAATTTCAAGAGTCTACCTAACGAGTGATTTTTTAAGAGCTTGAGAACTTTTTTTTTAAAAAAAACGCATAAAATTTGCAAAATCTCATCGGTTCTTTATTTGAAACGTTAGATTGGTCCATGACATTTACTTTTTGAAGATAATTTCATTTAAATGTTGACCGCGACTGCGTCTTAGGTGGTCCATTCGGAAAGTCCAATTTTGGGCAACTTTTTCGAGCATTTCGGCCGGAATAGCCCGAATTTCTTCGGAAATGTTGTCTTCCAAAGCTGGAATAGTTGCTGGCTTATTTCTGTAGACTTTAGACTTGACGTAGCCCCACAAAAAATAGTCTAAAGGCGTCAAATCGCATGATCTTGGTGGCCAACTTACCGGTCCATTTCTTGAGATGAATTGTTCTCCGAAGTTTTCCCTCAAAATGGCCATAGAATCGCGAGCTGT
Source organism: Phasia obesa (assembly GCA_949628195.1). Classification (NCBI taxonomy): domain Eukaryota; kingdom Metazoa; phylum Arthropoda; class Insecta; order Diptera; family Tachinidae; genus Phasia; species Phasia obesa. Next base: position 146,122,000 of record OX451215.1, on the reverse strand, counting down.
GTGACATGTAGCGCCATCTTGTTGAAACCACATGTCAACCAAGTTCAGTTGTTCCATTTTTGGCAACAAAAAGTTTGTTAGCATCGAACGATAGCGATCGCCATTCACCGTAACGTTGCGTCCAACAGCATCTTTGAAAAAATACGGTCCAATGATTCCACCAGCGTACAAACCACACCAAACAGTGCATTTTTCGGGATGCATGGGCAGTTCTTGAACGGCTTCTGGTTGCTCTTCACTCCAAATGCGGCAATTTTGCTTATTTACGTAGCCATTCAACCAGAAATGAGCCTCATCGCTGAACAAAATTTGTCGATAAAACACATTTCGAACCGAACACTGATTTTGGTAATAAAATTCAATGATTTGCAAGCGTTGCTCGTTAGTAAGTTTATTCATGATGAAATGTCAAAGCATACTGAGCATCTTTCTCTTTGGCACCATGTCTGAAATCTCACGTGATCTGTCAAATACTAATGCATGAAAATCCTAACCTCAAAAAAATCACCCATTATTATGGTTCAAAACTGAGGCCTCATACATGCAAATCACACCACTATCGGAACACCCTTTAATTTTTAGGTTTTATTTTTTTATACTGTTTTTAAATCTTGAGTCTATGCCTCCTACAGTTCAAGAAATAAACACATATTCGTGAATAACACCTCTCTATCGGAACACCCTATAATTTTTAGTATTTTTACTATAGTAGCCACAGCTATATACCTTCTGTGAAAATTTTAAGCGTCTACATATTATGGTTCAAATTAGGCCTTATATATGCAAATCACACCACTATCGGCACACCCTTTAATTTTTAGGTTTATTTTTTATACTTGTTTATATAGCGAACTAAGTTTTAATTACTGTTTTTAAATCTTGAGTCTATGCCTCCTATAGTTCTAGAAATAAACACATATTCATGAATAACACCTCTCTATCGGAACACCCTATAAGTTTTAGTATTTGTTGCTATAGCGGCAACAGCTATACATCAGTGTGAAAATTTCAAGAATCTACCTATTACGGTTCCAGGGATAAAAGGCGCTGACAGACGGACAGACATTGTAGCCAAAACAATAGGGTTTCGTTTTTACCTTTTGGGAACCCTAAAAATGAGCATCAACGAAATAATCATCGAGGTATTTGTTTTGTAACTTGCGATCACAATGACATTCTTTATTGGTTCGTAGTTAATTCTATGTTTACTGATTACATTTTACATGACAGTGTTGCCAGACTTACTATATAAAATAACTTATAAATTATGTTATAATGGTTATTTAATATTAATGCATGATATATACAACATCTTCCTTCTTAAGATAAAAACAATGCATTGATATGTAAAACTGGGTACTGTAACGTACAAGTGCATACATTTGTTTGCTGAAGTTAGATTTACTTAAATCTGATAAGAATTATCTTTTTCTGTAGTTTAGGTCACGACGGTTTAAGTATTTTAAATTCATTTATTGAGGATATTTAACTTAGACGAGTTGGGAGTGCTCGAATGAACTAGCTTACAGTCTGCTTAGGGTGGGTTCTTGTCTGCCAATATCCTGTAATCACCTAAACTAACTTGTACTTGGATACATAAAAATTATAAACTCCCTTGCCTCTGTCGCCAGAATACAAGCTACATAAACCATGATTTTTGTTTGGGTCCAGCGCCTCATGACCCTCCCTACCAAATGTTTCAGCGGCAATAATTTTGCTGAAACCCGAAACTAGTTACATCCTAACGCATATTACATCCATAAGAAACAAATTATTTACACTTCCATAATTAAATTAAATTTATTCATATCTTCAAAATTCATGTTAAGACCTTTGACATTATTTCGAAAAAAATAAATTAGTTAAATTAAAATGACTCTATCACGCGAAAGACTTAAGGTAATATCTAACGTCAAATCATTACTTATAACTAACGAGTGATTTTTTAAGAGCTTGAGAACTTTTTTTTTAAAAAAAAACGCATAAAATTTGCAAAATCTCATCGGTTCTTTATTTGAAACGTTAGATTGGTCCATGACATTTACTTTTTGAAGATAATTTCATTTAAATGTTGACCGCGGCTGCGTCTTAGGTGGTCCATTCGGAAAGTCCAATTTTGGGCAACTTTTTCGAGCATTTCGGCCGGAATAGCCCGAATTTCTTCGGAAATGTTGTCTTCCAAAGCTGGAATAGTTGCTGGCTTATTTCTGTAGACTTTAGACTTGACGTAGCCCCACAAAAAATAGTCTAAAGGCGTCAAATCGCATGATCTTGGTGGCCAACTTACCGGTCCATTTCTTGAGATGAATTGTTCTCCGAAGTTTTCCCTCAAAATGGCCATAGAATCGCGAGCTGTGTGGCATGTAGCGCCATCTTGTTGAAACCACATGTCAACCAAGTTCAGTTGTTCCATTTTTGGCAACAAAAAGTTTGTTAGCATCGAACGATAGCGATCGCCATTCACCGTAACGTTGCGTCCAACAGCATCTTTGAAAAAATACGGTCCAATGATTCCACCAGCGTACAAACCACACCAAACAGTGCATTTTTCGGGATGCATGGGCAGTTCTTGAACGGCTTCTGGTTGCTCTTCACTCCAAATGCGGCAATTTTGCTTATTTACGTAGCCATTCAACCAGAAATGAGCCTCATCGCTGAACAAAATTTGTCACATTTGAACATTTCGAACCGAACACTGATTTTGGTAATAAAATTCAATGATTTGCAAGCGTTGCTCGTTAGTAAGTCTATTCATGATGAAATGTCAAAGCATACTGAGCACCTTTCTCTTTGGCACCATGTCTGAAATCTCACGTGATCTGTCAAATACTAATGCATGAAAATCCTAACCTCAAAAAAATCACCCGTTACAAGTCTTTTGGTGTTGAATACTTCCCATTTAATAAATAAAATACATGTATATAAATCAATAAGAAAGATATGAAAATAAAGAGACAAAAACAATATATGGGTATACAATGTTGCGAAACATTACTGAAACAATTAAGTTCTCTATGTTTTCATTCATAAAAGCTATTGTTGTTGCTACTTTAATTCATTATCAAAAACGAAGAAAAAAAAAGAAAATAAAAAAATATGCAAGCTAGAAACATACAATAAATATTTCATCACTCACCAATTTTGTTGTTGACAAAAAAAAAAGATGATTACACAGTTGACGTCTCCGAGGCCTCTTCGAACATGCTGCTTCATTAGGTGTCTTACAGTGATGTGAAATATGGTGTTGCATATTTTCTAGTGGAATTGTATTATTGAAGTAATATTTGCAAATACTTAACTAGATATTAGGAACTATTACTTAGATAAATATTTCAATTTAAGTTACTGGAACCAATGGATGGACAAAAAAAAGGAGTGTTAAGGAATCTAAATGGATGGTTTTAAGTAGAGTTAGTTTACAAATTAGAGGCTAATTTTGTGCAATAAAAAAAACATTAGCATTATACATTACTATAATGTAGTTTGTGCAAGGAATTATATTAGTGGTAAGTTTGGTAAGGTATAAATTTTGATTATATTACTATTAATAGCAGATTTTGTAGAATAAGTATAACTAGCTTATGTTTAATGTTTTTGGTGTTGATATATGGAACCAGCACTAATTGTTTTCTTCTGGTTTTGAACCCTGTTTTTCTTCAAAAGAGATTTCTTTTTTTAGCTGAATTTTGTGGAGTTTCTTCCTCATTCTCTGTTAGGTTTTAAATTATTGATGGGTGTTTGTTTTCTTTTTACTTGTGAATGATAGAGTTTCTTTCAGATTTAGAGTGGTTTGCCAGTCACTTGAGGTTACCCTTAAAAATGAGGCGTGAGTTAATTCTCTACCAGCACGGCTCACAAGTAATGAAATATGCACATGTGGGAAACCTTTAGATTTATATCTTAAAAATATAAGATGCTGACCTGAATGCATCTGTTTCTGGGCCCGAAAGGATTTTTTCAAAGGAATTGCTTATTACTTGGGAGCAGGAACAATCCTGGGTGACAAAAATTGTCCGTATTAGATTTTATTTGTTTCCCTTTGTACTTGAATAGTTTTTTATCATACCTTTGAATATTTAGAAACGATTAAGCTACACGTGTCTTAAGTTTTTTTTTCTTTGCTGTTTTTAGGGTTCCGTACACAAAGTGTAAAAACGTAACCCTGTTGTTTTCGCTACAATGTCTGTCCGTCTGTCAGCGCCTTTTATCTCTGGAACCGTAATAGGTAGAATCTTGAAATTTTCACAGATGATGTATAGCTGTTGCCGCTATAGGAACAAATACTAAAACTTATAGGGTGTTCCAATAGAGAGGTGTTATTCACAAAAATGTGTTTATCTCTTGAACTGTAGGAGGGATTCACTTGAAATTTACAAACAGTAATTAAACTTAGTTCACTATATAAACAAGTATAAAAAAATAAAACTAAAAATTAAAGGGTGTTCCGATAGTGGTGTGATTTGCATGTTTAAGGCACAATTTTTGAACCATAATAGTGGTGTGCTTTGTATGTTTGGAAGTTTTGAACCATAATAGGTAGACTCTTGAAGATTTTACCAAATGTGTATATGTGCGGCCACTATAGCAAAAAATAATAAAATGTAGGGTGTTACAAAAGTGACGTGTTATTTAGGTTTATGTCTTTTTTTGAGCTGTAAGAGGCAACCACTTACAATTTGCAGACAGTAATTAAAACTATGTTTGTTTTAAAAACAAGTAGACAAAATGGAATTTAAATATTAAAGGGTGTTCCAATAGTGACGTGATTTGCATTTATATAGCCTAAGTTTTGAATGAATAGGTGGAATCATGAAATTTTTGCAGGAGGTGTATAACTATGGCCACTATAATAAATAGTAAAAATTAAAGGGTTTTCCGCCAGTGACGTGATTTGCATGACAAAGCCTTATTTCTTGAACCGTAACAGGTAGACTCTTGAAATTTTGTACAGAAGATGTGTTGCCACGGCCGATATTACAATTACTAAAAATTAAAGGGTGTTCCGACAGTGACATGTTTTTCACTTATAGTGTATTATTTTTTAATCGTAATAAGTAGACTCTTAATATATTTATAGAAAGGAAGTTGCAATGGCCACTATAATGAATAATAAAATTAAAGGGTGTTCCGACAGTGACATGATTTTATAAACCGTAATAGATACCCTCTTGAAATGTTTACAGTAGATGTGTTACTTCGGCCGCTATAACAAATACTTAAAATTGAAGTGTGTTCATTAGTGACGTGTTTTTCACGAATATTACATTATTTTTTAACTTTTAATAGAAAGTGTATTACCATGGCCGCTATAAAATCAATTACATACTAAAATTTAAAGGGTGTTCCAATTATGATGCAATTTTCGCAAATATTACTTTAATTTTAAAATTTAAGGGTGTCCCATAAGACATAAAGAAATAAACAACTGGTATTTTTAAATTATACTGAACATAGTACGGAACCCTACGTGTGTGAGTCTAACTCGCACTTGACTAATTTATTTTTATTTTTTATGAATACTTCTTACTCATTCGAGTTCTCTAAGTAAAAAGAAAGCTTTTATGGCTGAGTAGACAAAACCATGCTTTTGTGAATACGGGTAATTTAAATGAAACCAATTACTAGATATCTACTAGCTATTGATACTCAATTATTCTGTTACAGAGTTACCACTATAATCAGCAGTTAGTAATATCATGCATGATCATGTAAAATGACGAAATGCAAATAATGTAAGTGTAAAAGTCAAATACTAGTCCGTTAAAACCATAATATTATAAACGTTATATTATAGTAATTTATTTATATTTTCATCCATATTTACCACTAAATATTTATGTTTTTAATATAGTCATAAGATTTCAAATTTTCTACTGTACTAGAAAATTATGCCAATACAGTATGGATAAATAACAACTTATAAATTTAACTTTTTAGGCTGCCTTACAATCCTGCCTTTTCTTTTAACATAACTCTGACTGTCGTTGTCTACAGCGGCTGTTGATTCTGTGCAAGTTTGATTATTTTCTTTAATTTCATTGTTCTTTTGATTTTCAACTGTTTTACTATCTAGTGTTTTCTTTATATGATCTTGGTTTCTTCTATAAAGATTACCATTGGTATCTTCAACTATAAACGATTTTGGCTCTTTACATGAATCTACAATTTGTCCACTAAACCAACAGAGTCCCCTTTCTGGACAGGTTTTGAGCTTTTAGCAGTTTTGTTATAATAATTAGTATACTTTTGTATATTTAGGTTTAGTTGTTTTTCATATTCATGTTTATCAATAACTTTTGGTTCAAGATTTTTTAATAATGATCGAATTTTCGTCCTTAAAGATCTTGAAATTAATACTTTTGCTGGACTAGGTAATTTACCCTTTGGTGTTGTTATATACTGTAGTAACGACACATAAGGATTTGAGTGACTCTCTAGAGATTTCAAAAACAGTCTTTTTATAGTTTGAACTGAACGTTCTGCTAACCTGTTAGATCGTGGCAGATAAGGACTAGAAGTGTTATGGTCAATCTCCCAATGACTACAAAACTCTTAAAATTCTTTAGAATTGAACGGCGGTCCGTTATCCGTAGCTAAAATATATGGAATTCCATGTCTGGAAAAAATAGATTTAAGTTTATTTATAAATTGAAAACTACTATATCCTGAATTTAATACCTCTATTTCAATATATTTGGAGTAATAATCCACAACGAGTAAATAGTATTTCTTATTAAATTCAAAAAGATCGCATCCCAGTTGAAACCACGGCATATCCACGATTTCATGAGGTACCATTTCCGATTTAGTGTTAGAATTTTGGTAAACAAACATCACAGTTTGAAACTATGTTTTCAATATCGTTATAGATATTTGGCCAATAAATAGATTGCCGCGCTAGATCATTGCATCATTAAATTCCTAAATGTCCCTCATGGATTTTTGATAAAATTGAACTACGCAATGATTTGGGAATCAAAATTTGATGATTCTTCAATAAAATGTCATCTAATACCGATCTTTCATCTTTTATCTTAAAATATGGTATTACATCAGGTTCGATAATGTTTTTATTGTTAGGCCATCCTTTGTTTACATATTTAATTATCTTTAAAAACGGAATTGCAAATAATTCTTTTTCTATTTGAGCATAGTTTTGCTCAGATTCGGTTAACGAAATCGATGCATATGCAATAGGCTGTTTATTATGCATGATTGTAGCGCCAAGTGCGAATTTAGATGCATCCACTGACAATGTTAACTCTTTACTTGGGTCAAAATATGTTAATACTGGTGAAATCGTTATTTCTTTCTTAAGATTTTCAAATTCCATTTCATGAATTTCAGACCAATTTAATTTTTCAAAAGCTCTCTTAAATTTTTATTTTTTGAAGCAAAACTGTCTATAAAAGAATTTAAATAATTTATCATACCTAAAAATCTTTGTAATTCTTTTACATTCTTTAGCCTAGGTATTTTTACAATAGATTCAATTATCTTGTAGCTGCTTTAACACCGAAGTTACAAAAAACATGACCTAAAAACTTAATTTCTGTTTGGCAGATTTTACACTTTGATTTATTAAATTTTATTCCAGCCTCTCTTCCTCTTTGAAAAACTATTTCTAAAATTTTTAAATGTTCTTTTTTAGTAGAAGAATATATAAAAAAAATCATCTATGTAAATGAAGACGCCCGGAATGTCACAAAACAGGTTCATCATTTACAATCCTCGATATGGGAAAAGGATAATGTGGTCTCAAAATGGCTTTGTTTAAATTTCTGGGATCTAAACAAAGTCTCAAACTCCCATTAGGTTTTGATACGAGAACAATAGAGTTGACCCACTCTGTTGGTTTAGTAACCTTTTTTTATAACATTCAAACTCACCATTCTATTCAATTCCATTTTCAACCCATCATATAATCTAAATGGAATTTTTCGCGGTGGTTCTACTACCGGAGAAATATCTTGTCGTGGTTGCAAATCACATTCTTCGTGTAAAAGACCAAGACCAGAAAAAACATCAGAATATTTTTTAACAATGTTATTCAAAGTTAAAATATTAACATTTTTTATCAAATTCATTTCTATGGCTGACTGAATACCGATAATATTTTTACATTTAATATCTACAACAAAAAATTTCAAAATGTGCGTCTGATTTTCATAAAGAACGCTTAATTTTATAGTTCCTAGAACTGACAATTTTTCACCACTAAATGTAAAAATATTAACAACAGTATTAATTAATAAATTTAACTTTTTCGCAAATTCTCTTGAAATTATGTTGGCTTGCGCCCCTGTGTCTACTTGACATACCATTTTGTTATTATCTACCTTAAGTTCAATATTCCATTCAGTTGCTGTTGTTTTTGTTGCTTTGGAAATGGCGCCAACACATAAGTCTTCTTCTGCTTCATCATCATCGTATTTGTCATCGATATCCCTGTTTGCATTAATGTTTTTAACAAAACGCTTTTTCATGAAACCCTTTTTTGCGAACAGTTGTGAAATTTTGCTCCTTCTGCCGGACATCTAGTTTGCCCACAGCGAATACAAGTAATACTTTGCTGTTTGTTGTATGTTAAAGGTTTTCTTCGTACAATGTTGATAACAGGCTCATATTCTTGAGTGTCTTCAAGTTTAAAGACATTTTCTTTAGCTATGGCTATAGCCTTTGCAATAGAAACTGCTTTTCCTAACGTAATACCTCCTTCAGCCAACAGTTTTTCACGAATATTTCCCATTTTTGGATATAATCCACACGTAAATATGTCTCGAACTAGATCTTCTCTCAATGCGCCAAATTCACAGCTAAAACTCAAGTTTTTTAATAAGTGACGTACTCATTCATCAATTGTTTGATTTGTCTGTTGTTTGCAAATGAAAAATTTGTGACGCTCCATTGCAATATTAACCTTCGGTATACAAAATTTTTCAAACCTGTCTACCAAGTTTGCATACGGAATGGAGTCGATGTCTTCATTAAATGAATGAATATTTTCCAGAGATTCGCCTCCCAAATGGTGTAATAACAAAGCAACTTTACGCCGCACAGTGGTCAATTTCGCGAGATAGCGGTCAAAGCTCTAACTTTTGACCGGATTGGTATTTTTTTACGCAATTTGTTTTGTTCAATAGGAGGGACTTTAAGCTTCAATTTGCTTGTTCAAACGTAAAAATCGACTGATAGGAACGTAAGTAATGTGGAGTTAAAAATGCATTTTAATTTTTTGTTGAGTTTCCATGTAAAAGTTGAATATTTTGACATTTTAAATAGGTATTTTTTTTATAATTTCTTATTTTCTTCAATCGTTTTTTCCACCAAATACTTATTTATTATTCCTAAACTTAATTTTGGTCAGAAAATGCCAACAGTTGGCCCCTGACATTTATTTAGTCTCAATATTCACAGGGGCCAAAGGTTGGATTTTTTGGAAGAAAGCTAATTCTTGTGAGGATTAAACTGAAAAAAACACTGAAATTCCAAACAATATCAATAACATTTGGATATATTATATACAGAACACAACATCGATAAAATTTTAAGTAAACTTTTACTATTGATTTAAAGTGCACATATATTTTATTTAAATGTATTAATAAAAATTTATACTAAAATTAGAAACAAATTATAATCTTTAAACTAGTATTAATTAAACAATATTAGTAAAAATTTCTTCCAAATAGCTTTGATTTTGATTTTGCAGTATTTGTTTAGCTTCTTCATCTAACTCTAATGAGGTTGATTTCCATTTTTGTCGAATACTGGACATATATGGGTCTGATGTGCACTACAAAATATTAATAAGATCTTCATTAGTACAATATCTGGAAATTTTTATTGTATTGTGCTCGCGAAAGAACCTGTAGTCTTTGTTCCTTTTTTCTTGCGCTTCTTCTGAGAGATCTCCAATTGGAAGCATATTGTGCTGAATTATTTGTTCCCCATGGAACAAAATTTTGTGAACTGTGGTTGGCATATGTCTCCAAGAATATTTTTGGTTATAAAGGGTTGCTGTCTCATTAGCATACTGACCAAATTTTTTTGCATCTATCTTTTTGCTACATGCTATAACTTCTAATATGAATTGGAATCGTCGTAGTAAATCATAATCTACTCCAGTTATAGAAGCTGCAGTTTCTGGATCGGAAAAAAATCTCCTTGCTGTGTTTCCATCATTAGAATTTCCTTCTCCTTGCTTTGGCTGGTCAATTATAAGGCCTATCTCACGGTATTTTGCTTGAATATCCTTTTTTTTTGCTTTCATTTTTCCAAATTTTCTTTGTTGTTTCTCACTGTTTCGCCTAACGGGCCAAATTCCAAATCGTATCCCAATTTAAGAATATGCTCCATAAAACGAATTCTAGCATGAAGAGGTGACATTCCAAATTCATATGCTTCATTAAAACTATCATCTTGTGTTGGTGGTTGGCTCAATTGACTTGATGTTTTTGGGCATATGGTGCAGCTTGACGAAGACTTTGTTTCGGTTAAAGCTTGTGCAACTTTTCCATCGATCATTGTAAGTGACATTTTAAAGTTAACTTCGATGCATTGGTCATTAAATTCAAATATCACTGGTTGAAGTTCTTTAATTTCATCTGTTATTTTGCCAACTTCTTCAGTTATGACATCTTTAGTTTCTTTTTTGTAAGCAAACTTTATTGGTCTACAAAATTTTGTTGACGAGGGAGTTTCATTCTTCCATACATCTATCTTTGCAGTTGACGGCTCTGAACCAATATAAGTTTTTGTTAAACGTAATGGAACGAAAGAAATCATGAATAAATTGGCATCTGATGAATTTTCCGCATTACATTGTTTGTATTGTTTCTGGCCAGAGGACCCATCACATCCCCATTTAGAAATTAAAGTCATGCTGCAATTTTTAAACTTCTTTAAATAGTCAGCATCAAATGTCTTTAGTAATCGTTCTGCAGTGTGTTCAAGAAGATCCTGCAATTTTATTTCTGCTGAACTTGAAGTTACACTAATAGCAGTTGGTGAAGGTAAGCAATCTTTTTTGGCAGAAACTATATCTCGATATGATGGAAAAATTCCACAATTTTTTTCATTGGTTCGCTTCCGCAATTCTGTATATTGGTTTTTAGTCATTTTCAAATCCAAAAATAGTGCAAATGCTTCTTCTGGAGTAAATTTATTTTCTTCAGTTGGTGTCGGCATACTTTCTAAAATCCTTTTTGTGCGTCTGGGGCTTGCTTCCACTATTTTTTCAATGATAGCAATTTTACTCATTTTAGTTTTCGATGGTTGAATTTGATGCAGAAATGAATCCTTTATGATGCTACAAGAAACTTCTTCATTGATATGTTTAAGCTTGCGTCTTCGTGATCTTTCACTACAATTATCAATTGGCTTTGCTGGTCGACCACCTTTTCCAGTTTCCGTGGTAGTTACTGATGGCTTTTTAAAAATAAGTTTATTTCTTAGCCATTCTTGGTTGCGTGAGTAAAACAATTTCTTGTTTCTGGAACATTGATTGTACCGTTTTCTTAAAGTATTTAAAAAGTTTTTTATTTTTAAGTTATGAATTTTAATTTCTTGTTTGTCGCATATTTTGAAGAATGGATTATTCATTATATTGTTACGTTTTTACTTTACGTTGGGTTCTTTTAATTGCAAAATAAATACACACTGTTATTACTTTTACTGTAAGTCACTTTATTTATTTAATACCACTGTTCAAAAATACAGCAAACTGTTAAACACTCTTACAATTTTACAACTTAACTCTTTGACTTTTAAATTAATACTGCCATACTACTCGCCAGCACGATTCACTTTATATAGGTGCTTTAAAAGCACCAGAATGTTCTATTCCAGACATATCTGGCAGATTCGATTGTTACTGCTCTTATTTTCTGTTTGTGTGATTGGTTATTTCTTTATACCTGTATTTGTGGCTATTTATTTCTCTATACCTGTGTGTGTGGCTGTTTATTTGTTTGTTGTATGCTTGTATGTATGTGGCTGTGTATTTAACAGAAGAGTGTTTATTTAATCTGTGTGTGTGTATGCGTAAATGCGAATTTTTGTATGAGGCGTTTCTTTCTTCCATCATTGTGAGAAAACAAGCCATTAATGTTGTTGTTGTTGTTCGAGAGTATTGTTGTTCAGAGCTTATAATAAATAAATTCTTCTTTCGTAACACTACCCCCTTCTCAAACCTGTTCGTCCCGAACAGACACAGATGTACCTTTTCCATAGTTGGCTAGCCGCTCCGAGTGCACAACTTTCATTTTTGATCTTGGGCTCTGAAACTTCTGTATTCTGTAAACTAAATCGTTTAGCTGCTTTATTACTTCATAAGTTTCATCCCAGTGAACTTTCTTCTGTTGTGGGTTAATCATCGGTCCCTCTTTAAATCCCTCGGAGTTTGCAGTACGTTCAAACTTGGCCTTCATTTTATCACTTGTGGACTCAATCCTCTTACGCACAAATTCATGGAGCTTCCGTACTTGGTTTCGTCTCTGGAGAGATATTTCTCTGTCCACTTTATCCAGCAGACCTGTTGACAACTTGTGGCCACCCTTCTGCGCCCTCGTACATGCTTTACTCGTATCTATGTATACACGCCGCACATTTACGTTGTGGTGTCGTTTCTCGTCCTTCGTACTATTTCTGCTTTTCTGATGGCGTATTTCTTTTATTTTCCTCGGCGCCCTGCAGTTACGCGCTAAATGTCCCTCTTTACTGCAGTTGAAGCATTTTGGTAGAGCCTTTCTCTCATACCCGATTCTAAGTGGTATCTTCACCTTTCTCCAAATCATTATTTGCTGACTCATACGCAAATCGATACCATTATAAATCATGAAGTCGACTCCGATAATTACTTCATCCAAAATGTCAGCCACAATAAATACGTGCTCCACACTTAGCCTGCCGATAGATACCCTGAGTTTTATCTTGACATAGACCGTTGCAAATTCTCCAGTGGCAGTACGCAATCTGACATAACTTAGCGGCTCCATTTCTCCTTTTACCAAGTCGCGCCTGATTATTGATTGTGACGCTCCTGTGTCTATTGTCAGAGCGTGCTTTTTACCGTTGATGTAACCCAGAGCAGTCAGATTCTTGTTTTCCTGCTGCATGACCGAGATGGAAATTAATGGTCCCACAATTTCTGATTTTGGCCCATTATCCATGATGCTAGTACTTTTTACTTCCAACGGTGGCACCTGCGATGGCTTGTTCATAACCTTGTCATTCTCTAGTGACGAAGCAGATCGCGTTACGCTTTTTGGTGCCTTGCAGTATCGCTGTAAATGGCTCTTTTTCCCACAATTGAAACATCTACCGTATGTCCTTTCATCCCTAGGCGAAGCAGATCCAGTCTTCCTTGGGGACTTGCAATCTACCTGAAGATGGCCAACTCTTCCGCAGTTGAAGCACTTAGTTTTTCTCTTGCATTGGTGTTCTTTCAATACTTCCTTTAGCGATTCTAGTAATTGCTTAAGGTCGCCCCTTGTGTTTTTTTCATGCTCAGCAGCAATTTCCATTCTTTGTACTTTGTATAACCGCTGCCCCGAAATAATTTTAGCTGTCTCTTGCGTCAGCGCATAGGCGACTGTCTCCGGAAACGACGACTTCGGCTCAGCGCACACCGCGTATTTCACGTCAGGGTCGCGGATACCATTTACAAACGCATCCACTTTGAACTGCTCTAGAAGTGGATGGTTTTCCCCAGGGTAACTCAGATGCACCAAGCGCTCCACTTCCATGGCGAAATCCTGAAGCGTCTCATTTGCTCTCTGCACCCTGCCACGTAGCTCCAATCTATAAAGCTCCTTTTTATGATCGCCGCCATGTTTGCGGTGTAACGCCACCATTATGTCCTCATAATTATTTCTGCAGCTAGTTGGTAGGCTTTCGAGGACTTCTGCTGCAGATCCTTTAAGTGCCAGAATCAGCTCAATCGCTTTCTCTTCATTGCTCCATAGATTTTTACTGGCCACTGTCTCAAACTGAAATTTGAAGACGTTGAAGGGTATGGCGCCGTCGAAACTGGGAGCCTTTATCCTTTTTGGGTCAATAAGAACTCTTGTACAAAATTTCATCAAAATATATGCATAATAGCGACTTCCACATACAAATAACTTCTCAAAAAATATGACGTGCATTTGTACCGAATATCTTACCTTGGGTCAGAAAAATTGCTGTAGCTCAAAAAGTGCAGTCCCGATGCATGGACATGTATATATAGGAATGTAGGGGAGAGTTAGGACTACAAAATAGTAAATTTGTATTTTGAAGTAGGAAATTTCCGAGAAATTTGACCTTTTTTAAAAAAAATATTTAAATTGTTCTGAAAACAGTAGAGCTTCAATTTTTTTTTGTCAGTAATAGGAAATAAGTTAAGTTACAACACAAAATTTATTTCGTCCAAAAATCTTGAAAAACAAAAAAGTTATGATCATTTAAACTTTAAAAATTAACTAAAAATATCATAAATTTACTAAATTCTGAAAAAGCCCATTTTGGACCACCCTGTTCTCAGTGAAATAGTTGAAATAGAGTTCTAATTTTTTGGCTCCCGAGGTTTACTACTGTCTACTTTCATATGAGTCTAATAACTTTAAAATCGGAGAACAAAAACCAAACGGAGCTTTGGCTGGTATCTCAAAATATTGACCACAGTGCGCCGATCCGTTTGCGTCTCCAAATTTGAGGCTGTCATAAAAATTGTAAATTGAGTGTACCACGTCTTCCACTCTTTTGCTAAATTTGCTGCTTTTAGTTTAATTGGCGGCAACGTGGTTGCAAAAAATTGTCCACCATCCTCTAGCTTCATTCTGGAAGAACCTGGTACAACTTGGTCATCAGGCATTTTTTATTTTTAACTTTCTTAAGAAATAGTTAAATTATATTTCTTTTTTTACTTTTCTTTTCTTTTTTTAATAATCTTTAATTCTCCGATTAGACAATGACACTCTTTATTGGTTCTCAATCGTAGTTAATTCTGTGGTTACTGATTACATTTTACATGGCAGTGTTGCCAGACTTACTATATAAAATAACTTATAAATTATGTTATAATGGTTATTTAAGGGCGGTTTACATTATACTACAAGCAATACGACATGTCAAATTTTTGTGTAGAAGAGTACAAGTAGTATCATCTAAACATAATATGTAATGAAACTGTCCGACATTGAGAGAAAATACGGATGGAAATTTGACAGTCTTACGGCTCTCTTTATGTTTTGAAATTTTTCAAAAACTTTTCTACTTCATTAGATCAGGGTTGCGTTTTTCTTATTAATGCTAACTTTTCAAAGGCAAAACTCGTCAAAATAACAGAAAACCGCTGAATATAGTGCAAAATAGATCCAGTTGACATCACAAATAACTTTGTGAACAATAAAAAACTTTTGGCAAAAGAACGTGAACATTTTTTAATTTGTTTTAGTTGTTGGTTTCCAATTTTTTTATTATAGCATTGGCTAGTACAAAACCAAGAACCTTTTCCTTGTTACTTTTTTTTTAATTTGGCATATTTTTCACAACAGTATTCTTGAGAATTTTGGGCAACTCAAAACAAAAATATACCACCCCAAACTCAAGCTAAGAATTTAACAATATATTAACAAATGTGACATCTGCAATAGGGAAAAATATGATCGTAAGCCAATTGAACAAAAATTTATCATCACTGAAACTCCTGATAGTCCTGGAAAAATAATACATGTAGACGTTTTTTATTGTTTAGAGAGGACATTATTCTTGACAATAATTGAGAAATTTGCCCAAGCAATAAAAATACAAAACAGGTCGTGGGTAGAGTTTAAGAGAGCACTAGTTCAGTATCACAGTATTGTAGGTAAACTTGAAAAAATCGTTATTAACAATGAATTAGGCTTTAAAGCCTTGCCATTGTCTGAGTTTTTAAGGAAAAATAATATTGAAATCCATTTTACGTCAAATAATAATCATTGTTCAAATTCAGACATAGAGCGTCAGCACAATACTATGAACGAACACATTCGTTTGCTCAGGCACGACCCTGATAAAGACAGCGATAGCGTGGAAGAAAAAATTTATAAAGTGAATAATTTTTATAACAATACGATCCCCTCCACGACAGGTTGCAAACCAACTGATTTTCAAAACGGTTTAATTAAAGTAGAAGATTACTCAAGAATAAAAGAAAGAATCATCAAATCAAAAGAAAAGTCAGTTTCCAAGTTAAATCTCTTTAGAGAAGAATGTAATATTCAAAAAAAAAAAAATTCTAGTAGACAGACTAGACGATAATCATGTTGTAAGTCAAACAGGGCATAAACACTATAAGTCTCATTTAAAACGAAAAAGTTACATACAAATTAGTGTAATAATTACTACTTATTAAATGTTCTTCATAAGACTATTTACTGTAAAAAAATTATATTTTTCGCACACAAATTATGTCAAAATAAATAAAAATAAGAAAGTATTAATTAATATTACATACATATACAATTTATAATTATATAACATACGCATTTATGTACATGTAAAAGTCACAGAAATGTAGTAAAAGAAATACTTTCGTTGTAAGTAAAAAAATTAAAACATATGAAATATAAAAACAAAAATATTTACCTAACTCGTGTAAAAAAAATATATGTATAAATGAAAACTTTTACTCGGAGCGTAAATTTTACGATGGGGGAGTTATATGCATGTATATATGTACATATATATGGATGTAGTATATAATTTCTTATGCACGTTATTGAACCATCCGAATACAATTATTATTATATAACATTATTAATTACTAATAACTATATTCTGTTGCTAAGTGTTTTTTTATAATAATTGACTTGATCGGGCATGCAGAATTTTATTGTAACAATTTATTTTCTTTCTTTTCATATTGCATACATATAATATATATAAGGGTGATGATCGGGCATGCAGAACATGTTTGAATATCTCTGATTAATTTTTATACTGTAACTCATATTTACATTGTTGCTGAGACAAAACCTGTCATGATTGTGCATGCATTAACATGCTTTAGTTTATTGTTATCAACAATAATAACTTAAAGCATGCATAATGTATATACCAGAGATTAATTTAGTGTAAATATTTTATCCTCTATACACACAAAGCTACACAATGGACATCGAAAAAAAAATACATTGAAAAATGTATGCATGACTCACTTTATACACGAATAACTCTTGAGTGTCCACTTCTGTTCATTATATCTAAATGTGTACATTGAAGACATTAAAAGCATCGAATTATCTTTATATACGCATGCACATTCGTGGTGAAGATACCATTGAATTTGTTTTGTAACTTCATAAGATTAATGTGTGTGTGCACAGTAAAAGCAAACAGCGTTGCCGTTTTTGGTTGTTTGTACTTTATTAAAATTTGATTAGTTTTTTTTTTCTCAAAGCAGAAAAAACAATTAATGAAAAATTTACTTCTTTCTAAGGAATTGTATTAGAGATTTTAATTTAAAATATAGATTATTTTATGTTTTAAATAATATTAAAAAAATACTTTTATTTATTTATTTTAATACTTCGCTTTGGTTAAATTAAGTGTAAATCAGTACAAACATTTAATTTAATATTGAAATTAATAAAATTGAACTCGGTCCTTCGGACTATTTTTGTATAATAATAAATATAAATAAATACCCAATATGACTTTTATGTCTCTAGTTCAAAAGTTACAAAAAACACTAATATGGCAACTTCCACCCACGTGTTTGCTTGCTAAAGCATATACACAAGATGTATACAAGTGCAGTCATAGCCACGCATTAATATCAGATGTACATGCCGAAAGAAAGGCAATGTTTTCAATGTATAGAATGTGTACAGTGTTTTCAAGGTGTCCATAAAATTTCTTGTACATTTCTACGATCTCTAATATATACATGTATATACATACATACATGAAATTTTCTTTATATTGCTCACTTACTCACGCCCAATGCATAAGTAAGATCATCGTGATCATCTTTACTAACAAACGAAATACTTAAAAGGCAGTAATTCTTAATAACAGGACACAGTTTTAATTTATTCGTTCAAAAACAAAGTACAGAAATAATAAATGTTTCAAAAAGTCCTCGAAATAAAGGACTAAAATAAATTTAATAAAATAAACCATGTGTCCTTAAAAGGATTTCTAAAAAATGAATAAAATAAACCTTGTATAAAAGTCCTTAAAAGTACTTGTAAAAAACCTTATAATAAAGGATATCTTTAAAATTAATAAAATAAATATTTTATAAAAGTCATTAAAATAAAGGACTTCTTAAATTTAATAAAATAATCATTAAATATAAATTTAATGAGAAAAAAAAAAAAAAATAAAGTTGTTTTAGTGTAAAACTGGCAACAAAACTTTTATCATCATGTTCCAGCCAAGGCGATAAATCTAAAAGGAAAACTCCTCATCCACCTAAAAATCCTCCCTCCGTGTCTTGAGCATGATATACCAAGTTTTATACCAGCAGCTATTTTTCGACTATTTTCATCAAAAGTTAAAAGGCTGGGACGGTCCCATTCCCATTCTCTTAAGAATGAGACACTAGAAGGTATTCTATATACCAAAGATTTTTTGAAAATGAATAGCTCTAATTGTTTTGACGTAATTATTGCACCAGAGCTACTAAAGTTAATGAATTCTAATATTTATCAGGGAAACAGGAACGAATAAATAAAATAAATTAAAAATACTCATTTTCAAAAGGGAATTTAAAACATAGAAGTAGTACAATAAGGAACATTTTAAGTGTTGAATTTTTGTTTGATTTATATACATTATTTTACTTTTTGTTAATAAATAGTGATTATTAACGATAAATTATGTATTTTTATTTTGCCAGTTTTTTTAAAACCAACTGCCAGTTTTTTTTTTTGAAAAAAACTGGATTTGCCAGTTTTTTGCCAAAAATTGTATGGCAGCCCTGTGGGACCTGCTACTGATCAAATATAAAAATACGAAGTATTATTCGTATCATCGTTTTCTTTTGTTGGTTACGTGAACAACGCAGAAAAAGGTCAATGTACGTTGTCTGTAAGATTATAAAGAAAGGGATGAAGAAATATAGGCCCCGATTATGATTTACAACACTTATCGCATGTGTCACAATTTTAGTTGTGATACGGTTGTAAATTTAATGCCAGAGGTTTGCTTAAAACATGTATATTAACGTTGATTGTTTATTTCTGTAACAGAATATATTAAAACATATCAAAACACATAAAACAATACATACCGCAGTTTTGCACCTCATTGTTCAACGATAGGCTTTGAAATAAAATAATAAATGAGATGACGGTTTAAATTATCCCACCAAAATGATTTGCAAATTATGTACATATATAAGAAAATAGGGAACAAGGGAAAATGCAATAATGCGGTTTACAAAACAAATGTCAAAATTAAAACATTCACTGTGGACAATGTTCAAGTAGAACATAGGTTGTTCTGTAACAAGTTGTCTATGAAAAATTTACAGCGATTATCGTTTACAAAATCTGTTGTTACGCACATCAAAATCTTACAATTGCTTATTAGCTGTTGTCTTATTGTCGCGACAAGTTGAAAAATTACAATGTAGAAGGATTTGTAAGTTTTTATTATTTTTGCTAGGAGTTTATAACTACAACTTAAATATTTCTTAGAAAAATAAAAAATTAAAAGCAGATGGAAAAGCTCGTAGAGGTGATGCAATTAAATCCATATATTGGCCGGGGAAAGCTGAAATTTGCAACTAAAAAAATGCAGCAAACAGCTAGTTACGAAACCCCAATGTTAAAATCATTGCCGCTAATTTTTTTAAAGCTTCTATCAGAAAAAAAATCTTAGTGCATTATAGAGTTTTAAAATCCGGATACGCACAATGTGTAGTTTTGCTGGCCTCATTATAATAAACAACTATTTAATATTAACGTCCGTGACTATGATTATTATAATTATCAATTATAAATGTTATAATTATTAATATAAATATTAAATTTTCAAACGAAATAAAATTTTTTAATTTCACCTCAACAATTGGAAAACAAGTACTAACATATACCGCAACTCTGTGACATACACAACATTTATTAAATTAAGTTGTATTGTAGCCGAGACAACACAACTTTTCTGTGTTGTAAACGATAACACAGGGCAACAGCAAAAATATGCTCGAGTAACTACTATATACATTTGATGTATCATGGCTACCTTAGTACAAAAATGGTAAAATTTTTAAATTCTATGGATAGATTTTTTTTTAAAAAATTTTTTTTTTAAATTGCAATTTTTTTGAGACGTTTCTTCAAATAATTAATGATAACTCAAAAACTACTAGTCCGATATTATTAAAATAAATTCAGAAAAATTAAGATTTGCATAGCCTTTAATTCGTCTATATATCGCGTTTCAATCGGATCAATAGTATCGGAGTTATAATAAAAAACTTAAGAAAAAAATATATTTTTTACGTAAAAATGGCAAAAATTTTCGTTTTAAAAAAATCATAAAAAATCGAAAACGGCAAAAAACTTCCAGATTCATTTTTTTATCGCATAGCGACATATAATAGCAACAAAATGAGATATCGACCATAAAAATCGATTGATTTTTTTCGAATTTATTCACAATTTAGTGAATTCGCTCATTTTCACAAAATTTTAGTTTTTTGCTTGATATACGCATTATAGCGGGTTTTCAAATGTGTGAAAAACATAAATTTTCCAATTTCAAGGGGTGCATGTCGGATTAATGTTAGATTTGATGAGAAACTTCCACCCACAAAATTTTAGTCGAATTCGACAACGTTAACACGTAGCGCATAGGCCCCAAATCTGAAAAAAAGCGTTTAAATCGAAAATAATTGACAAATTTTCAGTTTTTGCAAAATTAACGCTATTTATTTCCCCTTTTGCAAAAAGTGGATCCTGGTCCTTAGGGCAAACAAACAAACAAAATGACGAGTTCATCCCACACAAAAATATCTCACCGAGACCATGGAATCAAGACCAGCTAAATGATGTAATAAGAGAACTTGGATTGTCAAAAGCATCTTCGGAATTACTTGCATAAATTTTCTAATTCATATACATAAATTTAACCGGAAATGTTACAAAAAAATAATGTTTTTATTATAAATATTTGATTCAAATTCATGTTATTTTTTATGCACTAAATGCCTATAATTTTGTGCAACATTTTCTGTATCTGCTTTAAAATTTATTCTTTTTTCAATTGGAACCTTAATTGTTTGTAGCATTTCTAACATATAACGACGTTTATAATTATTTTCCAAATTTAAAATTGATACATTTTCAAAGTTAGGATAATGATTACTTTTCGAACAGTGTGAAGATAATGCTGTTTTTTGCAAACTGATAATGTCTCTGTATCACTGGTCTGATTTATGTCCAGCTATCCTGACTTTCAATTTATTCTTTGTAGTACCTACATAAACTTTATTACAATTCTCTTTGTCATTACCTTTACAAGGTATTTTGTAAACTAAATTAGACATATCTAACTTTTTAATTTTATTTGCTAAATAATCTATTTAATGTATTATATGTTTTGTATGCCATCCTATATTTATCTGTATCAAATATTTTTGATTTTTCTAACCGTTCTGATAAATCTGGTACATAAGTAATTGATTTATAAATTTTTGGTTCCGTATCATTTCTTCTATTTGTTTTTCTATTATTTTTATGTTGATTTAGTAATTTATTAATCAGTTGAATTGGAAAATTATTTTCGCTTAATATATTTTTTATCTTTTCTATATTCTTTTTGTGAAACTCCTTGTTAAAACATTTTTATAAAAAAGACCTTGTGCTTGTTAAAAAATAGAATTAAAATATAAAAAAGGTCAAAAACTACAATAACTATTTTATTAGTAAAGATACTTTCAAGAAGATATTTGTATCCAGTCATATAAGTATGTTTGTATGAAAATATATTTTAGTACTTATTACCAACGACGTAAATAACCTTTTACTTCAAAGTTGCTAAATACAATATCACTAACGAAAACTTCATTTTCCGGCAAATATTTTTTATTTTTTAAACCTGTTTTGTGAATAAATATATTATTTTGTGTCCGTTTTTTTAAATATTAATTTTTTGATACATACCATTTTTTCCAAAGCAAGCTGCTGGCATTTTGTTTTTAATTTTCTTTTGTTTGCTTATTTTTGGCACAGCAAAATTATATGTTTTTATTTTTCGAACATAAGTTTGAAAAATAGCAAAACGCAAGTAAAAAGCGCGTTACAGAACATGCAGAAAAAAATTTAGCGATTTCAAAATCGTGCGAGTGTCAGAACATGCCTGTAAGTGACGCTTAAACTTTAATATTTTTTCTCGGTTTACCCAAATCACGCCAAAATCAATAACATCAAAACGAATTTTTAGCGTTGTAGTCGCCTGACACTATGAAACAGGGACCTAGTGATTTGAAGAAGACGCTATATTGACTCTGATATTTTAAATCTGGGAGGTGAATAAATCGAATAAATAACGAAGTTTCGATGATATTCTTCAATGCAGAAGGTCTTGTAGGTAGTCCTCACAAAAATCACACAGTAGATTATGTTTAATTCGAGCCTTTATTAGTATTGCTGAACCACCACATGCTCTGCCATATAATATATAGCCATTGATTTTAAATAAATTAGTCAAGTGCGAGTTAGACTCACACACGTAGGGTTCCGTACTATGTTTAGAACAACTTTAAAAATTCAAGTTGTCATTTTTTTCATGTCTTATGAGTCACCCCTTAATTTTAAAATTAAAGTCATAATTGCATCACTGTTGGACCACCCTTTAAATTTTAGCAATTTTTGTTACAGCGGCCATGGTAATACACTATCTATAAAAATATACATGCGCCTACCTCTTGCGGTTCAAAAAATAAGGTAATATATGTGAAAAACATGTCAGTGATGGAACACCCTTTAGATATTAGTAATTGTTACAGCGGCCGAAGTACAACATCTACTGTAAACATTTAAAGAGTCTACCTATTACGGTTCAAAAAATAAGGCTATTTACGTACAAATCATATCTCTGTCGGAACACCCTTTAATTCTGTTATTTGCTATAGCGGCCATGGCAATTCTCTTTCTATGAATATATCAAGAGTCTACCTTTTACTATTAAAAAAATTAGTTACTATACGTGAAAAACATGTCACTGTCAGAACACCCTTTAATTTTTAGTAATTGTCATAACGGCCATGGCAACACATCTTCTATACTTCTTAATATACAAGCATGTGCATATGAACATCCATTTAATAAGCATTTGCAGGGATTTAATGTCTAAATCTATTTAGATTGTCATACATAAGTAAGATCTTATATATCGTCACCTAAAATGCAAAAGGCTGTAACTACTCAAAAATTCAAAATTTACTTTTTGATTTATTATGACGAACTTAACCGAAACACATCTACACAGCAAATTATACATGTATACGTCCAAAAATAACGACTTTATTGGTGAAAAACAAAAGGCCGTAACTGCAACGTCAACTAAACCAAAAAGCCGTAACTGCACTTTTCCAAAAAAAAAAATTAAAACAAAGTTGGCTTTGATTATCTTTCAATGTGTGTATGTTTGTTTTCTAAGTTTGAATCTAAAATGTGGATATTAAGTTTTAAGTAGTCTTTAATTTATAACGTTTATTCCTTCTCCTGTAAAAAACTAAAAAGTGTAGTTACGGCCTTTTGCATTTTAGGTGACGATATACACATGTATATTTTTTAGACACTTTGCGGTTATTTTATAGAGGAACAAATTAAAAAAAAAATATTTTTTTAAAAAGCTCATTTTATTGTTTTTTTTTTTTTAATAAAAAGTGGAAAATAATAAATAACTTAGTGTGAACATTATACGCTAGATAAGAAAAATGGTTAAAATATTACATCATTTTCTCTAAACATTGCTGTTTTATCAGTAGTAGATGTGTGTAGATATATCATGTATTTAAAAGTTTTGGAGCTTTATGAAATATTCGTCCTCATTTCTAATAGCAGCTGCCTAGCAACGGAGTGGCCCATATTTTGTATATTAACCAATATAGTAAAGGAAATTGCGAATGCTGTAAATGTCACCAATTAATTACGTCAAAATTATCTTTAAATGGAATGTTTCAATTTTGCTACATTTGTATTTCTTCAGTAATTTTATCTTCGGCACTGATTAAAAAACTGTCATTGACACTTTCCTTAATAGAATAGAAAATATACTTTTGACTTTCTTACGAATATCTTTATTACTTACAGCCCTATTTTAAACCAGATTTTATTACGCGTGAATAACAATAATAATAATTGTGGTTTTAAAAAATCTGTTATATAAAAGCATTTTCGGAAATGTCCAAAAAACAGGTAAACCAGTACTCATAAACAGTATTGCAATAAAATGGAGATCTTTTGATTAAAGTACCTGATAATAAAACAGCAGCAAAAATTTCTGAAAGCAATTGACATCGACAGCATCCCAGTTAAAATAACTCTGCACTTAACACCATACAGGGAAGAATATTCTCAAGGAAATTAATAACCATCTCGCGAGAAGAACTTCTTTTGTCACTTAAAGAACAAAAAGTGGTTGATTTTCTTAAAATAATCAAAAAAGATGGCGATAAAATGGTAGAAACAGGAGCTTCAATTATTACTCTTGACCTCTTACACCACCCCGAAAAATTAAGACTTGGTTGGAAATTAGTTTCTGTCGAAGAATTTATACCGAACCTTATTAGATGTCTAAATTGTCAACGTAGAAACATTGAACAATGCAAAGATTGCGGACTAATGCCACCCCATGAACAGTGCATACGCAAATACTGTGTAAATTGCCAATCAGAAAATCGTACTTCCTACGATCCCAGCTGTCCCACTTTCTGGAAGCACAAGTCGGTGAATTATTTAAGGATTTTAAGTAGATGTACGACTATAGAAGCTTGGCCCATCTTTACTGACAATCCATCTCCCAATACACTTCAGCCTACTTCTAAAAAAGTTAAGAAAAACACTTATGCAAACATTCTCGCAAATACTTTACCAGATAAAAATGTATCGATAGTAGAAAAGGAATATGTAAATACTAATCTTACTGTACAACAAAAAATCATCTGTTACAGAAAATAATTCAAAAACCCCTACAAATCCACTCGTCGAAACATCAATTAAAGAAACAAACGAAATATATAACCTTACTCATGAACAGTGTTGCCAAAACAGCGGTTTTCCCGCTAGATCTGGTGGTTTATTGCTCTTAGAAGCGGGAACTTTTGAAAAAAAAAAACTGCTAAGTTGGTTTTTTAGCTGTGAAATTTTTTAGTTAGCGGTTTTCTAGCGTTTTTAAGCTTTAATAAATACGAAATTTTAAAATAAATATCTGCAATAAATTTTTATTTGTTATAATGTAAGCTGAACTCAGTAGTTGTAATCTCTCATATTGAGTTGAATGCGTCTACATTTTTTATGTCGTATTTGATATATTAAGAAACTTTCCATTTGGAAATTATTGTTTTATTTTGTTGTGCAAAAAGTTTTTTCTAAAAACATATGTAGTTCCATAAGTATGTATGTATATTTATGTAGATATGTGTTTAAACTATGATTTATTATTGCCAAATGTGTAGACTAGATAACCTAAAATTTACTAGTGAATATCTGGTTCTCTCTAGCCAGGGTTAAACTTTCAGTACAAGACAAAACAAAATTTCATGTTTTCTGTCGCACCAAATGATGAGATCTACTATAAAATACATTATTTTTGTCATATTGAAAATATTTAATTCATAGATAGATTTTTGCCCCTATTACGGTTTACAACTCAACTCTATTTCAGTTGAAATTTTTTTATTTGGTATTATGAATTACAACTTAACCTGTCAAAAATGTTAAGGTTGTAATTTTAGTGTATTACAACTTTTTTGTGGCATTACGCATTACAACTCTGTGCTGGTGTGGTTGACAAAAACGCAAAAAAATTACAACTGATGTTTAGCAGTTGTTTTAAACACATTATTAGTGAAAATGGAGAGCAGGTGAGTAAAATTTTTGAAATTATCTTAAAATTATTTATTAACTATAAATTTTTAACAAATTTATTATAAATTTATATCAAAAATAAAGTTACTACAAAACAACAATTTGAAAAGCTTGTTGAATTAATGGAAAAGTATCCCGAAACTGGTCGAGGCAAGCTACAATTCGGATCTTCCAAAAATAAAAGTAAAGAATTGTGGGAGGAATTTGCCTTGGAGCGGAATAGCTTAGGACCACCATCAAGAACAGCGCAGGAGTGGGGACGTGTAAGTAGATATAATGAAATAAAACCAATACAATGAAAGTTTAATAGTAATTAAATAATATTGAAGGTTTGGGTACACTACAAGGCAAACTTAAAGAGAAAACTTGCCAACAACCAAAACAACTTCCTTGCAACTGGTGGTGGCCCCTAACAAGAAGTTTCTTTAACTCCATTGGAGGAAAGTGTGTACGAGAGCAAGTCTCGCCTGCTGGCCGTTCATTTGGGGTTGAGAATACTCCCCCGGCGGCGGAAAATTCTGAAATATAAGAGTCACAAATAGCAAACCCTGATACCAATCTCCCTACCTCTTCAGGATTACAAGGTATAAGAAATCGACGTAAAGACAAAAATTTAGAAACTGAACGTGTAGAGCTCTTAAAAGGACAAGCCCAGACACAAAAGGATATTTTAACAAAAATTGCACAGTTAGAAAAATCTGTGCATAAAAATTACGAAATAAATAAAAAGATATTGGAAATTAAAAAACAAAAGCTTGAGTTATACAAACTACAAGCAAAGGAAGCAACTGCGCTGCATGCATTAAAGGTGGAAGTCCAAAAACTAAAAATAGCTAAAATGCAATGAAATACAAAATAATTTTTATAAAAATTTTTAATTTTATTTAAGTATATAACACATGAAGTGATATTTTTTAATCTCAAAGTTCTAAACTTTTAGTTTTAAGTTTTTCACTATTTAAATTAATTTTATTAAAAACCAAAAGACTGAATAAAGCACAAATAAATAATGGACTATAAATGTAATTTATTAACTATGTGTTTTTTAAAGGGACATGTGTATTAAAAAGATAACATGATGTTATTTCGTATTCTTCTGGCACCATCCTCATCTTCTCCTTCAATGTTTGTGTTCAAATGGTTTAGGTCCGTATAGGAATTGGATAATATTTCCTCCGGAAGTTCCACACGATAGTGTTGACAAATATTGTGCAACGCACAACAAGCGTTTACAATCTGCGTTGCTCTTTGCGGTGAATAGTGTAATCCACGAGCAGATAAAAGACAACGAAATCTGCCTTTCAGTACCCCAATTGTGCGCTCAACAATATTTCGGCCCTTAGCGTGTATAGTGTTGTAGTGAGCTTGTGGTGTACCAGTTTGTGTCGTGCGGAAAGGTGTCATCAAAAATCTTTGTAGGAGGTAGCCAGCATCACCTTTAAGAATTGACATAATTTACTTTTATACAAGCTATGTTTTTCATCAACGTTACCTAAGATCCAAGAATTGCTCTCCACATTTCTCTGTAAATGTATCTTTAAATCGCTCGTATTAAATACAAATGAATCATGGTTTGCTCCTGGGTGCCTGGCATCCACGTAACGTACAACCATATTGTAATCACAGAGCTGAAAATGAAAAATGTCATTATGGTAATTTATTCATCTATTTTACTTACAATCATAACATTTAGACTGTAATAGCCTTTTCTATTAAGGTAAAGGTGTTGAACCTTTTTTTTTGGGGAAATAATGGGGATGTGAGTCCCATCGATACACCCCAGCACACCCGGAAATCCACTTTTCGAATAAAATAATATTTTCGAAGCATTTTTTTCTTATAAACATGCTGTTCCATAATGTTTAGAACTTCTTTAATGACAACACTTATTGTAGGTTGAGCCAATCCCACATTGAAGTCGTTTCCACACGATTTTTGGTAACTTCCATCTGCAAGGAATCTGAGTGTCGCACATAAATTCAAAATAGAAGGTATAGCAGTACCCCGAACAGGCTTATTGAAATGTTCCTTCAGCTCAGATAGCAGAAAACAAAAGGCTTCCTTATTTAAACGAAAGTAACTGGTAAATCTACACAAAAATACATATATTAAAATTCTGTTTAAATATCACTTAAATCTTTTCTTACTTGGCTGCTGGAAGTTCCAAGGGATTTGAGTGATCGCGTAGACTTTTTCGTATCCGCAGCATATCAGTAACATTATCAGTACTTTCGTCATTGTAAAATTTGTCTGTACTTATG
Organism: Phasia obesa; assembly: GCA_949628195.1. NCBI lineage: Eukaryota > Metazoa > Arthropoda > Insecta > Diptera > Tachinidae > Phasia > Phasia obesa. The sequence continues at coordinate 146,093,670 of OX451215.1, read as the reverse complement.
TCCATTTTATTACTTATTAAAAAAACACACACTTTTATATAATTTTAAATTCAAATTGTTGTTAAATTTGTTTGCCATGAATGCATCAGCTGTGTAATCATCTGTCATATTTTACATTTATATGTTGGCAGCACCGAAACAACTTCAACTAAAATAAGTTGTAATTCCTGATACCGAAAGAGAGTTGAGTTATTTGAAAGTTGAGTTGTTCCAATTACAACTCAACTGAGTTGAGTTGTAAACCGTAATAGGGACATTTATTTCATATTTAACATACATATAATTAGGCTGTCTTCTCAACTGAAAAGTTGCACAAATTAGTTGTTCAACTTTAACCTCGATTATATCAAAACTATACTTTCGAATCTAAGATCTTCAAATCGCCATAAGTTCGTAAATTTCTTAGATTTTGTTGCATTAAGACCAGAATTTTATAGTTTATTGAAAAACATGGAAACTGAATTTCGACCTCTGAAAAGAGAAGATCAGCTTACGTCACATATATATATATATATATATATATATATATATATAGAAAAGTATGATTAAAAAATATATATTTTAAAGTTTTGGTCTTGTAAAACACGTTTTTGGTAAGAACTAATATAATACTAATATAATTCAATATAAACAAACTTGTATATTTACCAGATGTTCCCACTCTTCGTCATATTGCTTTGAAACTAATCCACTCGAAATTTTATGATATACATATGTAGTGTGCTTGAGATATATATAGATTATGTAATTACTTTATATAAAGGTACCGTAGGTAAGTACTCAGGAACCTAAGCTTTATATAAAATTATTGTAGAGTTCTGTAGTGTTTAAAATTTCCCGCTGACAAAAATAAAAGTTGTTGCCAAGTTTGCTGTATCATTGAATCGGTAAAATTGCGTACTTTCACAACATTTTCTATATATTCATTTAAGGAAAAAAATATCCTGTATTTGAAACAATGTACTAAGATGCATTCCCATAAAATCATATTGAAATTCATTCAGCAGTTTTTACGTCATGCGAACACAGACAGAAAGTTAACATTTTATTATGTGTATAGATATATATGATTAAATCTGCTAAAAAATTTGATTTATGGACAAAAATTTAGAAAGGAATTGAAAACTAACCTAAATGTAAGGGATTGGATAAATGAGTAAGTTACAGTAATGTCATTTAATGGCAGTGCAAAAGCAAAAGCCGCAATAAAGGAACATCATACTTCGAAAAAAATTCCATTTTTATTAAAACGTGCTAAAGTCCAAAAGTATAAGGCTTCTTTGTCTTTATATTTTTTATAGATTTTTATTTTTATAGTTATAGAATAAATTATCCAAATTTTTAACTACAGATGATCATGTAGTGTTAGTATGTATTTCAACGTGATTTTACACGACGTGTATTTGTCATATGACTTGTCACTTTTCCATGTGTAAATTCTATACACGTCGTGTGAACCCTTTCAAAAATAACATGTGTATTTTCCATGTGTACAATACATATGACATTATTCATTTAGAACGTGTTCTATTTTGATGTGACAAAGCATCTGACATCCTGTAATGCCAACTTGATATTTTGTTATTTTATGCTTTTTGTCTTACCAAAAGCGCTAAAATTGTGGTAAAAGCACTAGGTTTGAATCTTTGCATCAGTTGTGGATGGAAATAATAAACTGTGTGGCGGCAAAATTATATGTGACCCGGTCTATGAAAAGGTGGCTTATGACTCAAAAACAAAATTTCGAAAAATTAGCTGTTAAAGGTAAACAATGCATTTCTTCAGTTTCTTAGTAGTTTTTCTTTTGCATTATTAACAGTCATGCCCAAAAGGCAACCAAAAAATGCAAAAGAGGATAAATGAGATAAGTTCGTGTGTGTATATAAAGAGCGATGTTTTTTTCAATGCAAAGCGCAAACCAGTTTCTGACCGAGCGTTGTCAGGTTTTTGGGGATTTTTTTGGGGAAAAAATCGACTTTGACTTACCATAACTTCTAAGCAAGTTAGGACTTTCTAGTTTTCTCCACGTGAAAGAGCGTCTCAAAAACTATCGAAACCAAAAAAAAAGTGGAAAATTTTTTTTTGAGTCATAAGCCACCTTTTCATAGGCCGGGTCACATATATTGTAATTACACATGTACGTTTGAAAGCAAAAATTAAAACCGTATGTAAAATGGCTATTTTGACAAACACATAAAATTACATATGGTTTATCAAAATGACAAATCATATGTCAAATACAAGTCGTGTAAAACCATTTTTAGTGATGACATTGAGGATTTTCATGCAAATATGATAATCGACAAAAATGTAGGTGAAGATACTATTATAAAAGAAATTAGTAAAGGTATGAGGTTTTTCAACCCAACAAAAGAGAATATAACACCGAAAACTTACAGGGAAACTTTGCCACAAAAGAATAATAAAAATAAAAATGTATAATGTCTGGAATGAATACTGGTATAAACATAAATTTATGCAGTGGTTTTATAAATAACAAGTACGCTCTAGAGTTATTAGTTACCAAACATAAACCAACTATCATAGCCTTCCAAGTGACTCATATCACAAAAAACAACTTACACCTCTTAGGCTACACGTTCAATATGTATATATTGTGATATTTGGATCGCGATCCATTTTAATGGATTGATGGATAACGAGCGTATGATACATGTTCAATATTTATTGCGTCAGTATTTACGTTATTATTGTGCAGTGCAGATCGGTTATTAAAAACATGTCGCGAGAAAACCAAAAAAATCCTGTTTAGCTATTTTGCTTTCTTTTTCATTGAAGAGAAAATTGTTGGAGCAAAAAGTGGTTGCAGGATCGGAAAAAGTGAAAAAAATGAACTTATTGAAATATCTTGCGTGTTCCCAGTGTAAACATATTGAGTTGCACCTACGCTTTGGTTAATAACATCCGGAGATTGCGTACGTGAATACTCAGTCTGTGAACTGGGGGCAAATCACCGCATTCGTGATCGAATACTTTGTAATCGAAAAGTGGTTAACGTGGATCACGGTAATCGTCATCGAAACGTAACTACTCGCAGTTGTATTCGATTGGTAATCTCTTATCGAAAACGAACATATGCTATCTCTTTGGCGCGAAACAAAACAAAAAAAAATCAAAGAATGCAAGTTAAAAATGAAAAAATCGAAGAATACAAGTAATAAATAAATAAAAATGTAAGTATTTGTCTTATAATTTTTAAATTGGTTACAGATATATAATTCTCATTGCTTTTAGGGAAAGCGAACATCAAGAAGAAATCCCAGTAACTAGTACAATAAAAAAAAGGACAAAGAAATAAACAATGAAAAATCCGCTTCCAGAACAAATATAAACAAAGTAAATGGGAAACAAAAAGAGGTGTTAGCGCAATTTATGATGGATCATCCAGACTTGGCCAAAAATAAGCTTTAAAACACTGCCCAAGCGAAAGTGAGGTCTCAAACTCAATGGCGACAACTACCAAGCAAACTAAATGCATGGGGCCCTCCAGTTAAAGATATTTCAAGTTGGCAAAAGGTAATATTACACATGTTTCAGTTGACAAAATTTATATAGCCCATGATTATTTTTTAAAATTTTAGGTTTATGCGGATCAAAAGCATAACGCAAAAAAGAAACTGTCCCACAACAAGGCCTCGAAAAAGAAAACTGGAGGAGGTCCGTTTGAAGAAATATTACTGACTACTGCAGAGGAACAAATTGTGGAAGCAGCAGGGCTAACCGCAGCAGTAGCAGGACTAGTTAACGTAAAATATTTTGGTAGTGAAACTAACCAAACAAGTGCCAAAAATGCGGAATTACATAATGAATCAAATAAAAACATGGAAGAAAAAAGTATATCCGATTTTGAATTTCCAGGTACTGAAGTTGAGCTGAATACTAACTAGTACACGTAGGCAAAGAAATGAGTGCAAAAAAAATAAAACAAAAGTAGAACTAATACAGAAGAATTTTGTCCAATTAAAAGACTGGCAGACTGCAATTGGTGAAAAGTTAAACAAAGTAATTGAAATTAAAGAACGGGCCCTCAAAGTTAAAGAGGATATGAATCTTAAGCTCGACAAATTAATTTCTCTAAAGGAAAAAGACATAAGCCTGAAGCTTCAAGCGCTTCACCAAAATTTGCTTCGAGGAGAATAAACCTACGTCATACATTTTTTAAGTTTATTTTTTATTGCATTATTTGCTTTTACGAGGGTAAATTTTGAACTACTACTTGCCCAAACATAATATGATAACAGCTTTATTTTTTCTACCTTATTATTGGAATAATTACCTTCGTGATTTCTTAACGAATCGTACAAATGAAATGTTATTTAATTTATATTACTTACCTAACATGAAATGTTTCTTTTTTTCTTATCTTTTATTTAATAAAAAAGACATATGTATTTTAAACATTACTACATAAAGACATTTTGATTTGATCTCTTATTTTCTCCCCAATTTTTAGTAACCGTGTTTCCCCGTCAGTGACAACTTCAATTGTAAAAGGCTCTCGCGAATTTACTTGTATGTACATAGGTACCATAAACTTTATGCATATATTGTGTAAAGCACCGCTTTTATGTTGCCATTTTTTCGGGAGAGTATCGGCTTCTTCTCTCATTGCATAATATTCTCCAGCGTGCCTTTAGTATGCCAATAATGCGCTCAACAATACACCTAGCCTTCGCATGACCTTCGTTAAAATAGGCCTCTGTAGACCCTTCAGCAGCTGCTGCATATGGTGTTATACACTAAGGCTCTGTAGGATATCCAGAGTCTCCTGAAACATAATAAAGTATATGTTGAAAAAATATTCTGTATATTCAAACATTAGACTTACCAAGAACCCAGACGTTTAAGCCGTTCTCTGTGTACAATTTCTCGAGTAAACGTCGTTCTTCGGAATGCTTCCAAACAAAACTATCATGCGCAGCGCCGCCGCACAGTGGCTGAAAATCGTTTTTCGTTGGCCAAAATTCTGTAACTTTTGAACCGATCAAAATATTGAAATAATTTTTTTTAATGGATAGATATTTAGCTCAGCTTGATTCAGTTTTAATTACATTAAAATTGATTGAGGACTTTTTAAGGAATTCGAGGTCAAAGTTGAACATTTTAATTTTTTTAACTTTCGGAGTGAAATATGGGTTTATTCTGTGTGTAACATAGTAAAATATCCCTCTAAGATCCAAAAAAGTATATATATTCTTGATCAGTGATGAAATCTAAGACGATATAGCTATGTCCGTCTGTCCATCCGGCCGTCCGTCCATTCGCCTGTCTGTATGAACACGATTCAGTCTAAACGAAAAGAGCTAGACCCTTGAAATTTGGTAAATATATATCTTGATAGGGCAGGCTAAGTTCGTAAATGGGCCAAATCGGACCAGGGGGAAAAAAATTCCCCTAAGAAGAACTAAACCAACCCCTGAAAAACTACACATTTTTACAAGTTTTTTTGTAAATTTGTTAAGCAAATGAAACATTTTTATGTCAAAGAAGGTTGAAGGTCTTTACCCTGGAGCCAGAAAATCATAAATATTTATTTTTGGACCCCGCCCCGTTTTTGTGGGCGTTTATAGAGCATATTATATGAAAAATAGTGTCAATAATTAACAAATTGTATTACCTAAGCCTAGATTGCATAAAAAATTAATTTTTAAGCTTTCATGACGAATGGAAAATGTACTCGGATCTTCTGCGCTACCTTCACCTCACCCCATGGGTAGTTAGTTGTATATATTTTTGCATAATCTCCAAATTTTCTACAGTCAATTTCTTCATTGCACGCAAGTACTTCTAGTATTATTTTAAATCTGAAAATAAGGTTGAAATCCACTCCTGTTATTTCAGATGCTGTTTCTGGATCTGAAAAGAATCTTCTTGCGGTATTGCCATCATTTGTATTGCCTGACCCTTGTTTTGGCTGATCTATAATCAGTCCACCTTTGCGATATTCATCTTGAACATGTTTCTTTTTTGAACTTCTTAACTCTTTGTTGGTCACGTTGTTTCTTATTGATCCTGAAGACCCGAAATCCAAATCATAACTGATTTTTAGTATGTGTTCCATAAGTCGTATTCTTGCGTGTAGTGGTGATAATCCAAATTCATATGCATCGGTATTATCTAATGATTTTGGTGGGACTTGGTTTAATTGGGTTGATGTTGCTTGGCATATAATGCAGCTCGATGCAGCCTTCGTGTTAGTCAAAGCCTGACCCACTTTTCCATCTATCATTGTCAGGACTAACTGGTAGCTTACTTCAATTTGCTGCCCATCTAACTGTAATTGTAATGGCTGTAGTGCTGTAATTTGGGCCTTGATATCACTAATTTCTTTATTAATAACATCATTTGTTTCTTTTTTGAATTGAAATTTGATTGGCCTGCAGTATTTCGTAGAAGATGGTGTCTCATTTTTTCAAATATACATTGTTTGCGTTGTACTAGTCGAAGGCTCTGAATCTTCCAAAATCTTTTTCAATCGCAATGGTACAAATGATACCATGAACATATCTGAGTCAGAAATATTTTCACATACAGCTTGTTTATATTGTTTTTGTCCCGAAGAACCATCACATCCCCATTTACAAAAAAGAATTAACTTTGTGTTTCCGTATTTTTTCAACTCATTTCCTGTTATTGATTGCAGCAAGCGTGCGGCTGTGTGATCAAGTAGAGATTGTAGTTGTGCCTCTGCCGAAATTGGTGTGATTGTAATAGTGTCCTTTGATGGCAAACAGTCCATTTTAGCAGCGGTTAATATATTGCTGTTTGTTGAGTTTAATATATTGCTGTTTTGTTAATTTCAAATCCAGAAATAATGCTAATGCCTCCTCATTTGTGTACTGTATTGCATCATTCGGAGTTGGTATACTTTTAAGAATCCGTTTTGTTCTCGGTGGACTAGCTTTAACAACTTTTTCAATAATATCCACTTTTGTAAATTGGTTCTGTGATCGTAATTGATGTAGGAAAGATTCTTTTATATTTGTAGAACCAAAGGCATCGTTAATATCTTTAAGCTTCCGCCTCTTAGATCTATCGCTGCAATTGTCCACTAATGATTTGCGTGGTCTTCCAGCCTTATCTTGCTTTGCTGTTTCTGCAGCGACAGTAAGTTGACCTTCTAACCACTTTGCACTTTTTATATAAAATTTTTGTTTACTGTACATAACTTCCTTGTAGCGTTTTTTTAGTGCTTTGACGAAATTATATAATTGCTCTTGCATTTCGGTGCTACACGAATTTAAGTTTAATTTTAACGTAACTAAGGACATCTTCCTGATTTTTGATTCTAAAATACACTTCGGCCAGTTCTCCATTTTCTTTTGAATATTTTTATTTGCGTTTGTTATGTTTTATCCGTACACTTAAAGGATTAAGTTATTACTGAGTAATCCCTTAACGAATCCGTACTTTTATAAAGTTTTAGATACAAGTTCTTCACACACTGATCTTTAATTTCATTGTAGGTAGCGCTTAAATTGAACAAAACTGCACTCATGCATCAATATGGGGTTGTTTTTTAACTTTAGTGGTTTAATGTCGCAATTATTGTTATAACATTGTTTCTGACTTTGGTTGACCCTAACATTTGATAACAGGTAAATTTAGAAAGAGATCATATGCTTCCTGTAGAGCCCATTGTGATAATGTTATTACTTATTTTTTGCTGATCAAAACAAAGCCATTAAACCCTTTCGAAGGTATTATATTTATTTTTTTTAGTTATACGTAGCCTAAACTAAAAAAAAAATAAACTTTTAGGCAAAAAAGTGAAAATTTAATACACCATTGTATATGAATTTTTTTCGAGTAATTTCATTAAAATGAAAAAAGTGTTCTACAGGCGGCTCGTGGCGGGTGCAAAAGTATATATAGCCTTAAAGAGGACACTTTCACCTTTCTCGTGGTTGTATACGTTTCTTGTTCCCTTTTGTTCCCTAGAAGTTCTATTCCACTAAAATTTAAATTTGAGGAAAATATAGTAGTTTCATAAATATTTCATAACGCCCCTAATATTAAACGCTAGAGCTGTGTCTACTTACAACAACTAAAGACAATAATCCTACCAACATTATAAAAAAACCGCAGACCATTATCGATGATAGCTTGCGAGTAGTAACCATTTAATTTTGATAAAAAACCAAAGAAAAACACCTTTTTCTGAAATTAAAAAAAAGTTGAGTTTGACAGCATGCCACGCCCACAATTATCAATATTTTAACATAATTTTTTGGCTATCTTAATTTGGATATATTAACTACAAAATGACGTAAAAATTTTAAAAATCGGTGACAAAAAAAAATTTACTTTTAGCCAACGAAAAACGATTTTCAGCCACTGTGCGCCGTACATTGAATTAATAGCCAATATTTTATATTCATGGTCACAAATCTTAACGTTTTACAAAACTGTTAATTCATAAATACATCTAAATTAATTCTACTTACTACCAATGAATTTAGACTGTGAAATCCTTTTCTGTTATAAAACATATATTCATTTTCTGTGGGTGCTTGAAAACCGAAATGCGTGCCGTCTACGCATCCAACCACTAAAAATATCATTTATATTTTAACCAGTTGATATACATACATATATCGTCGTAAAAATAGCTCCTAGGATTTTGAACTTCTCCATGAAATATTCCATACACTCTTCCGATTGATTTGGCAAAAATTGTATCATTTTGGGAAACAATTTGTCTTGTATCTCGTTTGTTACGTTTTTCACAACTCTGCACATGGTACTTTGTGCTAGTCCAAGCAAAAAATCATTCCCGGCATTATGCTGAAAGCTGCCACTGGCTAAAAGGTTCAGTGTAGCGGCAAGTTGTAATATAGGTGGTATGGACGTCGACATATGACCAGAAATGTTTATTTCGCTTAGAATATAATTAAAAGCTTCTATTGATAGTCGAAAACGTCTTTTAAATCTATGGATGTTAGAACATTTAATTAAAATCATTCACTCCTAAAGGCACAACTTACTCAAACTTCAGTCAATGAAAAGGGATTACTTTTTTCGCGAATATATTTTCTTATAATTGCAATATTTGACTCGTCCTCTGACTCCGACGATGAAGAAAAAAATATTTGGGTCCATTTTTATTTTAATAAAGTTTCCTGAAGTTTTTATTTATTTACAATTTATCACAATTTTACCTATTTTGTTTTGTTTTTCCTATTGACATATACTTACAGCAATGTAAAAAAAGGTAGTAGGTAATGTAAATTACGATCGAATACCGTGATCCAAAAAATTACGGCCATCGAAAAGTTTATGTATTCGAAAGTGCACTCGATCACGAATGCGGTGATTTGTCCCCTGCTCTACTCTTTGGATCGAGACACAAAAACATATCCCGGTGAAGGTGTGAATAAGAAAATATTTGATTCCGATGACAATGGTACAAACCGGTTGCATATGATTGGATGTGCATCACATGGCTCCGGTGATGTTACATTTGATGCTGAATTCCGGTTTATTTGTACAGAATTTCTGTTCAACGTATCCAGCTCTGCTTCAAATAAAATATTATTGATTGTTTTTCTGCGAAGATTCTTTTCTTTGGTGTAGCTTTTCCAATTTTTTACTCCAACATTTTGTTTAGCTATATAGCCAACTTTAGATTTTTTTCTCGAAGTATAGGGTTAACAGACGAAAAAGAGGAGTCGTCTAATTCTTCCAGAGACTGGCTTCTGCTATTAATTTCTACCGAATCACTGTCATATTCAGAAACCGCAACCTGAAAATATAATAATTATAATTTTTTTCGTATTTATTATACGTACGTGTATATCAGTAATAATCGTTATTTATATTATACACATACATATAAATAATCTAACAAACAGCAAAAAATGGACTAATAATTATTTTAAACTTTTTTTGATGCCAATTACAAGAGATGAGTGGAGGAGTATTGCAGATGACTTTAAAACACTCCACAATTTTTACAACTGCGTCGGAGCAGTAGACGGAAAACATATTAAAATTAAGCATCCACCTGGTACAGGATGTATTATAATTACAAAGGGAGCTACAGTATCGTCCTTATGGTGATCGCTAATGCTAGAAAAGAATTTATAATGATAGACATCGGATGCAATGGCCGTGTATCAGATGGTGGTGTTCTTTATTATTCAAAGTTTTGGAAACGACTGCAACAAGGCCGTTTGAATTTACCACCGCCGTCTGCTCTGCCTAACACAGTAGAAGAATATCCCTATGTAACGAGTGATTTTTTAAGAGCTTGAGAACTTTTTTTTTTTTAAAAACGCATAAAATTTGCAAAATCTCATCGGTTCTTTATTTGAAACGTTAGATTGGTCCATGACATTTACTTTTTGAAGATAATTTCATTTAAATGTTGACCGCGGCTGCGTCTTAGGTGGTCCATTCGGAAAGTCCAATTTTGGGCAACTTTTTCGAGCATTTCGGCCGGAATAGCTCGAATTTCTTCGGAAATGTTGTCTTCCAAAGCTGGAATAGTTGCTGGCTTATTTCTGTAGACTTTAGACTTGACGTAGCCCCACAAAAAATAGTCTAAAGGCGTCAAATCGCATGATCTTGGTGGCCAACTTACCGGTCCATTTCTTGAGATGAATTGTTCTCCGAAGTTTTCCCTCAAAATGGCCATAGAATCGCGAGCTGTGTGGCATGTAGCGCCATCTTGTTGAAACCACATGTCAACCAAGTTCAGTTGTTCCATTTTTGGCAACAAAAAGTTTGTTAGCATCGAACGATAGCGATCGCCATTCACCGTAACGTTGCGTCCAACAGCATCTTTGAAAAAATACGGTCCAATGATTCCACCAGCGTACAAACCACACCAAACAGTGCATTTTTCGGGATGCATGGGCAGTTCTTGAACGGCTTCTGGTTGCTCTTCACTCCAAATGCGGCAATTTTGCTATTTACGTAGCCATTCAACCAGAAATGAGCCTCATCGCTGAACAAAATTTGTCGATAAAACACATTTCGAACCGAACACTGATTTTGGTAATAAAATTCAATGATTTGCAAGCGTTGCTCGTTAGTAAGTCTATTCATGATGAAATGTCAAAGCATACTGAGCATCTTTCTCTTTGGCACCATGTCTGAAATCTCACGTGATCTGTCAAATACTAATGCATGAAAATCCTAACCTCAAAAAAATCACCCATTATTTATAGGAGTCGAGGCCTTCGCTTTAAACACCGATCTGATGAAGCTATACCCCCAAAAGAAAGCTACAAAAGAAGAAGAATTTTATAACCGACGTTTATCCACAGCAAGATCTGTGATTGAGTGCTCCTTTGGTATACTTACTGCAACATTTGGAGTTTTCCAAAAGGCTATTTTCCTAAGCCCCCAGAAAGCCACAAAGGTGACAGCTGCTTGCTGTTACTTACGTAATTTTTTAATAAAAAAAAACGGCTTTATGATTCTTTAAATTCAGTTGGTGATAGTTCTGAATTATTTAATATACGGTCAAATGCGCGCAACCCAACGAAAAGTGCAAAAACCATTAGGGATAACTTTTGTAAATACTATAAAAAAGAAAATAAAAATATGCATATGACTGATTTAAAAAAAAATATATTTATTCTTGTAAAAGAAAATGTACTTACCACATTAACAGGCTTTTCGGTTTTTTTTTTTTTTCAAGAAATTGCAGAGCTGTTAATGTCCATGATTTAGGTGTCTGCATGTCTGCACCAGCACCGGCACGTTTTGAGTCAATAATTCGTTTCAGGTCCTTTCTATAATTCGACCTCAAAGAGTTTTTTTTTTTTGTGAACATCGTCGACTTTATCTTTAATAATTTTTGTTGTGCAACCGGTCTGTTTATTTTGTCGGAATAAGCTTTAGCCGAGGAGTCTCACAATTTCGGCAATGCCTCCAAATTAAAAATAAAGTTTTTCAAAGTATTTTTTCAGTTGTTAATTCCGATTCCACCGGCAGAACCCTCTCGCTTTCACTATCTTCTGCCATTACAAGTTATTAAAACAAACTTTACACAAAAGTAATAAAATTTTTTATTTGTTAAAATTTCTGCACTGCGTCTTTTGTTTTATGCTTTATTTCACTTCTTATTAACGTATCGCGATTTAATATCATGAAAATGCTACAATATTTATCATGCGATTCGCGATCTGGATTCCATAATTTAGGCCATTCTGCGATATGGATCGCGATCCATCAATACTGCATGCTACACGTTCAATAAATATCGCGATATTGGATAGCGTTCAATATATATTGAAGGTGTAGCAGTGCCCTTACGCTTACCGGGATTCAATGTTTTTCACCACAACAAAGATTATGCGTTCGCAAAATCTGGTGTGGCTATTCTTGTGAAAAATAGTCTTAATGTGACACAACATCTTATTTCAAATGGAGACATCTTGTTTCATTCAATAATAATTAAATGTGTCAGAGTTCTACAAATAACAAACGTATAAAAGGAATGTGACTTATCTTCAATTTCTCAAATGATTGATAGCATATCGTTTATGAATGACGCATATCACATTGTGCTTGGTGACCTTAACTCCCAAAATCGCCTTTGGGGCTTTACTTCGTGTTCTCCTAGTGATACCATGTGGGAGAAATTTGCAGATGAACGAGATTTAGTCATACTAAATGAAGGGTCACCTACTTTATTTAATACAAGAAATACATTAGCCTCTGTCGATGTTACAATCTGCAGTGTATATCTTGCTTCCGGTCTAGGTTGGTGTTGCCTTCCATTACCGGAAGTTGGTGACCTTTTTCCTATTATAATCAAAAGTAACGCAGACACGCAAATTTTGAGGAAATTTATACCCCGTTTTCAAGAAAATAATGCCAATTGGACACTTTTCGGTAACAAGGTTGCGAGCTTCAATGAAAAGTTTGAAATACCATGGATGTTCGCTTTTTGTGGCTTAAAGTAACGAATTTAAGAACAAATAAATTGGACAATTTTCCTACCATTGTCATTGGTGAATATGCTTTTCCGCACCCTCAAGAAATAGCAGAATGTTTCGCACGGTTTTGGTCGTCGTTAAGTTCGGATAGCGCTTTTAAGCTTGAAGTAATAGGATAAAAAACTTGGATTTTAGTGGAGAATAGAATTTTTTGAGTTGGATGAGGTACTAAAAACTCTTAAGGGATCGACACCGGGAAACGACAAAATCTCCTATTCTATGCTCAAAAATATTCCTGTTGAAAGCTCGCTTAATTAATTTATATAATAATATATTGGAAAGTGGGATTTTTCCGCACCAATGGAAAACAGCTACACTTTCTCCCATTCCTAAAAAGCCCAAACCTGCTTGAGGGCTACCGTCCAATTTCTCTCTAACCAGTTATCTCCAAGATCTCCAAAAGATTTTGGAAACTTACCAGGCATAAAATGAATAATTCTCAACATGCTTTTCTGCCAAGACATGGAACTCACACCATCTGTCATCAATTAGAAGAAATTTTACGTTCTAATTTAAATAACAAAAAACATTGTAGTTATCTCAGAGGACATTGATAAAGCTTTTGACCGTGTGATTCTGACGAATGTATTGCTTGAACTAAAATATTGGAAAATTTCTTTGAAGATAATAACACTTCTAACGAATCGCGCCTTGTAAGTTAAGGTCGATGGTTTCTTCTCCTCACCTTTCCCACTTGATAATGGATTACCACAGGGATCGCCTCTATCGGTTGTCCTATTTACAATATACGCAAACTCATTGGCTAAAGCACTACAAGATTTACCTAGTATTGACTACGTTGGGATTTAAACAGACAACATTTTTGCAGTAGCTTCTGGTAGACCCGAAAGAGTGCGTGTTGAACCCAGTTTAAAAGATATTTTTTAAATTTAATTTTATTTTCATTTCTATTTTGTTTTATTTCTCTCAGTGTACATAAATTAGTAAATTGAATTCTATTTAAGCTTTTCTTTCGTTTTTATAATCACTCAATTTTTTGTTACTGGAATAGTTAGGTTAAGTTTTATTTCTTTTAGTTTTAATAAATCATTATACGTTTAGACTTGTAATCATCAACACCAATCTTTTTATTTGAACGGGTAATCCAATCACAGCTTAGGCCTCTGAATAGTTAATACCAATAGGGTATTAACAACGATTCTACTTGAGAGTCAAAAAGTCTTCATCTAGGAAGATAACCCCCTAGGAGCTGTTGGAGCCCATCATTTGGTCCTTCGATAAACCTAAGAGGAGCTTAGGTTGGATGTGGACTAGAAAGGTGTCCACTATTTGACAAGAATTTAATCTACACCAAGCAGCAACAACAGAATACAGAGGTGAAGATTAACACATCATCAAGTGTCTACGAGGCAAACAAAGGCATCATACAATATTTGAGGATCACCACCATTGGTCAACTGGACATACTATTTTCATCGAGGAAAATAATATTGGGTATGTACAATGTCTAATTTATAATAGGTGCAAACTGAAAAAATAAACTTTTAAAAGTGGGAAAAAAATACCATTTCGTCATAAATATAAAAATAAGGCGCAAAATTGTTGCGGGTCATGTACGGTAGCCACCTGAAATTAAGTTAGGAATGAATTAATAAGCGAGTAAACAAAACAAAATTTAAAAGGTACTTACCTGTTGTGGTTTATGATCAAAAGATAGGGGAATGGCAATTCCTTTTGAGTTGCATACAACACCTCGTGAAGCATCTACATTATCAACTATTAAGCTACTGCTTTGAATGATTGCAATTAAAGCTATGGTACCGGCAATATTGCTCGTTTTACCGCCGCACTGTGGTCAATATTTTGAGATAGCGGCCAAAACTCCTTTTGGTTTTTGTTCTCCGATTTTAAAGTTATTATACTCATATGAAAGTAAACAGTAGTAAACCTCGGGAGCCAAAAAATTAGAACTCTATTTCAACTATTTCACTGAGAACAGGGTGGTCCAAAATGGGCTTTTTCAGAATTTAGTAAATTTATGATATTTTTAGTTAATTTTTAAAGTTTAAATGATCATAACTTTTTTGTTTTTCAAGATTTTTGGACGAAATAATTTTGTGTTGTAACTTAACTTATTCCTATTACTGGTAAAAAAAATTGAAGCTCTACTGTTTTCAGAACAATTTAAATATTTTTTTTAAAAAAGGTCAAATTTCTCGAAAATTTCCTACTTCATAGAGCACAACTCCTGTGAGTCAAGCTGAGTCAAAACACAAATTTACTATTTTGTAGTCCCAACTCTCCCCTACATTCCTATATATACATATCCATGCATCGGGACTGCACTTTTTGAGCTACAGCAATTTTTCTGACCCAAGGTAAGATATTCGGTACAAATGCACGTCATATTTTTTGAGAAGTTATTTGTATGTGAAAGTGGCTATTATGCATATATTTTGATGAAATTATGTACAAGAGTTCCTATTGACCCAAAAAATAATTCTATTGAAATTAGGAGAAGTTGGCCCATATTTGGACCTAGTCCACATAGAAGGGTGTATCAAAATTTTGACAAAAATGACAATAGAACTCTCAAATTATGTGGTATCTGGCAATTTATTTCGAAAAGGTAAAAAATGATTTTATTGCCATCTAATATTACACAACTTAAATACCTGAAAATTGCAAATAAATTTATAACTAATGGAAATAACTGGTAAAACCAACTACCTGTTATATTATTGCCAGTACCTGTTAACTCTAAATTTATGTGGTATCTAGCAATTCATTTGGAAAAGGTAAAAAATGATTTTATTGCCATCTAATATTACACAACTTAAATACCTGAAAATTACAAATAAATTTAAAACCAATGGAAATAACTGGTAAAACCAAGTACCTGTTATATTATGTTTCAAAGAGGTAAAAAAGATCATGTTGAAACTTCGAGCAATAGTATATTAATCCATGCATTCATTTTTTTTCTTCATTATTGTTTAAACAATGGCTAAATTCAGTTATAGTGTTCTATCTGATATATATTTTGAACGGAAAGATGAAAACGACATTATTTTACATATAATGAATAATCCATTCTTCAAAATATGCGACAAACAAGAAATTAAAATTCATAACTTAAAAATAAAAAACTTTTTAAATACTTTAAGAAAACGGTACAATCAATGTTCCAGAAACAAGAAATTGTTTTACTCACGCAACCAAGAATGGCTAAGAAATAAACTTATTTTTAAAAAGCCATCAGTAACTACCACGGAAACTGGAAAAGGTGGTCGACCAGCAAAGCCAATTGATAATTGTAGTGAAAGATCACGAAGACGCAAGCTTAAACATATCAATGAAGAAGTTTCTTGTAGCATCATAAAGGATTCATTTCTGCATCAAATTCAACCAACGAAAACTAAAATGAGTAAAATTGCTATCATTGAAAAAATAGTGGAAGCAAGCCCCAGACGCACAAAAAGGATTTTAGAAAGTATGCCGACACCAACTGAAGAAAATAAATTTACTCCAGAAGAAGCATTTGCACTATTTTTGGATTTGAAAATGACTAAAAACCAATATACAGAATTGCGGAAGCGAACCAATGAAAAAAATTGTGGAATTTTTCCATCATATCGAGATATAGTTTCTGCCAAAAAAGATTGCTTACCTTCACCAACTGCTATTAGTGTAACTTCAAGTTCAGCAGAAATAAAATTGCAGGATCTTCTTGAACACACTGCAGAACGATTACTAAAGACATTCGATGCTGATTATTTAAAGAAGTTTAAAAATTGCAGCATGACTTTAATTTCTAAATGGGGATGTGATGGGTCCTCTGGCCAGAAACAATACAAACAATGTAATGCGGAAAATTCATCAGATGCCAATTTATTCATGATTTCTTTCGTTCCATTACGTTTAACAAAAACTTATATTGGTTCAGAGCCGTCAACTAGTAGAGCTGCAGAGATAGATGTATGGAAGAATGAAATTCCCTCGTCAACAAAATTTTGTAGACCAATAAAGTTTGCTTACAAAAAAGAAACTAAAGATGTCATAACTGAAGAAGTTGGCAAAATAAGAGATGAAATTAAAGAACTTCAACCAGTGATATTTGAATTTAATGACCAATGCATCGAAGTTAACTTTAAAATGTCACTTACAATGATCGATGGAAAAGTTGCACAAGCTTTAACCGAAACAAAGTCTTCGTCAAGCTGCACCATATGCCAAAAAACAACAAGTCAATTGAGCCAACCACCAACACAAGACGATAGTTTTAATGAAGCATATGAATTTGGAATGTCACCTCTTCATGCTAGAATTCGTTTTATGGAGCATATTCTTAAATTGGGATACGATTTGGAATTTGGCCCGTTAGGCGAAACAGTGAGAAACAACAAAGAAAATTTGGAAAAAAGAAAGCAAAAAAAAAAAGATATTCAAGAAAAATACCGTGAGATAGGCCTTATAATTGACCAGCCAAAGCAAGGAGAAGGAAATTCTAATGATGGAAACACAGCAAGGAGATTTTTTTCCGATCCAGAAACTGCAGCTTCTATAACTGGAGTAGATTATGATTTAATACGACGATTCCAAATCATATTAGAAGTTATAGCATGTAGCAAAAAGATAGATGCAAAAAAATTTGGTCAGTATGCTAATGAGACAGCAACACTTTATAACCAAAAATATTCTTGGAGACATATGCCAACCACAGTTCACAAAATTTTGTTCCATGGGGAACAAATAATTCAGCACAATATGCTTCCAATTGGAGATCTCTCAGAAGAAGCGCAAGAAAAAAGGAACAAAGACTACAGATTCTTTCGCGAGCACAATACAAGAAAAATTTCCAGATATTGTACTAATGAAGATCTAATTAATATTTTGTTGTGCACATCAGACCCATATATGTCCAGTATTCGACAAAAATGGAAATCAACCTCATTGGAGTTAGATAAAGAAGCTAAACAACTACTGCAAAATGAAAATCAAAGCTATTTGGAAGAAATTTTTACTAATATTGTTTAATTAATACTAGTTTAAAGATTATAATTTGTTTCTAATTTTAGTATAAATTTTTATTAATACACAATTATTAAAAAAAAAAAAAAAAAATATTATAAAACTTTTTCCATTTCCTGATGATGCTACCCAAAGGTGTAGCGAAATATCGAATATAAAAATAAAAGTAAATTGAAATATTTTTATAAAAAGACCTAGAGCATAAAAACTTAATTATAAAATTTTTATTAATACATTTAAATAAAATATATGTGCACTTTAAATCAATAGTAAAAGTTTACTTAAAATTTTATCGATGTTGTGTTCTGTATATAATATATCCAAATGGTATTGATATTGTTGGGAATTTCAGTATTATTTTTCAGTTTAATCCACACAAGAGTTAGCTTTCTTCCAAAAAAAAACAACCTTTGGCCCCTGTGAATATTGAGACTAAATAAATGTCAGGGGCCAAATGTTGGCATTTTCTGACACAAATTAAGTTTAAGAATAATAAATAAGTATTGGTTGCAAAATACGATTGAAGAAAATAAGAAATTATAAAAAAATACCTATTTAAAATGTCAAAATATTCAACTTTTACATGGAAACTCAACAAAAAATTAAAATGCATTTTTAACTCCACATTACTTACGTTCCTATCAGTCGATTTTTACGTTTGAACACGCAAATTGAAGCTTAATGTCCCTCCTATTGAACAAAAAAAAATCGCGTAAAAAAATACCAATCCGGTCAAAAGTTATAGAGTTTTGACCGCTATCTCGCGAAATTGACCACTGTGCGCCGTGGTAAATTACTAGTTGATTTTGGGCTGTTTGAACAGGATAATTAGTAGTATAATAGTTGCCAGATAATCATTCATGGTGTCATGTAATTAAAACACAGTAGTGTCTTTCAGTCAACGATCCGAGCATTTCCTAATGCCATGTATGGTTGATTTTGTATGGTGTTTGGCGGTATAGGGATTCGTATGGAGAAGAAAGGGGGGGATACGTTTTTTTTTTATTGTCGAAGGTGTTTGCAAAGGCGAAAATGCTAGAAGCGTCGGCGGTGTTAGAAAAAGCGGCCATTATATTGTAAGCGATCGAAGTGTAAAGTGTTTCGTGCATAAGTTAAAATATAAAAATTTTTTTTTGTAAAGTTTCAACTAAATTGTCACAAACTAAATTGTCGGAAAAATCACAAACATTTAAAAGTGTTATCCAAAGAACTGCGTTGGATTAATTTGAAGATTCAGAATATAAGCGAGTGCAAGCAAGCTATAGTAGTCTTAGGGTAAGTTTTGATAATAGGAAAGGCATTTAGAATAAATACTGATTACACGTGTTTCATAGAATTGGTCGTGGCAGTACTGAGCCAGGCGAACAGGCATTTCCTGAAGAACGGTAGGTTAGCCCGGAGGCTGGTTGTCCGTGGCAGTAAGTTCAGTCAAAAAGAGCAAGAAGACCCAGGTAACACCATTCAACATTTTTACGTTTTTTTGTCATATTTTTTGTGATTGAGGACTATTAAAGTACGCTTAGAGGAAGGGCGGCCATCTGCTTTTTTTTTGATTTGGTCAAGGCGTCTAGCGAACCCCGGTC
>OX451215.1:146007446-146073921 GCA_949628195.1 Phasia obesa | reverse complement strand
TATATATATATATATATATATATATATATATTATATATATATATATATATATATATATATATTATATATATATATATATATATATATATATATATATATATATATATATATATTATATATATATTATATACATGTAGTAGTAATTAAAATGTTTATTTGGTAATGTCATTAGTAGTACTGATTACTTTGTGTTTGTTTTTAATTCCAATGCATGTCAATTTATTGATCCGCATAATATCAATGGTGATTTAGTATTTCATAAATTAAATTAAAGTAATAAAACAAATTATAAGTAATAAACTAACATACCTGCACAGTAGATGCTCAGTGTTAGTAGAGTTTAGTAATAAAAAATTTAAGAAATAAGCAAAATAAGACGTTTAGTTTCTTTTAACTTTTTGTTTAAGTAAATCCGGTCACAACTATTTGTCTTATAATTAGTTTTTTTTCCTCTCCGATATTTGAATAAATTATATTTCCCTGATATATCGTAAATACTTTAAATATAGTTCAGATTTTTGCCGTGTTGTTTGTTTAGTCTGTCTACCTATAGTTTTCTTTTTTTTATTAATGGCTGAGGCCGTAGATGATCAAGAAAAAGAGAATAAGAGGCAGTCAGAGAGTTTGAAAAGACGCAAAGACAGAAATTTGTCCTTTGATTTAAATCGTTCGTCTCTGCAAATTAAGGAAAAATATTTTAGAAATAACAAATCGGATAGAATGGCGACCAGGCCACCACAAATTGAAGACCTGTCAGGTACTATTACTGTTCAGGTAGGAAACAAAGGGGCAATTCCTAAGGATAGGGGATATAGGAATTCCAACAACCGAAATAACCCTAATCGTGAAGAAATTTCTCCTGCTATGAGAAGTATGGTAACCGAGAGTGTAGAGAACATGAAGACAAATTTGGATCACTCATTAAATGCGATCATTAATGAAAAAATGAATAGAGAATTAACCAAGGTTCACGAAAGCATAGGCCAATTAGCAGATGCTGTTAGGTGTTTAGGCTTACGGGATAACAACCGGGTTAGTGAACAGCGAAGTAATGCTTCGACTAATCATGATACCAGACGAGTACATTTTCACCAAGATGATAGGTTTAATTTTCCACCACCAGGTTCCAATTGTAACTCAGATGGATGGAAGATCAGAGTGGATAAATTCGGTCTAGCGTTTAATGGTGATAAAGTCGGTCGTGACCAATTGTCGGTAGAAGAATTCGTATTCCATTTAGAACATATGCAAAGGCAATATCAAATCCCTTGGAGAGAAATTTTAAGAGACTTTCATTTATTAGTAACTGGTACAGTTAAGCAATGGTACTGGGCTCTCGTACAAACGACTGTTATTTCAGACTGGAACACTCTACGCCTAGCCCTATTAAATCGTTATAAAACAGTCAGGTCAAACTGGCAACTAATGCAAGAATTAGTGGAAAGGAAACAAATGCCAGGAGAGTCAACAGATGATTATTTTAATGGCTTAAATCTTTTAAGAGCGAAGCTAGAAATGCCAGTAGCCGAAGGAGAGATGATACGAATAGTCAAAAGAAACCTGAAAGAGAGTATAGCTAGAATCGTGTACCCTATGGCGGTATCATCTGTTGAGCATCTGCGCATGGAATGCCTTGAAGCTGAACGAACCTTTTCCCGCAAAGAGACCCGTAATGTTCCACCATCAGCTCTGAGACCACAACGATATATTAGCGAGGCAGTGTTAGATATTGTCGAAGATGACAAGCAAGAGTTATGTGGCGAAGTAGCGGCAGTGAACAGTATACCAATAAGCTGGAATTGTCAGCAAAAAGGACATCTATTTAAGGAATGTCTTTCCCAACAAAGGTCTTTGTTTTGCTACAAGTGTGGCAGACCTAATACAATAACTCCGAACTGCCCTATATGCATTAAAACTCGGGAAAACTTGAAACGGAGCGTGACCTTACCGGGGGGGTCATGTTCAAACGAGGGTGCCCCGAAGAAACTTTAAATATCATTTCAAACCATGATTTTTCTAAATACCGTCACTATTTACCAATAGAAGTTCGTGAACAAAATTATAAGTCGGTTAAAGAGAGAATTTTTAATAATGTAGATTGCTCTGAAGTAAATAAAGTAAAATTGTCCGAAACACGACCCACTGAAATCTCACTAGCTTTAGAAACGACAAAAAAGGCAGTGGAAGCCAAAACAATAAAAAGTCAGTTTAGTAGAAGTCAGTTCAAGTTAAAGAAGCGAAAGCGTAAATATATTTTAAAAATCAGAAACGATTTCATGAGGAGAAAACGTCAACGTAAACTGTTAGTGGAATCCGTGAATCTCTTTTGTTCTAGCACTGATCCTAGGCCGTATGCTGAACTTTTACTTAACGGCAAAGATGCAAGGGACTTTTGGATTCAGGTGCATCGGTGAGCCTTTTAGGGAAAAACTGTCGTGAAACGTTAGAAGATTTAGGGGGAAAATTAAAGGGAGCTTTTAGTAATATTAGTACTGCCACAGGTCAGCGCCACAGAGTCTTAGGGAAAAGTGAGTTGGATGTGGAATATAAGGGAAAGTCTGCTATTATATGGCATTTCTTTTTTTTTGTCACAAATGTTTTCAATATCACGAAAATTTTTATTTGAGAATAGCACCATGAATAAAACCCTCAACTTTCAATGATAATTTATTTAATAATGTAAAATAATATATTTATTGTATTTCACATTTGTGAAAAGGTTAAATGAAACTTAACATCGGATACCAAAATTGACAGGTAGAGAAAATTTACACTCGATTTACGTAGTCTAATAATTCACCTTCTTCTTTGCCCGGCTTGAGACTTTACAGGGTCGTAGGAGTTCTCCACGTTGGAATATAGAGAGACATGCAAATGCTCAGGTTTACCCCGCACACCGGTTCTCCTGGCGTTGACTGAGTAGACCCGGAGTTTTGTTGCGGGTCATGTACGGTAGCCACCTGAAATAAAGTTAGGAATGAATTAATAAGCGAGTAAACAAAACAAAATTTAAAAGGTACTTACCTGTTGTGGTTTATGATCAAAAGATAGGGGAATGGCAATTCCTTTTGAGTTGCATACAACACCTCGTGAAGCATCTACATTAGCAACTATTAAGCTACTGCTTTGAATGAAGGCAATTAAAGCTATGGTACCGGCAATATTGCTCGTTTTTTTGCTTGCTTCACTAACTTATGATCGGCTGCTAGTACTTCATCGGTAATTAATTTGCCAAAATTTATTTTTACAATTTTTTTAATATAGCACTTGGCATCAAACTGCTTAGGTCCCTTGCCATCGTTTGAAGGAGATTCCTTATTGTTATAGTTATTTAAAAAACTATCCCTCACACTAGAACGACAGCCTGCACCCCTCAAAAGGAAGTTCAATTGAAGTACATATAGATTGTATTTGCATTGTTTTAGTCAAGATGACATGAATCAATTCAAAATAGTTCTTAATTTTCGGTTAAACGCGTTAATAGTACTAGCAGATACACCATGTACATATGTTTGTATTAACGAACACAAGGTAATTTTTATTTGTAGATTCTTTTAATTAATGAAAATATTAAAAAAAAACTGTTTAACTTTTATTTGTTTTGCTTCGTAAGTAATTATAAATTTTTACAGCTGATATGAATCCGCCGTGGTAAATTACTAGTTGATTTTGGGCTGTTTGAACAGGATAATGAGTAGTATAATAGTTGCCAGATAATCATTCATGGTGTCATGTAATTAAAACACAGTAGTGTCTTTCAGTCAACGATCCGAGCATTTCCTAATGCCATGTATGGTTGATTTTGTATGGTGGTTGGCGGTATAGGGATTCGTATGGTTTTTTTTTATTGTCGAAGGTGTTTGCAAAGGCGAAAATGCTAGAAGCGTCGGCGGTGTTAGAAAAAGCGGCCATTATATTGTAAGCGATCGAAGTGTAAAGTGTTTCGTGCATAAGTTAAAATATAAAAATTTTTTTTTGTAAAGTTTCAACTAAATTGTCACAAACTAAATTGTCGGAAAAATCACAAACATTTAAAAGTGTTATCCAAAGAACTGCGTTGGATTAATTTGAAGATTCAGAATATAAGCGAGTGCAAGCAAGCTATAGTAGTCTTAGGGTAAGTTTTGATAATAGGAAAGGCATTTAGAATAAATACTGATTACACGTGTTTCATAGAATTGGTCGTGGCAGTACTGAGCCAGGCGAACAGGCATTTCCTGAAGAACGGTGGGTTAGCCCGGAGGCTGGTTGTCCGTGGCAGTAAGTTCAGTCAAAAAAGAGCAAGAAGACCCAGGTAACACCATTCAACATTTTTACGTTTTTTTCGTCATATTTTTGTGATTGAGGACTATTAAAGTACGCTTAGAGGAAGGGCGGCCATCTTCTTTTTTTTTGATTTGGTCAAGGCGTCTAGCGAACCCCGTCGACCATTTTGTAATTGTCGCAACTTTTTTTTTGTTGGAAATCAGAGTTGAAGACAATAAGTTTTTTTTTGTTTGGTATTATTTTTATGGGATAATTGTCATCCGAAATAAGTATTAACGTCCTTAGTTTTACGTTTTATGTTATAAGTTTCTTTTGTACTGTAACTCACATAAGTACCTAGAAACAAAATTTAATTATTTAAAGAAAGTTTTAACTTTAGTGCCAATAGACTCGGTTCGTTGTAACCGGAAGAAGTAGGAACGATAAGTGTGAATGTTATCAGAAGTGTTGCCAAAAATCACCTGAACGAGCTCATTTAGAAAGAGTTAATAACGAGTAGTAGCTTTAAAACTCCTTATTGTACACCCTGTTTCTGTCCTAAAATAAACGAATCGGATCTGTAATTTTTCGTATAGGCAGTTAGTTGTCTTTATTGTTACAAAAACAACTTTTTTTTTAATAAAATTAAAAATTTTGTGTTTAGGCAAATAAAAGCTGTGTGGTAAAACATATCTATGTATTTAAATTTATCGTTCTTTTAAGACATAGATATATTTAGATGTAATAAAATTTTGTATTTTTCTTAACATCTTTTTTTTTATAAGAGAACATTTAAAATTTCTGATTAATAACAAATACCATTTTTTTGTGACCTGTAATAATAAGGTTCTAATTATACCATAATAAATATGTAATCTTGTATTCTTTATTAACAGATATGTTTTTGTGTTGAACTTACAGTAAAGTTCGGGGAGATGTAAGGTAAGTTGGTTTGTGAGTGTGTGGAGTGTGGGGACACATCAATACATTATAAGGAATGATTAGTGTTCAAGGTAGGGTGGGCGAGTGAGGAGCAAAACACAAAGCTCTCCCTCTAAAGTGTTCTTCCTTGTAGTGGATAAAGTTAGTTTGTTTTTTTTTTTCTAGTTTTATTTTTTTTTGTTGGTGCGTGTCTCCGCGCTGCAGTCGGGTTGGAACCCTGGTGTTGCTGATTGAGCTGGCTGGCGACGCAGTTGCAGCGACGTGTAGGACCTGTAACAGTATGGTGTCACGTATAGATGATGGTGCCCATTCACGTAGCAAAAAATGGCGCTTTGACACGTAACAAAATTCTCCGTTAAAATGCAAATTTATTTACTTTGCATCACATCAAAAAAAAAATCTTAGCGGTAGTTTTTCAGTCATAAATGCATCATACATATACATAAGTACTTAATATCAAAAAGGCCAACATTGATAAAAAAATACCATCACTATTAAATATATAGAAAAAATATAGCGGCATTTTTTTCTCTCACTTGCGGGCATACTCAATTAACTTACAACCATAGAAGCAAGTGGGATGTAGAACAATTTAAAGCTGTATTTTAGACGCACAAATTAAATAAACAGATTCAGTCAAAGTGATTAAAAGTGTAATTGTGTTTCCACAAAAAGTGCAAAAAAAGGAAGAAAGCAAAAGATTTATGTGCTCTTTTTTAAAAATTAACACAGTGCATAAAGAAGCAATATAGTTTTTACTAAAAACATATAAAAAATATTCTACAAGAAAAGGTTAGTGGAATAAATGTTAATGTAAAATTTTTTGGTAGTATTTTAAGCTATTTTGTGTGGTGGTAAAACTGGAAGTATTGCGTTGGAAAAATAAAGTGTGGTGCATTAATAGCTTTACTAAAGTAAATTAAAAATTATTTCATATATTTTGAGAACGCGATTTAAAATAAATTTAAAATAAATAAGCTTCACAGAAACAATACTGGATTAAAATTTTGTGCGTTGATTTTTTTAATACTGGGGTTTCTGGTTAAATTGCACATCGGTAAAAAAAAATATATAATTTTCAATTGCTGTTCTTCTACTATTGAATGATAAAGACCGAGATGAGTAAAAGTAAGGAGACTGCTTTAAAAAAAGGTGTAAGTTAGATCTACATCACTTAAGGAATTATTGTGAGAGTTATTGTTGGGTGCATATGAAAAGCAAGAATTGTCCCTACTAGAGATGAAGAAGGGGGAGTTAGAGAAAAGATGGGAAAAGTTAACCGAATCGTATGACAACTATATTATGGAAGAAGATAAAGGTGTAACGAAAGACTTTAAATATGACATGTCCATACAATATGAGGAAGCTAATCTACTGTACGACGAGATAAAGTCGGGAATACTGAAGCTCATAAAGGAAAAACGGAAGCTGGAACAAGTGCGAATAAAAATGTTTCAAGGTTTAGGCTACCGCCCTGTGACATACAAAATTTTGATGGGGGTGTAGCGAAGTGGCCGGCCTTTAGAGACATATTTCAGGCAGTTTGTGCAAGCAGAAGCGATATGGCTTTAGCTGAAAAACTGTTTTACCTGCGCAGAAAATTAAAGGGAGAATTTCAGACTATAAAGCATTTAGATTTAGTAGATGAAATTTTTCTATAGCATGGGAAGCCTTAAAAGCCCGTTATGAAAATGTTAGAGTTTTAGTTCATCAACATATGAAGCAGTTGTTCGGAATGCAACATACAACAAGAAAACCCAAAAGCAATGAGGCATATGCAAAGCTTAGTTAATGATAGTATATCTGTTTTAAAATCTTTTAACGTAGATGTATTGAATTGCCATCCCTTTCTGATTTATTTGTGTTATTCTAAATTGCCTGATGAAACTGTGCGTGCTTGGGAAACTTCTTTAGCCAACCATAAGATTTTGCCTACTTGGCAACAAATGAGCGATTTTCTTACCAGCAGAATAGAAATGTTAGAAGCCCTTCAGAATTTGCGAAAACCCGTGGCAAAAGAGAACCAATTTCTCAAAAGTCAGTCGTTTCATTCTCAATCTAGTACGGAAGTATCGAAATATAGTTGCAAAAAATGCAAACAAAATCACCCACTTAAATTCTGCAATTATTTTAAATCCCTTAATGTAAACGACAGAATAAAATTCCTGTAT
The DNA here is from genome assembly GCA_949628195.1 of Phasia obesa. Taxonomy (NCBI): domain Eukaryota; kingdom Metazoa; phylum Arthropoda; class Insecta; order Diptera; family Tachinidae; genus Phasia; species Phasia obesa. Next base: position 146,066,563 of record OX451215.1, on the reverse strand, counting down.
AACAACAAGCATTGTACAAATTGTCTCTCTTCCAATCATTTTAAATCAAAATGTACAAGTCCATACTCTTGCTTAAAGTGTAATCAAAAGCACCACACAATGTTACATATAGAGAACTCTGGAAAACCAATAAAAAAGCTAGAATATTCCACAAATACCGAAAGACAACTTCAAATTGAAAAGCCTTCTTCCTCGAACACTAAAAACTCGGCAGATTTAAATTATAACGAGATTTCAGATACCACTACTAGTCCTGCCCACATTGAAGTAGTTCATGCTCATTTTTCACAACATGAGGGAGCAACTATATTGCCTACTGCTTTAATTCATATAGAACATTCAGGTGAATTGTTTAATGTTCGAGCACTATTAGATTCTGGGTCAGAAAAAAGTTTTATTTCAAGACGAATTCAACAAAAGCTGTAACTTCCACTAGAAGCTTTTAATACCAAAATTTCAGGGCTTGGAGAAACGATTGTAGCTAATTCCAAAGCAAAGTTATTCCATGTTCAAGAAACTCAGATTTCAAGATACAAATTGAAGCAATTGTGTTATCAAAATTATCACATTTCTTGCCCTCTAGGCCAATTAATATTCAAAATTTAGAGGCAATTAAAAATTTAAAATTAGCTGACCCCTTCTTTGATAAGCCAGCTCCTATAGATATTATTATCGGAAGCAACTACTTGCCCTTCATAAATCTACAGGGTGTTAAATTTTGGAATGGAAATAATGTTGAAGCTAGAGAGTCCCACTTTGGATGGTATGTGTCAGGGACAGAATTGGCAAGAGAAGTAAATTCATTTTCAACAATGGTTTCACCTCAAAGTAATTCACATCTGTGTGAACAAATTAGAAAGTTCTGGGAGGTTGAAGAACCAGGAAAAAATATGATTGAGTCCGAAAGTGATTTATATTGTGAAAAATTTTCCGACAAACAATTGAAAAAATTTTCCGAGTAAAAAAGAGTTTCCAACAGACATATTTTTGGGGCCATCAAGAAGCGTGGCACTTGCACAGTACCATAGGATGGAAAAGAATTTAAATCATAGGTAACCAAAACTCTCAATAAATGCAATGCGTCTGTATTGGATAAGATAATATTGCCCAGCAAACACAAAACTAAGCATTACAAAAACAATAAATAATTTTGTCATTCAAAATGCTTTTGGTAATATGTAATGCATTTTATGTTACCAAACATTTAAAACAAAGAAAACCTTTTCAATTAAAAGGCATTTTGATCTTTTTCACAAAGAAATAAATAAATTAAAAGAGGATAAAAGGAAAATTTTTTTCTTCAGCAAAAAAACCTCTATATGCAAAATTTTAAAGAATGGGTTCTGCAAGAGCAAAATGAGGAAATTTTGCAAAATTAAAAATGGAGATTTCAAGCCAAATAAGCTTGGAAATCGCTCAGCAAGGCAGTCTATTTATGAATGGAATGCTAGCAAAAAATATTTTAAAAAAAATTCTCAAACGTTAAATTATAGAACAGATTTCATAAAGTCAATTCCCTTGTCACCCCAAACTGTGGCTAGGCGTATTGCCCGAATAGGAAATTCGGTGAAGTCTTCTATTAAAGAAAAATTGATAAATTGTTAATTTCTTTCGTTTTAATAGATGAAAGTACAGATATCAATGATCTTTGTCAACTGGTTGTCTGTGTAAGATACAGATGAACATTTTAATGTTTTTGAAGCAATGTTTACATTGGAAACCTTTTATGGACATGTAACTGGAAAGCTTTTGATGGAAGTTATAAGTGATAAACTTTTTTCTATTGTTGATGTAAAATTATCGGTGTCTGCACAGACGGGGCAAATGTAATGGTAGAAAAAACCACAGGTTTGATAGGTAATATAAAAAAAGTGAAATGGCAATGCAAAACTTTCACTGCATTATCCATCAAATTTTGACACAAGCGCGGCTTTAATTTTTTGCATATAGAGGTTTTTTTGCTCAAGAAAAAACATTTTCCTTTTTTCTTCTTTTAATTTATTTATTTCTTTGTAAAAAAGATCAAAATGTCTTTTAATTGAAAAGGTTTTCTTTGTTTTAAATGTTTGGTAACATAAAATGCATTGCATGTTACCAAAAGCATTTTTAATGACAAAACAAAATATTTGTCTGTCATTATAATTTTGTTTGCTGGTTTATTTGGAAATTTAATCAAAGCTGAAAAAATAATAAAGCTGATAAAAAGCAGTAAGCATCCGCATATGTTCATTCGTTAACACTCAATTAACGACTGAAATCAAACTGAAATAGAAGAGAACAAGCGTCGGTGTGAGTTTTTTTATTGTTTTTATAGTACAATTGTGTATTGAAAATGAAGATTTGGATACCACTGATATAAATAAAACTCCAGAGTTGAAAAAGCAGTACACTGAAGTTCTACAGGAGTACTTTGAACTAGATCATATGGAAGTGGTCGTACATCACGAAAGTGTAGTCACAAAGCAGAATTCTTTTTTCCTGGCACACCATGCAGTCATAAAACCAGATAGCAAGACAACAAAAGTGCGTGTGGTATTTAATGCGTCAAAAAAGACAAAAAGTGGCTACTCTCTTAATGATGTTCTGTACCAGGGTCCCCCTCTTCAAGCAGATTTGATGCAAGTTATATTATAATTACGTAAACACGTACTGTTTACAGGGGATACCCAAAAGATGTATAAACAGATTTTGGTATACGAAAGTGATCGCCCATATCAACGTATTTTGTTTCGGAAAAGACCTAATGAAGATGTAAGCACCTTTCAATTAAAAACGGTAACATTCGGAATAAATTGTGCGCCTTTTCTGGCAATAAGAATTCTGTTGGAGTTAAGTAAAGATTGTAGCACTCTATATCCAGAAGCGTCAAAAATGTTGAAACGTGAAGTATACGTAGACGATATTTGCTCCGGGGGTCATACACTCAATGACGCAAGAACAAAGCAAAATCAACTTGTGAAAGCATTAGAGTCTGCTAAATTTCCATTGAAGAAAATAACGGCAAATCACAAGTTTTTGTTAGAAAATATTCCCCGGGAGGATCTTCTAAACGAAGATTTTTATAAATTTTGTTGATTCCAGTACAATGAAGACATTGGGAATATGCTGGAATGCAATCTCAGATAATTTTTACTATGTTATTGAGCCGATAGAAATAACCCCTTCTACTACGAAAAGAGAGATTTTGTATGTCATTGCTAGACTTTCACCAAAACATCGCGCACAAATGCACGGCTTTTGGGATGCCTCAGAGAAATCATACTGCTGTGCAATCTATATTAGAATAGAAACACAAGAAGGGAACATATATAGTTCTTTGCTGGTAACAAAAACTAAAATAGCTCCAATCAAAAGGATTACTATTCCTAAACTCGAGTTGTGTGGAGCTTTATTGCTTACTAAGCTAGTGAAAAGCTTAGTTTTAAACTTCGATTTTGAACACGAATTATTTATATGGACAGATTCGTCAATTGTTCTCGGATGGCTACAGAGATCACCTCACACATTAAAAACTTTTGTCGCGAACCGCAGTACTCAAATTTTAGATGTCACCAGTATCGCTGTATGGAAACATGTGAGAACAGATCATAATCCAGCTGATTTGGGGTCACGCGGCTGTACTACGCAAGAACTTTCCGAAAGTCAACTATGGTGGAAAGGACCTTCGTGGCTTAACCAACCTTCGGCTGATTGGCCAAGTCCACGAACTTTCGACCCTACAGATTTGGAAACAAAAAAGTGTTCGAGTTTTCATTTAAAATGTAACAACAATATAATTTTCGTTGAGGAAAATACATCAACTGATATTTTAGAAAACTCTTCATCCTTAAACCGCGCTCTGCGAGTAATATGTTATATGCTTAGCTTCATCAATGGCGCTCGGCAACGGTCTGAAAGCAGAACAATTTATAACTGCTAAAGAAGTAATTTTTGAAAAACGCTTATAATTCTCGCTCAACAGTAGCACTTTGGAAAAGAATACGAGTGCGTTAAAGCAAAAAGACCATTGAACCGGAAAAGTAAATTACTAACTCTAAGTCCGTTTATAGATAAGGACAATCTCCTGCGCGTTGGTGGTCGACTCGACAGCTCCGGATTGAGCTACGAAGAACGACACCCGATAATAATTCCCGAAAGGTCTCGATTTTCTGAACTTATTATAGATTACACTCATAAAATTCTACTTTACTCTGAGCATCAAATCATGCTTCGAGCATTAAGACAGGGTTTCTACCTACCAAGATTAAAGAATATGGTGCGGAAATGTATCAGAAACTTCAAGGCTTTCACTATATATAAACACAAATTCCACCAGCAGATAATGGCATCTCTACCACCCGAACGAGTTAATTTTTCCCTCCCTTTTACTTACACGGGCGTTGATTATGCAGGCCCTTTTAACATCAAATCATCTACTTTACGAAACGCGAAAATACTTAAGGGATATGCATCTGTATTTGTGTGTTTAGAAGTACATTTAGAAGTATGCTCAGAGTTGTCCACTGACGCTTTTTTTAGCTTGTTTCGACAGATTTACTGGGCGCAGAGGTCTTCCTAAGACAATGTTTTCCGTAATTTCATTGGAGCTCATGCTCTTCATTCATGCTCTTCTTAAGAGTCACAACGAGTTCCTTAAATCAACTGCTCTTGTCAACAAATATGCAACCATTGGATTTAATTTGTCGTTTATTCCACCATATGCTCCGCACATGGGTGGCCTCTGGGAGGCTACGGTTAAGAGCATGAAATCCCATTTAAAAAAGTTAACTAATAACATGGTATTTACTTTCGAGGAGTTTACCACTTTGCTGGTTCGTATTGAAGCAGTATTAAATTCAAGACCACTCTCTCCCCTGACTGAAAACCCATATGAAGTGTTGCCGCTTACACCGGGTCATTTCTTGCGAGGCGCTGCAATCACTGCGCGACCAGAAGCCCCTGCTGAACCCCAATTGAAAGACATCCTTTTTATGAAGCGCTGGAAGCGGCTAAAAGCCCTTCAGCATATTTTTGCACGGAGATGGAAGCAGGAGTACATAATTAAACTTCTAAGACGATTAAAATGGCAGCAAGAAAAAGAGAATTTAAAAAAAGATGATATAGTAATTATTCAAGACGACTTGTTACCACCCACCGAATGGCGATTAGGACGAGTCATACATGGCAGGGATAAAAAAGTGACAGTTGTTGAAGTTCTCACCAAAACTGGCAAAATTATACGACCGGCAGTTTAAACTATGCCAACTACCCACTAATAATATGCAAACTGAAACGAGATATCCTGAAATCCTAATTAACTACCACCTCCATTATAAAAAAAAATCAAATTTCAGTTGCACATAATATTTATTAACATTGTACGTTTTTACTTTTTCTCAATAGATGAGCAAACCACTCTGCTATGTGAGCCGGAAAAATCATCCTCTAAAATATTGTTCCCAATTTCGAGACTGGAGTGTAGAGGTTAGACGTCTGACAATAAAAAACCGACGTTACTGCCTTAACTGCTTGGCTTATAACCATGAGCGCGCTTGGTGCACCTCCAACAAGCGATGTTACTTTGAGTATCGCCCAAATATTTATTGCAACGCTATGCATCATACTCTTCTTCTTACGGAGAACCGGGACCCTTTCTCTTCACGTAATGAAGCAGAGGCATTGTATCTTCCCGATGATCAAGAGGAGGAATCGCCTCCCATATTTCGCATGTACCTGACGGTCAGCAACCCGGTTCAGAAAACGAATAATCGTGATGCCATACCAGAAGTCAGCACTAAGCCAGTGGAAAACTCTCCTAGAGGTCCAAGCTCGCCGGATAATGTCCGTCGGCCAAAGTTGGTTTCGCAAAGTGTACAAACGTCTCCAGCAACCAAAGTCGTTAGCGTGGGTACTCAAACTTCTCCTAGAAGAAGCCCGAAGCAGGTTCATCAAAGTTCACAAACATCTTCTTTCGGTGCAACTCTGCCAACAAGCTGTTGGCTGTTGCAAATCCATATCAGGGATCCTCCCCTGATACGGATTCCTTCCATTGTACGAACCAACCTAAACTATCGAGGTCAAAAAATGTACCTCACCTTCCTGCTGGACCCAAAATCCGAAACCTCGTTTCTACAACTGGATGTTGCGCGCTGGTTTCCGAATTTCAGAGCTAGTGAGTATCCAGTTGGCAGGGAGGATGTTCCTTTCTGCTTGGAGCCCGCCTTCCCACATAAGCATTAAGATAAAGAGAGGGTATGCCTGATGGTGCAAGCCCGGCCAACTATAAAGGTCGCAGATCCTATATTCGATCCCAGCCTTCAAACGCATTTCAACGCTTACGAGCTACTTGCTCACCCTTTTTTTGACACCTGGCGTGAAGTCGTCGGTGTACTAGGCCCAAAAATAATGAATAAAATTATGAAGCCCGAATATGTACAGCCCCCCGAACGCATAAAACTTCGCTGGGTTCGGTAATCTCTGGCATTTGGAAAGGATGTGACTGCCATCCTGCCAGGGGAGTTTGTTGAACCCAGTTCATTTTTTAAATTTTATTTTTATTTCTATTTTGTTTTATTTCTCTCATAAATCAAATCTCTCATAATCTCTCATAAATCAGTCAATTGAATTATATTTAAGTTTTTCTTTCGTTTTTATATTTACTCAATTTTTTGTTACTGGAATATCCAGTTAGATTAAATTTTATTTCTTTTAGTTTTAATAAATCATTATACGTTTAGACTTGAAATCATCAACACCACGGTAGAGCTTAGCCCTGTGAATAGTTAATACCAAGAGGGTATTGTATTGAGACTGCTTTAAGCATCTGTAAGGCACTAGTTATCGGTAGCCTTCAGCATGGCATTACATTATATGGCTATATATACATCTTTTAAGATTTTTTCAGAGACAACAAACCCCATCAACCAGAAGACCTAGGTACAATAGGGAGCTAACTCGTAAGCAGTGTATCACGTTGGGCCGATTAATATATATAATAAATAATATAATAAATAATTTATCATTTAAATTATAAATTTATTTTTTCTTATTTGTCTTTTTATTAACTGCTTTTGCTTATTTTTAATCTGAATACGAATTTTTGAGCATTTATAGTCTAGTCATCCGGCGACTTTGTATTATGTTTTATAAATTAACTTTATAAAATATATATGGAATAAATAAATAGTTTTTGAGCACTAAAAATCAGGGTCCGTAAATAACAGTTGTCGTTTTAAAAAATTATTTTATAACAGTTATTTTGAGAATTAAATAAAAAATCCATCTAAAACAGTTATTTTTTAACGTTAAAATGAAAACTCAAATGAAAGTTTTAAAAAAAGAATTTTATTTTGCTGTAAAAAATAAAAATTTTTAGGGGTTTTATTTTTAATAAAAAATTTTAATTTAATAAAAATTTTTAGTAGTTTTATTTTTTTCGTCAGAAAATAAAACTCATTTTATGTAAATTGATAACCAATACAATCACCTTGCATTTAAGTTGAATAAATCGTCATTAAAATAATGTAGGTTTTTAATTTGTTATTGTTTGACTAACGATCTTCACCGGATGTTTTCCCATTTACACCGGATTTTCGCGACACATCTCATATATCGCTCTTAGACAAAACAAGAAAGCGAAGAAAACGACTATGAGGTTGAAAAAAAGTTTTCTTGGAAATTGAATTAAATTGGCAAATTCCTGCAACCCAGGAAGGTGCTCTTAAATTGGTTTTGAGCGGCCTCCGTTCAAATCTGTCCGCAAAATAAAAATTGTTTAAAAAAACAAAATGAGTTTTATTTTCCGACGGGAAAAATAAAATTCCTAAAAACAGTTTTATTTTATGCCGGCAAAATAAAATTTTTTTAAGTTTCATTTGAACTTTTATTTTTAGTTGAAAAATAACTCAACTGGATTTGAAATCGATTTTTAAAGATCACAGATTCTGAAAGAACTCTTCAATACAAATCTATTGATATATGACAATATTTATCTCCGCCTCTGAGTTAAATTTTTTTTGATTACTGTTTTTACGGTCCCTGCTAAAAATTAAAATGTTTTAATTACACACTCTTTTTCCATGCAAATTTCTATTTAAAAACTACAAAATTTAGTTAGTCCACGGTCGCATTCGAGAAGAAATTGTGTTGATTTAATAGTTAATTTGATTAAAATCAACTATTGATTAATTAGCTTTAGTGCACTTTATTTTAATATTATAAAAATCGGTAGCTGTTTAAAAATTTCAACTTTTTATTTCTTTTATCAGTAGAACAATTGTATATCTACACAATTAAGTATTTTCAATAAAAAAAAATTATTTGAATTAATTACTAATCAAAATTACCCTTAAATTTAATATTTAAGTTTTAAAATTTGTACTTAAAAATTATTTTTCTTATTTTTAATAACTTGATCATATTGACCTGTATAAAGCATCAAACGTTCATATGACACACACATAAGAACAACAGAAGCATTTAAAATAAATCAGTCCAGTGCGAGTTACGACTTACACACGTAGGGTTCCGTACTATGTTCAGTACAACTTAAAAAATCAAGTTGTTAATTTTTTTATGTATTATAGGGCATCCTTTAATTTTAAAATTAAAGTAATATTCGCGAAAATTGCATCATTATTTCAACACCCTTTAAATTTTCGTAATTGTTGTTATTGCGGCCATGGTAATAAACTTTCTATAAAAATATCAGGAGCCTACTTATTGAGGTTCTAAAAATAAGGTAATAATAGCGATGGTGCAAGCCCGGCCAACTATAAATGTCTCTATTGGACACCCTTTAAATTTTAGTAATTGTTATAGCGGCCGAAGTAACACATCTACTGTAAACATTTCCAGATTCTACCTATTACGGTTTATGAAATAAGGCTATGTACGTAAAAATCATGTCACTTTCGGAACACCCTTTAATTTTATTATTTGTTATAGCGATCATGGCAACTCCCTTTCTATAAACATATCAAGAGTCTACCTACTTATTACGATTAAAAAAATAAGTCACTATACGTAAAAAACATGTCACTTTGGGAACACCCCTTAATTTTTAGTAACTGTCATATAAGCCGTGGCAACACATCTTCTGAAAAAAATTTCAATAGTCTATCTAGACGGTAAAAGAAATAAGGCATTATTCATGCAAATCACGTCACTGCTGGAAAACCCTTCGATTTTTATTTTTTTATAGAGGTCGTAATAATACCTCAATTTTGGAAATTTCAAGTCTACAAGTAAATCACGTCACTAAAGGGTGTTCCCTTTAATTTTTAATATTTGTTGTAGTGGCCATAGTAATACACCTCCTATAAAAATTTCAAGATTCTACCTATTACCGTTCAAAACTTAGGCCATATACATGCAAATCACGTCAGTATCGTAACACCCTTTGCTACTATAGCGGCCGCAGTTATACACCTTCTCTGAAAATTTCAAGAGTCTACCTATTATGGTTCAAAACTTGTGGTTGAAAACTTTTGAATCAATTTGGTCGTTGTTTATAAATTCGCATTGCCATTCTCAACTTAACTCAGGGTTGAATTTTTGGTTGAGTTCACTATTTTTAGGGTTCCGTACCCAAAGGGTAAAAACGAAACCCTATTGTTTTCGCTACAATGTCTGTCCGTCTGTCAGCGCCTTTTATCTCTGGAACCGTAATAGGTAGACTCTTGAAATTTTCACAGATGATGTATAGCTGTTGCCACTATAGCAACAAATACTAAAACTTATAGGGTGTTCCAATAGAGAGGTGTTATTCACGAAAAAGTGTTTATTTCTTGAACTGTAGGAGGGATACACTTGAAATTTACAAACAGTAATTAAAACTTAGTTCACTATATACAAAAATAAAACTAAAAATTAAAGGGTGTTCCGATAGTGGTGTGATTTGCATGTATAAGTTTTGAACCATAATAGGTAGTCTCTTGAAATTTTCACACTATAGCAACAAATACTAAAACTTATAGGGTGTTCCAAAAGTGACGTGTTATTTGCGTTTATGTCTTTATTTCTTGAGCTATAGAAGCAACCACTTAAAATTTGCAGTGATTTAATGTTCGCGTTATAAGCAAGTATACAATATTAAACCTAAAAATTAACAAGTGTTCCCCTAGTGACGTGATTTGTATGTATATAGCATAGGTTTTGAACGATAATAGGTAGGCTCTTGATGTTTTTTGATGAGTATTACTATGGCGACTATAACAAATAGTAAATATTAAAGGGTGTGCCAACAGTGACGTGATTTGCATGCACATTGACTAATTTTTTAACCATAATAGACTCTTGAAATTTTCACAAAAGGTGTATTACTCTGATCCCTATAAAAACAATACAAATTTAAAGGGTTTTTCGACAGTGACGTGTTTTGCATGTATAACGACATATTTTTTGAACCGTAATAGGTAGACTCTTACAATTTGTATAGAAAATGGTTTGCCATGGCCGTTAGGACAATTACTAAAAATTAAAGGGTGTTCTGACATTGACATGTTTTTCACGTATAGCAACTTATTTTTTAATAGTTATAGGTAGACCATAGATCATAGAAAGAGAATTGCTATGGCCGCTATAACAAATAACAAAATTAAAGGGTGTTCCGACAGAGACATGATTTGTATGTAAATAGCCTTCTTTTTTGAACCGTAATAGGTAGACTCTTGAAATGTTAACAACAGATGTTGTACTTCGGCCGCTGTAACAATTACTAATATCTAAAGGGTGATCCATCAGTGACAAGTTTTCCACGTATATTACCTTATTTTTTGAACCGCAATAGGTAGGCGCATGTATATTTTTATAGAAAGTGTATTACTATGGCCGCTATAACAACAATTACTAAAATTTAAAGAGTGTTCCAACAGTGATGCAATTTTCGCGATTACGACTATAATTTTAAAATTAAGACATAAAAAAATTAACAACTTGAATTTTAAAGTTATACTACACATAGTACGGAACCCTACGTGTGTGAGTCTAACTCGCACTTGACTGATTTATTTTATGGTTCTGTCATTTTTAACTATGCACAAGTTTGGTTGACAAAAAAGTTAGATATACACAACTGCTTATTAGTTATTTTTATACTTGTTTATATAGCGAACTAAGTTTTAATTACTGTTTGTAAGGGTAATGTCAAATCAACGGAGTGATTTTACCTTCCTATCTCAGAATTTGATCAAATTTGGTATAGAGGTTCTCCTTACAGAAACTAAGGATAATAAAAAATTTTATTGAAATCCGTCAACCGGTTTGGAAATTATAGCTATGTAAACTTAATAAAAAACGCATAAAATTACAGTAGATGACATTTTTAAACTGCGATTGTGGCTCTTAAAGATAGAAAGCTGGAAAAGGTGTAATTTTTTAGCATTTTTCATGCTCTTTTAGATTCAATCATAAAAAGTTTAATAAGAAATTTTTTTCATCAAATTCAAAATCAAAATTTTAATTTCAAATTTAACAAAAATCGGAATTTTTAATTTTTTTGAAAAAAAAAAAATTGTGTACATTACCTTCTCAACAATTTGTTCACAAAGTTCCATGATGGTATTTTAATGGTGTCCCTCTGAAATAATTTTTTTCTAAATTTATATTTACACTTTTATTTTATTTTACACTGTTTATTTTGTGTATTTCTGAATCATCAGAAAAAGAATAAATCTTTGTTGTTATTCTACTGTTATCTAGCGGCATGTAATTTCTGGACATAAATAACACATAGATAGTCAACTGAAACGTCAAAAATCTAAGTCTCTTGTCAAAAAACCTAAGTTAGTAGGCAAAATGTATAAGTGTTCGTTTAAAAAAAAAAATTCCCCACAGCACCTAAACTGCACATGTTCGTTAAAAAAAAAAAATTCCCCACAGTACCTAAACTGCACATAGTTGTATAAAATATTTTGTAAAAACAGAATATTTATTTACATGCAATTTTATATGTTAAAATTAAATAATTCTTTTGCTTTTTAATAAAAATATGAATTTTGTATTTTTTGCTAATATATTTATGTGCGAAAAACGTTAAACTCTAATTTTAGATATTTATTATATTGATTTAAAAATTTTCATCCCCTAAAACACAAAAAAATACAATACTGTGTAGAAATAAATTTCACCAAAGAAATGTCAACAAAATTAAATTTATTTTGTATTAAAAAATTTAAAATACAATAAATCGTTAAATAATTTTTTGTGCATAAATTCGAAATTGTTTAAATATTTGTAAAGTGAAATAGAATAACGCGTAATAGTGCCTAAATGTGAATAAAAATTTTACTCCCCTAAGTGTGTTGAATCCACACCATACCCGTATGTGTAAAGACATTTGTAGCCACGTTTTTGACATTTGGAGAGTTGACCATCTATGTGTTATCTATGTTTCTGGGTACCGGACACAGCTACTGCTTTTTCAAACCTTGCTTTTAAAGACCTTTCTTCATTGATGTACTCTTCATTAGTTGCATAAAAAAATTGATTGCTGGTAAGTTCTTTTCACCCCACTGAAAGAGCTGGAAGGGCGTTAAAATTTGGTTGTCCAGGGGATTTTCCAGCCAATCGAAGCCGGAGTTCCCCAAGGTAGTATATTGGGGCCCTTTTTATACTTATTGTATACTTCAGACATACCAACTAGTAACCGAGTTCACACATCGACATTTGCTGACGACACAGCTTTTTTGAGCATTCACGAAAGACCCGAAGTAGCATCACGATATTTACAAGACCACATATCCAATTTAGAAAAATGGTTGAAGAAATGGAGAATAAAAGTGAATGAACAAAAATGTACTCACATAACTTTCACACTGCGTAGAAAATCTTGCCCCCCTATTCGGATAAATAACCAAACGATACTTCAGCTTTCAGACGTCAAATATCTCGGCATACATCTTGACCGGCGCCTTACATGGAAACGGCACATAGAAACAAAGTTAACACAAATAAAGTTGAAAGCAGTCCAACTAAACTGGCTAATTGGCAGAAACTCTACTCTAGCTTTAGACTGCAAACTTTTATTATACAAGTCAATTCTAAAACCAATATGGTGTTATGGCATTCAATTATGGGGCACTGCCTCAGCTACCAACGTAGAAAAAATTCAAAGGCGCCAAAATAAGATTCTACGTATTATTACATCTGCTCCCTGGTATATAAAAAATTCGAACATCCATAAAGATCTAAACGTGCCATCAGTTATAGCAGAAATTGCGAAGCTTGCCATAAGGTATTTAAAGAAGCTTGAAACTCATCCGAATCCACTGGCCCGTAACATACTAACTGAACCTGGTTACATTCGACTAAGAAGGAGGGACACTGCTTCTCTCATCCGTACATCAGAGGGATAACCCACAAATTACAGTAACCGTGAAACATACATTTTTTTGTCCAGCACTGGTTGGACTTAACAAGTATATTTTTAGACTTAAGATATGAGTAATTATTGATAGTTCAATTATATTGACGATACAATAAATAAAAATTGCGAAAAAAAAGGGGATTTTGAAGGCTGGCCTTGGCGGGAAGCCTTTTTACAGCGCCTCTCACTCCATCGCAAACTCCCTTTCCGTGGGAAGTAGCAGAAAAATGCCACTCAGCCTTCACTCCATCGAAATCCTCCTTGTGGAGGCATAGATTCAGAAAATTTTTACGGTTTTTATACTGTGCTGCTGAACCGTCTGAAAAATAGTACAGCTTCTTTAAATTTGTTAGGTGATTTCTTAACCACTGGATTGTTTCTAAACCACATGCACTAGGACTGTGTTATGTGTTATGCAACTTTTTTGCCAATACCGTTAGATAAGATGATACCTAAAATTTCTTAAAATATTTGTAGACATTACGACAAAAATAACAACAAATATACATACCTGCTTTACAATCTTCACATGCATATTACGTGTTTAGTAGCTAAACTACTTTAGCAACTTTGTTTTTAAAATATAATCCCATTGGAATACCATCATGAAATTTGGCACATGTATTCTAATGGAAAGCGCAACAAAAATATATTTTTTCAAGGAAATAAAATATTCCGATTTTACATTTTTTGCAAAAAGTTTTTTTCTGGACTTTTTAAAATTTTGGTCATTAACCTAATATAGTCAAGTGATATATCAAAATTAAGCTCGTGAAATTCTAAAAAGAATGGTGAAAGTTTCAACTCTCTAGGTTGAATGGTTCTGGAGTTAGAGGTATTTAACCGTTTCCAAACACGTGAAAAATCTGCCGATTTGTAAATTTTTAAAACTTTATAACTCGGAAACTAGAAGTAAAAAAAATTTAAAATTCATATTTTTCATTACCTCAAAGGAGAAAAACAAATTACCATTTTGGAAAACCTAAGGTCGAAAATTATATTTTTATCGGTTGATTTGAGATAGAATGACTTTTAAATCTTTAGTCTATGCCTCCTACAGTTCAAGAACTAAACACATATTCGTGAATAACACCTCTCTATCGGAACACCCATAAGTTTTAGTATTTGTTGCTATAGCGGCAACAGATATACATCATCTGTGAAAATTTCAAAATACCTATTACGGTTCCAGAGATAAAAGGCGCTGACAGACGGACAGACATTGTAGCGAAAACAATGGGGTTACGTTTTTACCCTTTGGGTACGGAACTCTAAAAACACAAATTACAAGTTAAGATGATGGTCTTCTCTATTTACTTCGTGATACAAACAGTATACGACATATTTTATGTTGTTGTAATGCAAGGAATATGTGTACAAACCATTTAAACATTGCATTATGCCGCTCATAAAACTGTTTAACGAATGCAGTAATGTCTCTATGCTTGCTTCGAGATGATTATAGTTACCAGATGGTTTTTGTTTTTTGGTTCTGGGTGCAAATTTGGAGTAGAATTAGTTGACGTTGTCGCTTTTTGTACTGAAATAACATCAGGTATGTTAATGATATCGTGAGTTTTATTGGTTCATCCCAATGTAATATCTTTCTTCTGATGATGTCAATCTCTTATTTTCTGGTGAATCTCAATTCATAGACTGCCATGAGGCTTCAATCAATTACGTTCTTTCATTAGTCTCTACCAATTGATCTCAAATGTTTTAAGTTTTAAACACAAATTAATAAACTATTACAATCAATTAATTTTTACCAAGATTTTTCCCTAAAGTTTTATATTCAGCCCAATTCTTAAAACTCCCAGGGAAATGAATTCCCAGAGAATAAGTTTTTCCCAAAAATAAAATCCTCCAATTCTGAACAGTCTGGGAAGGGAGAGAAAATTCGAAACATACGAAGTCAGCTGTTTTACTTCTTTTATCTAATGTTTACAAAAAAATTTTGCAAATTTACCAATTTAATTTTATAAATTTTAGGCCCCTATTACGGTTTACAACTCAAATCTACTTCAGTTGAAATTTTACAATTTGGTATTATCTATTACAACTCAACTTGTCGAAAATATTTAAGTTAAATTTAAATTGTGTTACAACTCGGCTGTAGTTTCACCGTTTACAACCCTGTGTTAGTTTGGTTAACAAAAGTTTAAAAAAAATACAACTTATGAGTAGCAGTTGTTTCAAATTACAACTCATTAGTAGCAGTTGTCTTTCAAGTTGTCTTTTAGACAACTCAACTGAGTTGAGTTGTAAACCGTAATAGGGGCATTAAAAGTGTTTGGAGTGAAAAAAGAGGTTAGAGAAAAAACAATTGTTTAGTGCGGCATGTATAATGTTAGCTAAAGAAGAAAACGATGAAAGTGAAGTGCTGGACAAGAATGAACAGAGGTTAGCAAAAAAATATTACGTGATGCCACCAACCCACTTGAGCTACCGCAAACTTTGTAAGTGGAATCTACTTAAAAAGTACTATAATTGAAATAAAAATTGTTTTTTAGATTTGAAAAATATTACAGGGTAAATAAACCAGGCTTTATTTACCTTTTGGATATGCACATATCCCACTCTTTAGTGGATATGCACATATTCCACTAAAGAGACAGTCAGTTGCAGTTTCCCCACTCGTAAAGTTAAGTGCAACGCTTCGCTTCATGGCCGAAGGTGGGTACCAAACGGGTTTGGGGAACGACTCTGATGTGTCTGTGGGCCAAAGCACCTTCAGTAAAATTTTGACAGAAAGGTGGATAACTTTTTGCAAAACAGGGGGGTTACTCTCTGTTGCGATACGAAAGCAATTTCGATTCGAAAGCTCAATGCGATAAGAGTGCAAATCGGTACTCTCTATGACTTTCGCAACACCTTTCGCAAAATTTTTGAAAAAGTGGCAACATTAACAGTTTAAAATATGTAAAAAAAAATTAAGCCGGTTGTATGCACATGTGAATATTGATGGTTTATGGTTTAAAGACGAATAATAAAAATTAATAAATCTGTTATAGAATTTTTTTTTTCTAATTCATATATGTATGTAGCTTTATTTTAACTTGGTCCGTTACTGAAAGCTCTATAGGAAATCCACGCAAATAGTATCATATTTTACATAAATAATAGCATAATATATAAATTTTTTAACAGATACATATATCCCTTACAAAATCTCCATCAGGTTGTAAATATTTTGTGCTAAATTTTCCTTCCTGCTTGTTAGGCATTAAACTCGCTGCAACTGTTTTATAGCCAAATCACTATCACTATGTTGCATCATGAAATCTACTAAAATTTAAAACTGTCGTTGTATTAATTGTAATTTTTTTTACTTTGATTTCCCTAAAAATAACAATTTATATATCAATTAACACATTTTTAAAGTAATTACATGTTTTCCATCATTTGCGCATGCTTTTTTACTATCGCAAAATATTTGGGCTTATCGAACGAATTCGACAGACGCTTTGGCATTACGGAGTGTGGTGATGCAAGCTTTGCGAAAAAGAAATGCGAAGGACAAATGCTCGAACGCTTTAAAGAGTACAAATCGTTCGATTTCGTACAATTTTTCTTTCGTATCGCAATAGAGAGTAACCCCCCTGAAAAACAGATGGCGATGCCTTCTTGGAGCTAGAGAATTATTCTATGCTCCAGAAAAGGCAGCTAAGATAACAAACGTTTGCTGTGCATTGCATAACATTTGCATTTATTTCAAATATGATAAGGAAAATGTAGAAACTCTGAGCGTTCAAGACGATGATGTGATATCCTTAGCCTCTCCCGAGTATTTGGCCGTTGCGCAAAATATTAGAAATAATATAGGAAACAATCTGTGAATTTTATTTGCTTTAACTTGAGCTTAGTTTTCTTTGAAATTTCAAAATATAAAAATAATACAAGGCTTTTTAATCTTGTTAATTTAAAAAATAAGCATCACATTTTATTCATTGTTCATCACATTTTATAAAAAAAAACTTAAAGCTAAATAAATAAAAATTAAAATGAATTCATAAATCTTATATGCATATTTTTAATTAAAAAAATATATAAATAACAGGTACTTGATGGCATATAATTGCCTTCAGTGCTGAAGCTCTTGTAGCTCCAAAAGATGACGGTTTTTTTCCTCGATTTCTCTCAGCCTCAATTTCTCCATCACCAAGTTGTGCCGTTTGATCTCTTCCAGCTCCGCCTTCTTTAAATCATAAAGGTGATCAATAGAGCGATATATTTTTTTGGTGCTCTGAAGCTGCTCCTTCATCACCTCCAGCATTTCTTTCACTCGCAGGTGCCAAAACTTCGCTAGGATCCTCTTTGGAGTCCAGCTTCAACTTTTCGCAGGTGGTTTTTGGGGCGTTTCTTCATTATCAACAACACTGCTTTTATGCTCATCATCGTGTGTGGACAACAATATTTCTAGCGTTTTTTCTACACCAGATGCGCCTAACACGAATTTTTTAGAAACGCTCTCTACAGAGTCTTTCTTACAAATCAGGTTGTAAATAATTTCCTCATTTAAAGAAAAACCCTGCTCCATATTAGGGCCTCCACCAGTTGCCCGAGAAAACTTTAAATTTTGTGCCGCCTTATGGCGTACATACTTCTTTTGGTCGCACCAAACCTGAAAAATAAATTTATCATTTGTTGCTCTGAAAGTAAAATTTATTGCCACTTTAATAATTCATACCTTTTTCCACTCGGAATATCAGTGGTGGCCCAGCTGATATTCGTAATACCTACTTTTTTCCCGGGGAAGAGTTTCCCATTTTCGAAGTTCGGTCAGAATTAGGGAAGAGGGAAACGGGGAATTGATATTCAGAATTGGGGTGATTAGATATTATAATATTGTAAATAATCATTTTTAGTATATTATTAAATCTTATATTACTATATCATTTTGTTCTTTTTCTCCAAATTATCTGTTTGACTATATTAATCATATATGGCTATATGGGCTCGATTGGTTTTTAGCATATCCGCGTATGAAACATGTTGGTTTGTAGGTTGGGCAAACTGAGAATAATAAGCAG
Organism: Phasia obesa; assembly: GCA_949628195.1. Taxonomy (NCBI): domain Eukaryota; kingdom Metazoa; phylum Arthropoda; class Insecta; order Diptera; family Tachinidae; genus Phasia; species Phasia obesa. The sequence goes on along the minus strand of OX451215.1, from coordinate 146,048,185 downwards.
TTGCTCGATATTGTGGCTGCTTAGAAGGAGTTTTGAGTCGACCATAGAAAAAAACATAGTTGAGCAATGAATCCATTCCAGCACCGCAAAATGTGGATGCTGGCTGGTTTCAAGGCCACATAAAGCTGCTTTCATGTACAAGTGAAAGTTCAGCAAATCAGCTAAAGCTAGCAGTGACGTCCCTAGGGGAAGTGTGGCCCGGCGCTAGATTGGATGTGGTCCCGGTCTGTGATATACCACGCAGGCCGAGATCCATTGCGATCATTCCAAGGGAACTTCACGACCCCGCGACAATCCTGTCGATCATTCGGCGAGGTAATGCTGATCTACCAACCAGTGACTGGAAGGTAGTGAAGGTTTCTGCACCGGAAGGTCTGACAAGGAAGGCGGTTGTGGTCCTTAACAAGGAATCGTTGTCACCACTTCGGAAGAGACAAGGCAAGATTTACTACGGTTATAATAGTGTCAAGCTGAGTATCTACCGAGGTGATGACAAACCCGAAACTACCAGCGACCAATTGGAAGAGCCGCAAGTTAAAGGCGTGGCTGATAGCGATAGCCAATCAATACCATCTAAAATAGTTGAGGTAGTGGATGAACCCGCACTCTCTGACACTACGGAGGGCTCACAATCAGACTTAGGTCTGGTTGGGGAGTTCTTCGGGCGTCTGGGGTTGCGGAGGAGGACGAAGATGTCCTTCTGGACTCTGATCCAGAGAACATTGATGTCACCGTCATCTACGACCCTGATAAAGATGATGAGGGTGATACAGATCAACCTCCATCACTCTAAGGCAGCAACTGCTGCATTAACTCTTCGCCTCGCAGAACGTGGTGAAGACATCGCATTAGTCCAAGAGCCATGGATTAATAATGGTAAAATTTGTGGACTCAACGCAAAAGGGTTCAAATTATTGTATGCAGCAGATTCAGGTAAGAATAAAACTATTAGATCCTGTATTATAGCAAAAGATCACCTCAACATCTTCATTCTATCTGATTACAGTGATGAAGATTCAGTGACTGCAGTTTGGGAAGAGGCTGAATCTGTGGTGTGGTTATCCTCTACCTACAAGCCACATAACCAGGACCCTCCACCCAGTAGTTTGGTCCAAAATATGGCCAGAGCGGCGAAGGCAAAAAGTATCCCCATAATAGTGGGTGCCGATGCAAATGCGCATCATCACATCTGGGGTAGCTCTGATACCAACAAAAGAGGTGAGTGTATCCTTGATTTCATTTTAAACAATAATCTAGTAGTTGCAAATAGGCGCTCTGAGCCCACTTTTGTTGTATCAAATAGACAAGAGGTGTTAGATATTACGCTTGTTAGTATGCAATATGCTTTTCTGATAGAGAACTGGACTCCAATGACTGCTCCTTCTCCGACCATCGTTATCTTATCTTTTCAATTGCTAAAAAGAGAGATAATACTACAATATATATAAATAGGCGACGTACGGATTGGGAAAAGCAGAAAATGCTCCTCACAATCGCACTTGCTAATCCCATGAATATTAGGACAATACAGACATCGATGAGGCGGTGAATAGACTCACCAATGCTTTTAAAGAGGCAACGGGGAGGTCCTGTAAACCGTCGATTCATCGTTCAACTCGTAGACCACCATGGTGGTCTTCTGAAATAGCCGAATCTCGCAAGACTTGTCGGCAACTATTCAATGAAGCAAAAAGGACAGGTAACTGGTCACTCTACAAATCATCTGTTAACAAATTTAAGAATCAGGTTAGAAACGCAAAACGCAAATCTTGGAGACGTCTGCGGCAGCATTGAGAGTTTTTCCGAGACTAGCAGACTGCGTAAAGTACTTGCCAAACAACCGCCAATTCCTGGATATATTCAGAAATTAGACGGAACTTGAACAACTAGTGCACATGAGACACTGGAAGTCCTGTTGGACACTCATGTTTCAGGGTGTCTTTCACCTATGGATTCGCGACAGAATCCTACACAGATGTGCAGTACAACGACCTCCGCAAACATCGATGTGGATAAGCTACACTGGGCGATCGAAAGCTTCCGTCCTTATAAATCTCCAGGACCGCATGGTATCATTCCCGCCGATCTACAAAACAATTTAGATCTGGTAACTCCTTGGCTACTAGATATATATCAGGCCTGCCTCACATGGTCATATATTCCATATCAATGGACCAAGTGCAATGTGATATTTATCCCCAAAGGAAGGAAATCATCTCATGCGAAAGCAAAAGACTTTAGACCCATCAGTCTGACATCTTTCTTGCTCAAAACGCTAAAGAGACTTATTGACATTCACATTAGGATGACTATCGATAAGAATCTCATTTCGCCATCTCAACATGCATACACAAAAGGCAAATCTGTTAAGACTGCGCTTCAATCGCTTGTGGGACATATAGAGAAGTCACTAGAGCATAAAAACTATACTATGGTGGCCTTCATGGATATTGAAGGTGCCTTTAATAATATTGATTCGATGGCAATAACTCAATCGCTTAGAGAATTGGGGATTCATCAATCAATCATTAGATTTGTAGAAAACTTGCTGAGCGTCAGGACAATAACAACTACTTTTGGCGCGGCGAGTATTTCCAAAATTGTGGTTAGGGGCACTCCACCTTGTGGAATGTAGCAATAAATAGGCTACTCAGGGATCTAGACTCCTTGAACTTCAAGACTGTCGCCTACGCAGATGATGTGGCGGTGGCAGTGTCTGGTATCCATTTAGACATCACACAAAGATTGGAGACGGCACTTAGAATGATCTGCTCCTGGGGAGTACAGAGCGGGCTGAGTGTTAATCCACCCAAAATCGAACTTGTATTATTCTCTAGGAAATACAAGATTCCATCTTTCAGGTTACCGACTTTAAACGGGATACCTCTTACTCTGTCTGAGAGCGCAAAATATTTAGGCATAATCTTAGATAGTAAATTATCATGGAAAATGAACATCCAGGCGAGAGCCTCTAAGGCCATTACGGCAATATACGTATGTAGGAAAGCCATTGGCAAAACTTGGGGTATGAATCCAAGGATTGTAAAATGGCTACTTGAAGCGGTAATCAAACCGATATTACTCTACCGAGTTATTGTCTGGTGGAAAGCACTAGACACTAGAACTAACATATCTATCATAGAAGGTGTGTTACGAAATATGGCTATCCTCATTATCCTCAATTGGCTACCAGTAAACCAACTGGTCAGGGGGCTTGCTATGAAAACAGCTGTTAGACTGAATGCCACAAATGCATGGAACCATAGGCCATGGAGTCATGCCAGTATCATGGGGATCATGAACGTCATTCGCGGTCTTATTGACTACTGTACCCCAATACCCTTCTTCACAAGAAGCTTTGACTTGACGGAGGGTCCTGCATCTCCACCTGCAGCAGTCTGTGTGTACACGGATGGCTCTAAAAGGGGTGATAGGGTTGGGGGTGGAGTTTATATGGAAGAGTTTGGAATCAAAATGTGTTTCAGACTTCCAAATAACTGTAACGTCTTACAAGCAGAAATATCTGCTATCAAAAGAGCGGCAAACTGGTTAAGGTACCACAGAATATTCAACAGGGATATCTGGTTTTGTACCGACAGTAAAGCTGCAATTCTGTCTTACCAGGCGTGTTTACCACATCAAACTTAGTCCTGGAATGCCGGACATCCTTAAATTTGATGGCGGAAAATTCAACAGTCACCCTTAAATGGGTGTGGGGACATGGGACTATTGTAGGCAACTGTGTTGCTGACGAACTGGCAAAGAAGGGAACTTTGCTCAACGATAGCGCCATTGACGTCTATTGTGGCATTCCCCTCTCTGCTTGCGGGCATCGAATAAATCGAGCCTTATACGATCTGGCCCAGGTAAGATGGTCCAATGAGTCGACTTGTCAAACGACGAGGACAATCTGGCCTATACTGGATCAGAAAAAAACGGCTTTGCTATTTTCGGCTGCCAAAAATACAGCTACGCGATTTAATATCAACGATCACTGGGCATTGCCTATTCGGAACTCATGCAAGAAGAATGGGTCTCCACTACAACGATTTCTGTAGAAGTTGTCAGGATGAGGAAGAGGAGGAAACTGTCGAACACCACCTTTGCCACTGCCCTGCGTTAGAATACCAACGCCTCCAGTACCTTGGACAAAGGTGCTTTGCAAGCCTCTCCTGTGTCTCCATATTGGAACCGAGCAGGATTAACTCCTTTCTGAGAAGCAGCATATGGTTTTCTAACCAACCTATACTTGACGAGGCATAGACAATCTCGTTAACAACCTGGCTTGACCAACCTGCCCTCCGTTGGCTACCTCCCCACACTTCTGACTCTTCTCTATCTACCTTAAACTGTTTGTCTGTCTGTCTGTGACTTTATCCTATGTCTTCTTTCAACGCTTTTTCTCTTTTCCCTCTCTCTCTCTCTTTTCTATCTCTCCCTTTTTTTTTTCCTCTCCTCTTTTGCAGGTTACACAAAGGGACCAATACTTGGACCCAAGTGAGTTGTATTGGAGCTGCCTGCTTAACCTAACCTATAGAAAAAACTGGACAGCCTCTGTAGTTAGCAGTGTGATATCCACCGCAATTGCTACATTTTTTAACCTTCGAGTCATCCCTTGCTTTGTCGCATTAAGCGGAATAATGTAGCTCGCCACACACAACGCAAACCGGAGGCATTTTGCAGTAAGCCCTAGTATGACCATATTCTTGGCAATTTAGACACTGGACGGGTCCTGATTGCTTATGCTTTACTTTATAAATGGGGTGCGTTTCGTTCTTCTTCAATCTGATATCTCCAGGTCCAGTTCAACGCGAAATAGTGGTTGGGGGACACTTTCTCGATTTCCGAGATTATCTACAATTTTCATCTTAAATCTCAAATAACTTAAATTAACTTCTTTATTAAGTCGCTCGAATTTTTCTCATTTAACTAAATTGGAGGTGGTTTGAAGGATTTGGGTGCTGTTTTAGGTGGCAGCACCACACTGTAATGCGAAAGCGTATGTCAAATTCGTTCGATAAGACCAAATATTTTGCGATAGCAAAAGAGCAATCGCAAAGGATGAAAACATGTAATTACTTTAAAAATGTGTTTTAATTGATATCTAAATTGTTATTTTTAGGAAAATCGAAGCCAAATAGTTACAAATAAAACAATAAAACAGTTGCTGCGAGTTAATGCCTAACAAGCCGGAAGGAAAATTTAGCACAAAATATTTAGAAAATCTGATGGAGATCCTGTTAGGGATATATCTGGTTAAAAAATTTATATATTATGCTATTATTTATGTAAAATATGATACTATTTCCGTGGATTTCCTGTAGAACTTTCAATAACGGAAAAAGTACAAATAAAGCTATATGAATTTGAAAAAAAATCTATAACAGATTTATTATACCAGCGTTTATTTAAGGAAAGTATATCGAACCTATCTGATTGCAACTCGTTTCAAGTTAATTTACGTCTTTAAACCATAATCCATAAATATTTATATGTAAATTCAACCGGCTTAACTTTTATTAAATTGATTGGATTTGTTCCGCCAGTAAATAAAATACTGTTGTCATACCTTTCGGTGAAGACCGTCGTCACTGGCTGTTGTTTTGGTACGTTTGGCGAGCGCTTTCGATGTAAAGACATCATCATCAAGCCGCGTTTAAAATGGTACTACGCCAGCGACGACGATCTTCACCTAAAGGTATGACAACAGGCTTAACTTTTGTTTACATATTTTAAACTGTTAATGTTGCCACTTTTTCAAAAATGTTGCGAAAGTCATAGAGAGTACCGATTTGCCTTCTTACCGCATTGAGCTTTCGAATCAAATTTGCTTTCGCATCGCAATAGAGAGTAACCCCCCAGGTTTATTTTTATACCCTTCACCACAGGTGGAAAGGGTATAATGGCAATGTTTCACTTAATGAACTGTATAACTATTTAAGTCTAGCGTATAGAGATTCTCATTATTAGTATTTAGGAAAAAAGTTTTTAATAAAGTGGCTTCTTATATTTTGAACTTTCAAACAATAAACTTCTGTCTTTCATTTCATTTTTAACTTATGACAAAAGTTTTCCTGCATAGCCGGCCTTCGGCCGGGCGCAAGGATTTTCTCCTCTGTGGTATAACAAACACTGGCTTCGCTTACTAAAGTTTTTCTGCATAGACGGCCTTCGGCCGGGCGCAAGGATTTTCTCCTCTATGGTATAGCCAACACCGGCCTCGCTTACTAAAGGTTTTCTACGTACTATACACATATTTTCATAAAAAAGTCATTTCTAATAGGTAAATTTTTTTATAAAATTTGAGCACCACGTGATAGATATTTCCAAAAGCTTTAAAACGATACCCATATTGACCTAATTTGTTCAAAAATGTAGTGTACAATCACAGATTTATATGAAAGTAAGGGCACCGCCAATTTTTTTATTTTACATTTTCTTATTATTTTTTAATTCTCTATCACCCTGTGTAATTTTTTTTTAATTGGTGCTGCTTCACGGAACTTTTTTTTATATGAAGTTTGACCTTTGTTAAGGCATGTTAATGTCTAATGGAGACGGGGGATAATACAAACCAAAACAAAATCTTCCATTTTATATTAATTTTGTTACGTTAGCTAACGAATAAAAAATGCGGTATTGCGGCCCCTGTTTGAATCTTAAAAAATGTGGTATGAAATGAAATTATTGTCCGCCCTTATATAAAATAAAATTAGTTTTGTTAACACTTTTGTTTCTGTTTTTTTAATTTTCTTATTTTTAGGTAGGTATATAAGATGAAAATGTTCTTTATGGTTGTATTATACATAATTAGACTTGTACATACAATAATATGATGCAAATAATTTCTAAATGTTGATCCTTTATTAAACTGAGTGTGATTTTGTTACTTTTTTAATATTTTTTTTTTTGTTTTTTATTTATTATTACAGTGCAACTACAAGGAATGACTTTAGCAAACCTTTGAAAATTTTTTTTATCAATAATCAAATTATTATTTACTTGTTTTTCTCTTATATTTTCAATTAATTAATAATCAATCGATCGAAATAAGAATAATCATTATATACTAATAAATAATTACGTAAAAATATTATCGTTAGTTTTTGTGTTTATCTCTTTTTTTATCATAATCATCGTTATTATAATTAATCATTTATTAATTAGTTTATTTATAATATTTATATATATATTTCTTAGTTATTTCTTTCTGTATTTTTATTAACGTAAATTGATTTTTGATGCTTTACTAATTGCAATGTTATGGAGTAAAAATCGGCATTTAAAATACATATAATAGATCCCTAGAAGATGCATATTTTTATTATTCATTTTTAATTGTAATCGTAATAAAATTCTTTAGCAGTTTTTTTTGTTGTTTTATATTGTTTCCTATTGGTGTTTATACTTGCTGCTTTTGCTATTTGAGGCATTTAATGCTGTAGATTGATTTCCGTTTGTTATTATTGTTTATAAGTGGTGATTAATATTGATTAGAAATAATGAAAAAATGTATAGCGAAAACACTTCACTGCGCATTCAAAAGTTAAATAAATATCCTCCGAACTGCTTCTCGAATTTGTGTTGTAGACTGTCCAATGCCATTAACAGCATATGTCCACGTTCAATAATACATCGGTGTGTTGAATGCATCTGTATACATATTTGTATTAGTTTGTCTTCTATTGTTATCAATAAAATTTAGCTGATCTTCTTATATTGATCAGTAGTCAGTGCCCCGAATACGATCCGAGTTGTGATATTCGTTGTCCTAAAATATTTTAAATATTGTTAATATATAAAGTTGAAATCAGTATATTATAAAAAATAGTGTATTTTCGCAATTTCTCTAGAATTTAATTCTTTTAATAGGGAATGATAAAAAATGTCAAGAAGTAGCGGAAACCTGGATGTTAACGTTCTGACGTTTTTCCATTTTCCTTTTGTTTCTTTTACTTGGAATTTAAAATTCCAATAAAAGAATAGTAGGCAATATATCGTATATACAGACAGGTATGTCTGAAAATCACTTTTTATTAAAGTGGTTTCATGTGATTTTAAGTCGGTTAACTAGGTGCCTGTGCTTCGAAATCACTTGCTTTATTGGGGAATTCTTTATTGTTAATTTTATAATAAATTGCTTAAATAAATTTCTTGAAGTATTTTTTGAATTTTTGTTGTAAAATTACACAATTTTAAAGAAAAATATGAGATAAATTACGTATCTTTAAAGACGCTTGTTTTGCAGAAATATATTACACTAACTATCCCAATCCAGTGCAAGACTATGCACATTGAAATGACTGTTGTGCAAAGTTTGTAGACTCTACTTGTTATACTTCGCTAGGTGCACGATAATTTTGTATGGGTACCACGCCTACTACTCGAATCCAGTCCGTGTTTCGCTAGACTTTTTATACTAATATGAGGGTTACTTCTGTAAAATTTTAATGACCAATAGTTCTCTAGGTACACGGCAATAATTTGTCACTTTTTACGGGACGTACCACGACCACTATTCCCATCGAGCCAGTAATTTTTACATTATGAATATTATTAAGGGAGTTACTTGTACAGAATTTCCAGGTTTTACCTATTACAGTTCCCAAGTAACACGATGATAAATAGTAGTTCTACTTTTCTCTGATTCATATTCGTATTAATGTCAATGATATTGGTGATTACCCCGTTAACGCATGCTGTTTTTGAAGAATCTCCGGTCACAAAATAACACAGAAAATTATTTTTTTATAAAAAAAGAAATTATAAACGAGATTGCAAAAGAGAAATGTTTCATGCGTAAAATTATTATATTTCTTTTATGTTTTAAGATTCAATATTGACAAAACACAGGCCACAGAAAACAATAAAAACAAAGGTAATGTATTGTTTCATTAAGGCAAGATGTCAAAATGTCCTATTTTAAAACAAAATACCCGTTTATAGCATTTTGTTGCATTCCAACAAATAAAACACTCTGAACGAGCGAAAACTATATAAAGCAAGTGTTAAAAAATTCCCTCAAAATGCAAGCCAAGCCATTTGCTTACCCCGCTTGCTTATCTGCGCCTTTTGCCAAAAAACAAAAATTGCATGCGACTAGTTTCATTAAAAATTTAATGGTGTAAGTAAGGGCCCCTCAGACTTCAGACTTTTTATCGGTCAATAGTTTAGTCGGGTTGGCCGAGATATTAGTTTGAATGGAATCAGGAAGCCCATCAAACTTTTTTATTGGCAGATACTGCATCGCTGTATTGTGCGCATATGCGTTCTTCTCAATACTGATCAAGAAGCCAACCAAACTATCACCCGATAAAAATTCAGCAGTCTGCGGGGGCCCTAAATAATAATGGGCAATCTTGAATTAAATTGGTTTTGGGTTTTGGTGTATATTAAACTTTTATGACCAACATTTTTGTAGAACATATTCTCTCCTGGCCCTTCCCTTTTTTGGGGTGTTTAACGATTTGTTAGAAAAAAGTCTAAATATTTGCCATAACATTTTCAAAAGTAAATAAAACATAGTTTTATATACCGTAATGCTGAAAAAACAGTCAAGAGCAGAAAAACTTTAATCGCATTTAAAATAAAATTCCGATGTGATCTTTCAAAACGCCTACACACATACCAATCGTCGGATCCCCGAAATTGTGGAAAAAGTTTGAAATTCTTGTAGTGTCGGTGTTGCGATATTCTTTTCTCAAAAATCTTCAAATAAAAAAAAAAAATCTTTTTTTCCCATTAAAAATCTTTTTAGTGATGCATTCTTATATTCATATGTTTTTTCACCCATTTATCCATTTTTTATTGTTTAATTATTCAAGTCTTAATGACATATTTTTATTCATTTCTTTTAAAAGTTGAAATTTATGCAATTGTGATTAGAGTTTTTAGAAAATCCCACGATCTTAAAATAATAGGCAATCTTTTTATATCTGATTTGTTCTTTATTTTGTTTTTATTGCTATTGATACAAGAAAAAGTTCTTTCAAAGTTAGCTGTTGCTATTAGTATTGATAAAATTGCATAAACTCTTTTAAACAAGATAAAGTCTCAAAACCCTCTAAACTACTTGAATTCAAAACGATTCTCTAAAATATTAAAATAAATTTGAAGGAATTTCGGGAATTGGAAATTATTTTTGCAGGAATGAAAAACTTTAAAAATTAAAAAACCATTGTATAAATCAATCATTTTTTAATAAACTATTACACCGCCTAATATAAAACTTAGAACTACTAATTAGGATCCATAAGATATGTACAATTATTTATGTATGCATGTATATCACTTTTGTTTAACATTTCAATACGAATATATTCATCTTATATTTTTGACATCTCAAAAAACTTCAAAAATAAGATAAATCTTCACAAATGGTAACACTATGTAAAGTGTAATTTTTTCAGCATGCAGCTCTTCTTTTATGGTAAATTCGCCATATCTTTTATTATTTTTTAAACGAATATTTTAAGAAACCTTAGAATCCAAGATAGGCTTCTATGAGCATTTTACGAAGTAGTTCGAAATTACACTAATTATGTTGTTAATAAAGAACACAACAATATATTCCTTTCAATTGCTCATCTGCTCATAAAGTACTGCATTTAGTACCGAACTATTCTGAACCCCCTAGTATTTCCGGTTAAACACATCCAACGTATAAGCAACATTCCTAAATATAACATTACTTACACTTTTTGTACGGAAGTTATCAATGATAATCTTTAAACGAACTGCCTTTACGGCCGCATCAATATTTATCTTTGGTATTGCATGAAAACGTAACTTGATTTTCATTTAGGGGTAATAATTCTCCAATATATAACAGCAACTGACTCTGCAACATACAGCAATTTTGTTTTTGTTGGATTTCTTCTTATTTCTAAAACTTCAACTGGAGCCTTATGGAATTTTATGATAAATGTAAAATCATTAGATTCTTGAACTCTTCAAACTTCGTTCAACATTTTTTCCAACATCGACCGTAACTAATTTTTAGTCCCAATCTTTTTTCAATAACTTCTCTGCCTAAATAAAACGCGACACTCGACTTCTTCAAGCTTTTATTTTGAAATTTAGGTTGCTGTCGACAATATAACCAATTTATTTGATAACATTGTTGTTGATAAAGATGGCTTGAAAATTAGTTTGTATGGAGTAATACAGTTTGTATAGAATAAGTAATAAGACTCAACCATGTGGGTTTCTTTGGATATCAAGTAATTGAGAAAAACTAAGCTCCAGGATTCCTGGTTTTATATTTTAAGCTTCCTTTGTTTCAAATTGCTTGCCGGAGTCCTGTTTATACGGTTATGTTCAAGAGTCAAATAAAATTTAACTGTACCTTCCAATATCCTTTTGTTTTAGTCATTCTTGCTGAATCAAAAACCAAATCGATAACCGGATTGAACGATATTCCATCAATTAAATTCACCTTCTCCGCTGTGTCTTTTTTAATTATTTCATTCATTCTTAATTCATAGTAGGTATTTATAGTCATATACAAGGCGAATTAATACTAGATGATTGCACAGGCGAATTCATGCTTTTTCGCCCCATTTGCAGTTGTCAGATTTCATATAAAAAATGTGTTTATAATTTTTTTTATATGGAGTTTGCTTTTCGATTTCATGCATATGATGAGCTTTTTCTTCACTGCAATCACCTGTTATGGATTCGCCTTGGTCGTATACAAACAAACAAACAAAAAACAGGCCAAAAATTTCTAAAACTCGAATTATTACACATTTAAAATTTTTTTATATTTACAACTTTCTTGTAATTTCGAAATTGCGTCTAGGTTTCGACAGATTTTTCTTTTAACTTATGCGTTAAGATCAGGAGGTTCGGACGGAAAATCTAAAATTAGCAATTATTTTTACTTCATTATGTATGAAACTTGTGAGTTATTCAGTTATTTCACAACTACTTATATTTATCTTCATATCGCCCCTTATGCCTGACTGATGGAAAATGATATCTGGACTAAAATCTTTTTTCAGGTGGACTACGTAAGAAATTAATTCAATCAGAACTAAACAAATATAATTCCGTTATGTCGTTACATGAGTAATTAGGCTATTGTTCGTTAGACCAATGCTGAAAGTCCATTTCACGCGTTCTACGCGTACATGCTTTGTATGCTTTTCATACTTTTTACTTTTCAAACTTCGAGTTACATGCAACGCTTTTTATGCGCCAAGTTTTATCTTTTGATCAACTGTAGTATAAATATATTTTTATAAAATAAAAAATAAACGTTTTGCAAAAATGGAAAGTGAAATTGTGATTTTAAAAGAATTTATGAAATTCACTGAGTTTATGCATTTAATATTGGAATGGAACACAAAACAGGATTTTGAAAATTTTTGTCTGTCTGTGTTCGCATCACGTAAAAACTACTGGATGAATTTTAATAAGATTTTGCGAGGAGGTAACTTATATATCTTGGTACTGCAAACTTTGCTTCATCTTTTATTTTTTACTGCGAAATATTTTAAACACATTTACAGAACTCTACAATAATTTCAGAATATTATATAAATTTAAGACCTTTATCCAGGGATGGCTACCTCTACATAAAGAAAATTCATAAACCATAACTGAAGCGTTATAAAAGTGGATTACTTTCAAAGCAAAATGACACAAATTATTGTCAGGGCACAGCTAGTAAATTGATTAAATTAATAAACATAACAGTCGTGGACCAACAAATAAATTGCATTTTTATTATAAAACGTTATGGGTTATTAGCATAATATTAAATAATTAATATTAAAATTCCCAAAAATTTTATTAATAACTAAATATGCAATGCTTGTGCAAACCTTGGCAACACTTGTTTTTTTTTCGATTCTCTTGCGAGAACAAAATTAACTTGTGCATGGATTTCATCACACTTTACGTCTGCATTCAGTGATGGCAAAAAACCATCCAATTGTAGAAGGACAGTAAGGAAAAATAAAAACGTGATTTGTTTGTTGGTGTTTTGTTGAAGCTTTAATATTCTGTAATATTATTCTATTAACATGCATAATTCTCATTGTGTTTTGTAGAATTTTATTTCTTATAGAGTATTTTTGGCTTCTCTAAAATTAGGAAAAAGGTTTCCTGATGATCTGGCCTGAGCAACCAGCGAAATGCGTATAGGGACTAGCTCTTTTCCCCCAACAAATAAATTGCATTTTTATTATAAACGTTATGGGTAATTAGCATAATATTAAATAAATAATTAACAGTGATGAGACTAAGTACGTAAAAGTAATCGAAAACTAAAATGAAAAATTTGTTGATGAAAGAATTGTGGTAAACAATTTATTTTAATGAATTTTATACTTGAAAACATTTTTTAATCCAAAAAAATAGAAAAAATTATTCTAAGGCACAAAATAAATATTTATCGATAAAATTGAAAATAGAATATAAATTGCCATCCAGGACTATTAAAAACAGCTAACATTTTTTCACTGCGCTTGCGAAGCCTAGAAAGTAAACCTACTTCTCGCCTTCTACGCGTGCGTGTTAAGCATTCTACATTTTGTGCTGTGCAACTTGTCACACACCATTACACTTATAGATCGGCAATCGAAATTTAGTTGCGTGTCAACGCAACTGGAAAATAAATTTGTATTACGTATGGCAACTATTTTTAGTTGCCATAAAGTTATCGATAGTATTATTTTGAAAGTCTAGCAACTAAATGTAAATAATTAAAAAGTTTTTAATAAATAAGCAAGAAAAAATTAATTCAAAGTAAATAAAAAAAATATAAATAAAATGATTATTTCCAAAAAGCAACACCTAGATTTTCCTTTTTAAAATGAAATGCTGAAAATGTGTAGTTTTGATACTTTTACCGTGTTTAAATCTACAATTTAAAGATAGCCAACCCACCCAACACTTAATAACTTAAGTAAAATAACTTTTTTTGAACTCAAATTTTTTTCACAAAAATATCATTTTGTTGACATTTGTTAGGTGAAATTTATTTCATCACAGTATTGTACTATTTTGTCGTTTAGGGGATGAAAATTTTCAATACAGAATAATAAATAATTAAAATTAGAATTCAATCCAACGTTTTTCGCTCGTAAATATATCAGCAAAAATGAAATATTAATATTCTTATTTAAAAAAAATGAAATATTTAATTTTCACATATAAAATTGATTGTAAAAAAACATATTTTTTTAAAAAACATTTAATACAACTATGTGCACTTTAGTTGCTGTGGGGAAATATTTTTAAAAACAAACATGTAACTACCTCAAAGTATTAAATATAAGTACAAAATTTTATGAAAAATAAAATTATTTTTGTTCAGATTTACCGCCTTTTTTTGCTTAATCTGTGAAAGAAACAACAGCAACCACGAATTTATGGCTACCAATTTGGCAACTGGTTGCCACCCATAATCAACCTATTATTCTACTTTTTTGACAGACGCGTATAAATCGTGTACACGTAGAACGCGTGGTATGGACTTTCTGCTTAATACAGGAGCCTAATAACCGCACTAGATATCGAGTTAACTATCGTATGCAATAAGATTTCTATACGAGTCGAGTAAGCAAATTATCTCATTCGACATGTATCGAATAGTAATTTATATCAAATTGTAATAGTTTAATAAACATATTTTCAGTTTTTACTTTACGTTGGGTTCTTTTAATTGAAAAATAAATACACACTGATATTACTTTTACTGTAATTTACTTTATTTATTAAGCTTTGAATAACTTTGGTTGACACCACTGTTTAAAATTACACAAACTATTTAACACTCTCTTTAAAACACGACAACTGAGCTCTTAGACGTTTAAAATAATACTGTCATGCCGCTCGAAACCGGGAATTCTATTGAACGGCGAGCAAAAAAGCCTGGTAAAATCTTTTTTCGTATGCCGTAAATTTATGTTGTAAAATTTTTAATTTTTTGTAAATAACATGTACATGTATATGTATGTCCAAGAAAAATGATCTCATCCTAAAAGAATCTCAAACTTGAAATTTTACAAAAATTTCCCAAAATCTTGTTCCAACAAGCACTGTTAATAATTTCAAGTAAGGATAATTATAAACGGACACCCTGGTAACATATTTTGAAGGTTTTTTTCAATTTGAAGATTTAAAAATTCAAAGCAAGGATAACTATAAAAAGACACCCTGAAAACAAAACTTTTTAATAATTTTTGCCATCTTCGTTGTTCTCATCCTTTAGAAAATATCATATTTCAAAAATTCCCAAAATCTCGTTCCAACTCGCACTGTTTAATATTCCAAGTGTTTTTTATATATACATTCCCTGGTAACAAACCCATCTTTCCATGTTTCCAAGAAATCTGGTTTCATCTCTTACAGAATCTTAAATTTCGAAAATTTACAAAACCTCGGCCTAACTCACTCTGCTAAAAATACTAAGTAAAGATAATTATAAAAAATACCCTGGAAACAAAACTTATTAATTTTATTTTGCCATCTCTCGTTGTTTTCAAGAAAAATGGTCTCATCCCTTAGAGAATCTCAAATTTTAAAATTTCAAAAATTTACAAAATCTTGTTCTAACTCGCATATGGATAACTATAAAAGGACACCATAAAAACAAAACCATCTTGCATTGCTTCCATGAAAATTGTTCCATTAATGGAGCTATATTCCATTTTATCAGAGTTCTGCTAAATTAGCATGTTCGCGTCCAAGCTATAAATTTTAAAATTTATCTTCACACACATAATAGTTTATAAGTTACATAGTTATACAAAATTTATTTCGAATTAAAAACTTTTAAAACAAAAAACTTGGCCATTTAAAAATTAATATTTTGCTAAGAATATTTTTAATTTTAGCAAAATTTGTACTGAGAAATTCCCTCTGTTCGCTGTGATATATGTATGTAGCTGAAATTGAGTTGAACTTTTTTGGCCCCCGTGTTACACTAGTATTTCCCTTGAAATAAGTGACATAACTTTAAAATCGGTAATTTTTTTTTTCATAATTTATTGTATCTTCAATATTTTTGAACTAACAATAATTACTCGTATCTTAAGTCTAAAATAAAATATTCTTTTTAAGTCCAGCCAGTGCTAGACAAAAATAATGTTTGTTTCACGGATTTTGAAATCATTTGCGGGTCATCCCTGTAATGTACGGCGAAGAAAAGCAGTATCTCTTCTTTTTAGTCGAATGTAACCAGGTTCATTCAGTATGTTACGCGCCAAAGGGTTTGGATGAGATTCAAGCCTCTTTAGATATGTGACTGCATGTTTCGCTATTTCTGCTTTAACTGATGGCATGTTTAGGTCTTTGTGGATGTTCGAATTTGTTATATACCAGGGAGCAAATGTAATAATACGTAAAATCTTATTTTGGCGCCTTTGAATTTTTTCTACATTGCTAGCTGAGGCAGTGTCCCATAACTGAATCCCATAACACCAAATTGGTTTGAGGACCGACTTGTACAGTAGAAGTTTACAATCTAAGCTCAGGGTGGAGTTTCTGCCAATAAGCCAATTTAGTTGTACTGCTTTTAGTTTCATTTGTGTTAACTTGAAGTCAATGTGGCTTTTCCAAGTAAGGCGACGGTCAAGATGTATACCCAGGTATTTAACGTCTGAAAGCTGTGGTATCATTTGGTTATTTATGCGAATAGGAGGGCATGAGTCCCTACGCAGTGTGAAAGTTATGTGAGTGCATTTTTGTTCATTCACTTTTATTCTCCATTTTTCTAGCCATTTTTCCAAATTGAGTATGTGGTGTTGTAAAAGTTGTGATGCTTCTTGGGCACTTTCATGAATACTTAAAAAAGCTGTGTCATCTGCAGAAGTTGATGTGTGGATTAGGGTGCTAATTGGCATATCCGATGTGTACAGTAAATATAAAATTGGTCCCAAAATACTACCTTGGGGAACTCCGGCTTCAATGAGCTGTGGTGAGCTTAAAAAGTCACCTTCTTTTAGTAAAAACTTGCGATTCGTTAAATAATCTTTTAAGAGCTTTTACATGTTTTCGGGCAAGTTCAGCTTTAGCTTAAATATTAGGCCTTCGTGCCAAACCTTATCGAATGCTTGAGAAACGTCGATAAAGAGCGCAGAACAGTAGTTTTTCTCTTCAAAGGTCGTTTTAATTACATTTACTAATCTGTGTGTTTGTTGGATCGTACTATGTTGTTTTATGAAGCCCAATTGATGGTTCGGAATGCATCCTTTCGCGCTAAGAATTGGATTCAGCTTAGTTATTACTATTCTCTCAAATAACTTTGACACGTTTGATAAAAGGCTTATAGGTCTGTATGATTCTACTTTTTTGTGGTCTTTTCCTGGTTTAGGAATCATAGTTATCAAAGATACCTTCCATTCAGTGGGAAAGTACTCAAGACGTAAGATGGCATTAAAAACAAACAGAATAATTCTGCGACCTATACGGGGTAACTCAACTAACATCTTGTTTCTTGTTTTATCAACGCCAGGGGCTTTTTTGGTGTTTAAATCTGCTATTGCCCTTTCAATATCGCTAAATTCAAATCTTAGGGGTACTACGGCACTAGTCTCAACTGATGGCAACTCAGCTATATCAGTACATACATTTGGGGTAAAAACCTTATTCAAATGTCCAACAAACAAATTGCCTTTTTCGGTATCATTCCTTGCCCAGTCTCCACAAGAAGTTCGCAAGGGAGGCTTACGTACGACCGGTCTTTTAAGGCTCCTACATGCACGCCATAATGAATAATCTGATTGTGCAGTTGCGTCGAGGTCTTCCAAGTAATTTTTCAGAGATGCTACTCTTCGAGATTCTAGCAGCTGTCTTAGCCGTTTCGTGCAATCTTTAAGTCTAGATTTGAGTTGAGGAGATCTGTGTGCTTGCCACTCTCTTCTAATTTTTCTTTTTTCAGCCAAGAGCCGCTCGACATCTACAAAATAAATTTGATTGTATCTAGCTGGTTGTCTGGTTTCTGTCGCATGTTGGGCAGCTGATTTAAGGTTTTGATCAAAATAAATTAGACTCTGGTCCACATCTTCTGGTGTTCTTAGCGGTATGTTTTCCGAACACTGAGTACTGAGATACTTTCTATATTTCAACCAATTAATGCTTGTGCAAGTTGTTGGCGACACGATATTTTGCTGATTCCATATATAGACAATAGTGGGTGAATGATCTGAGGATAATTCGAGTGACGCTTTAACTTTAATCATTTCTCTCGAAATACCTTTAGTCACGCCAAAATCAATAACATCAGGTATTTTTTGTCGATCAGTAGGCCAATAGGTGGGTTGTCGACTTGATATCACATTCAGACGCATTTTTGAAATTGTATCAAACAAAACGCGACCTTTTGGAGTTATTAGGCGTGATCCCCAAAACGTATGTTTAGCGTTGTAGTCGCCTAATGCTATGAAACAGGGACCTAGTGATTTGTAAAAATCGATATATTGACTCTCTGATATTTGAAATCTAGGAGGTGAATAAATCGAAGAAATAACAAAGTGTTGATGATATTCTTCAATACAGATGTTTGTTGCTTGAAGGTAGTCCTCACAAAAATCATACAGTAAATGATGTTTAATTCGAGCCCTTATTAGTATTGCTGAACCACCACATGCTCTGCCACGGGGGTCTTTAGTGTCATATAATATATAGCCATTGATTTTAAAAAACCTATTTGTTGTTAAATGAGTCTCTGAAACCAACCGTTTGCGTTCCAGAAACATATTTTTAAACAGTTCAAGGTTTGTTAAGTACCGCCTGCAACATCATAGATTGCATGCGAACCATTTCTTGCATCATGCTGCTCATAGAGCTCATAAAACTGTTTAACGAATGCACTAATGTCTCGATACTTGCTTCGAGACGATTGTAGTTACCAGATGGTGTTTGTTCTTTAGCTTCTGGATGCATATTTGGGGTAGAATTGGTTGTAGGTGTCGCTTTGTATGCTAAAACATGTTTAGATTTTAACATATCCGCGTATGAAACATGTTTGGTTGTGGGTTGAGCTAACTGAGGGTAATGAGCATTTGCTTGGTATTGTGGCTGCCTAGCAGGAGTATTTAATTTCTGAGTTGACTTCCTTACCTCAGAAAAAACTGGACAGCCTCTGTAGTTAGCAGTGTGATTTCCACCGCAATTGCTACATTTTTTAACCTTCGAGTCATCCTTTGGTTTGTCGCATTGGGCGGAACAATGAAGCTCTCCACACACAACGCAAACTGGAGGCAACTTACAGTAAGCCCTTGTATGGCCGTATTCTTGGCAATTTAAACACTGAACGGGTCCTGACCGCTTATGTGGTTCCTCTACACTTATCCTGCGGTGTAACAGATATTTTAGATTATAAATGGGATGCGTTTCGTTCTTCTTTAATCTAATATCCCCAGGTTCCAGTTCAACGCGAAATAGAGGTTGATGGACACGCTCTCGATTTCTGAGATTTTCAACGCTTTTAACCTTAAATCCTGCTTTTTGGAGGCCAGCTTTTATTTCCACTGGATTAACATATGAGTCTACACCTTTGATGACTACCTGTAGGACTTTGCTACTCTTCAGCTGATAGGTATAAAAGTTCTTATTGCAACTTTTAAACTCCTTTACTGCTTTACGATAACTACTTTCGTCTATAAAATGAATTTTAGTTTCATCAATGTTACCACGCTTGATTGGAATTACATAGCATGAATTTTCCCCGATAACTGAAAATAACTTATTTATTAATTCATTCGAATTTTTTTCCCTTAAAAAAATTGGTGGTGGTTTTCGCTATCTAAAAAAGCAAAACGATTTTGGGAACTTATTCCGTTAGGCTCCTTATCTTTAAGTACTTTGGACATTGGTGCAATCTGCGAAGATTTAGGGCTTCGATCTCTTTTCAATACAGTTATATATCTGTCCATTCCCACTTGCGTCTTAGGTTTTTCTGCACTATACATATTACTGTTGGTAACACTGTGTTCAGAAGGCGACTTGTTTGTAGTTATATTATTGTCATCGCTTAGCAAAAGCGACGAACAAGATTGGGCACGTATAACTGGCGTAGAATTTACACACAAATTATTTTCAGTTTTTTTGTTTTTATTTAATACAATATGGTCCACATTTTTATTGCTTAAATTAAAGAGGCTCATTAGCCCTTATTGTTTTTGTTTTATTTTTAAAGTAGCAATTCAATATGCCGTTGTAAAAAATAAAGAGAAAGAAAGAAAAAAATTACAGACAACTTTGTTGTTGTATTAAAACAGGTTTGTTTTTTTGTTTTTGTTTGAAATTATTCACACAATGTATGTTTTGTTTTTTGTTAATACGAGCTAAAAAGAAATCGCGTCCGCACTTATCAACGCCAAAAACAGAACTGAAAATCGGTAATGAAACAAAAATAATATTTTTCGCCTTCTCAAAATATGGGCCACAGTGCGGCATTACAAGATGATTAAAAAAGAGTTTTTTTTGTTTGTTTATAGATGAGTGAGAAAGAAAAAGAGTGAGGTAGAAAAAAAGGCACGATATATGTTTTGCATGATAATTTGAACGTTATTTTTTACTAAACAAATGAGTCAAAAAAAAAGTTTAAATATCACAGATATTGTTCACACTTCACAGAGTGAGATGAATTTTGATGACATATTCTGTATAAATTTACGGTTGAAAAATACACCTGTCGTGAAAATTTTAAGAGTCTGCCGACTATGGTTCCAAAATAAGGCCATGTACGTCACTATTGAACCACCCTTTAATTTTGAATACTTGTTCGTATAGTGAACATTGTTTTAATTACTCTGTGTGTATATTTCAAGTGTGCCTATTAAGTTTCAAAAATTACTGCCGATGTATACATAAATATCACGTTCCAATTGGAACAGCCTTTAAATTTTAGCATTTGTTGTTATAGCGGCCATTACGGTTGCAGAGAGAGAAGGCGCTGACAGACATTGTAGCGAAAAAAATACGGTTACGTTTTAACCATAAAAATGAGGTTGAAAATTTAATCAAGCAAAGTACTTTAGCTACGTTATACCTAAAATAAGATTAACTGATGACATTTTGGTCAATTAACCGCCACTTCCTGAGTCATCCTGAGTTTATTTATTATTTTTATATACTCAGTAAGTATTCTCCAAAATTATCAGTGGGCATTAAAATTCTCTGTAGTACATATGCATATATAATCTTCATTTTTTTATGAAACAATCACAAATTTTAAGCATCCATTTACGAAAAACCCATTTTTCATATATTAGGTGAAATTTTTACTTTTTACTTTTTCTTTTTTTAACTTTCGGTTATCAGTACATTAAAGCAAAAAGCAACATAAAAACGTGCGAGGCACTTTTCATTTATATTTTACCAAATCTCCGCTCTTTCTGGCCCGACTCTGCTGGTTTTCGACAGCAAAAAATTTCTAAAATATACCTGTCGGATTAGTATGCTAAAAATGTTCACAAGTTATCTAGAGTCTTTAGAAATCGACTTCAATTCCTATCAGGATTTCCAAATTTCTCCATTTCTTCTTATGGTTTTCATAAAACAATACCACATAAATCAGAGAAAACAATTTAATTTGCTTACTTAGTAGCTTCATCAAACAACAATTAATAAGAAGAATACAAGAAATATATTGCATTGAATGCATATATTGCATTCAAGACTCTAGTATGGCACCAAAATGTTTATACTAATAGGCAGTACAATGAAGGTAGCTGAAACTTTTAACTAGAAATTTAGTTATAAACTAAGCGTTAATTGTTGTCATCATAACGAATTAATCGATCTAAGGCTGATGTCAGAGTGCGCGCTACATGCGAAGCTATAATACTACGCTACAACACGCTATAAACCACTCTATGTGTTTTTCTTATATGTTCGCTCAAAACATATCAGAGTGAGAGCGAAGCTTAATGCGAGTACATGCTACAAAGCAGGTTGTGTAATTGTTTGTAGCGCGTTGGAGCTTCTACTGCTTTAATTGTTTTTTTGTTTTATTTTGCTTTAATAACTTTTTTTGTGTATGCATACAGTTTTTTACAATTTGAAATTAAAATTTTGTTTGTAAAAAAAGGAATTTAAAATACGGAAAAATTAATTTCGAAAGTATTTCCACATCCTTTAGGATCAAACCACAGGACAGGAAGTCGCTATTTTCTGATCGTCTTCTATTTTTTTCATGTATTCCTCTTTTCTTTGCAAAAATGCATTAAAAGTATTAATTGACATGAAAAACTCCTCGTCTGAATCTATTACAAAACACTAAAAATTACTAAAAACAAAAAAATAGCTTTGGTCAATATAGCATTCACTCTGACATCTTGTAGCTTTGATATAGCACGAACTAATGGGTGATTCAAGAGGAGATACATTTTTCAATAGCCTTTTTTTGACAGACCACGTGTGAGTCGTGTCATGCTGTCATGTAATTTTTGTTTAGTATTATTTGGTATTATTTCATTTCTGTAAGAAATGTGTTCGTGCACTTCGCTCAACTTATGGTCAACATAATCGGCCTACTGAGCGTACTATTCGCAACACCATCACCCATTTTGAGAACCAGCATTCATAAAGCCAGATTTCTCTTCTGTCTTAATTTGCTAAACAATTACAACAAAAAACTCCAAATTAACTAAATTAAATTTGGCTTGGCAACTCTGCAAACACTCAGTAGGAAAAACTTATTAATTTATTAATATATGTAATTTTGTAAACCAAAACACAAATCAAAATCGGAAGACTATATGTACATATGTATTAATAACTAAATTTGAATAATATGAGTATGAAAAATATGCAACATAAATGTGCACTTATGTAAAATATATACCTAAAACGATTACAAAAAATTTGGTCGAATTTCGACAACAGGGTTAACTCTAGTTAATAAAAAACACCGTATAAAACTATTAATATTCAATACTGCACCTGTTTGGAAAAACCAATTGGTGCGTGAACTTTTTTGAGAAAAATTACAAGAGAATATGCTAATTACCCATAACGTTTTATAAAAACGTATAACGCATAATACTAAATAATTAATATTTAAATTCCTAAAAATTGTATATATAACTAAATATGCAACTGCTTGTTGCAACACTTGTTATTTTTCGATTTTCACAATCCAACTGTGGAAGTACAGCAAGGAAAAATAAAAACGCGGTGTGTTTGCTGGTGTTTTGTACTGATACAAGAACCATGGATCACATCCAGGGGAATAAGCGGGCTGGAAAATAACACATATGAAATTTTTAAATGCCAAAAAACAATAGAAATAGAACATGCATTTTAGCAAAGAAAAATCTTAAGTGTTTTCTTTTGAATCAATTTACGGATAGGGACCAGACAGTGATTAGATATAAGAGTATTGATAGTGAAATTATTGTGGCCTCGTCATATTTCGCACATGATGACGCCATTGATCCTCCTCCAGAAATAACACGATTTCTGAAAAAATTCTCTGCGGACCATCACATTGATTGGATCATAGGATGTGATGCGAATGCTCATCATCTACTGTGGGGCAGTAAAGATACGAATTATAGAGGACATGCACTAATTGATTATATAATAGAAAATAATATAGTTATTGCAAACAGGGGTTCGGAACCTACATTTGAAACTAGAAACCGAAAAGAAGTCCTAGATCTGACACTTTTGACGCAAACAAACGGCTTAAATCTAGTAAAATGGGAAGTATCAAAGGAAATAATATTTTCGGACCATAAATACATAGAATAGGAATACTGGACCGGTTCAACCTTTTAGAAATGCAAGGAAAATTAACTGGGGTATCTTTGAAAAAAATGTAGCTAATTCTTTGACTCGATGTAATATAGAGATTAACAACACTACCGACATTGAACATATAGTGGATGGCCTTCAACGTACATTTGAGGATGCCTTCCATTCATCGTGTCCTGTGAGTAGAGAGAAACTTCTAAAGCATCAGAAATGGTGGCAGAAGGAGCTGCAACCTTTAAAAGTTAGTACAAGGAAAGCTTTGAATTCTGCAAGGAAAACAAATACCGACGAGAAATGGGCAGTGTATAAAAACAAACGCAGAGTTTAAAAAAGAATTGTTAAAGGAAATAGAAAACGTCAAAGATACATCAAGACTAAGAAAAATAATGTCAAAACAAAAACATGTCTCAAGTAACTTGAGACGATTAGACGGCGGACCGATTCTGCTCATGAAACTTTGGAAGTACTTTTTACTACTCATTTTCCGGGTTGTTCGCTCAATCCGGTGGATAGTTTGTTGACATCGGCGAATAATGTAATAGGGTATTCCAACCCAGAAGTAAATCTTATCACCCCAGAGAAAATCAAATGGGCGATAGGGACATTTGAACCATATAAGTCTCCCAGAATAGATGGAATATATCCAATAATGTTACAGAAAACAGTACGGCCCCTATTACGGCTTACAACTCAACTCTACTTCAGTTGAAATTTTAAAATTTGGTATTATCAATTACAACTCAACTTGTCAAAAATTTTTAAGTTGAATTTAAATTGTGTTAGAACTCTGTTGTAGTTTTACCGTGTATAACCCTGTGTTAGTTGGGTTAACAAAAGTTTAAAAAAATTACAACTAATCAGTAGCAGTTGTTTCAAATTACAACTCATCCGTAGCAGTTGTCTTTCCAGTTGTCTATTAGACAACTCAACTGAGTTGAGTTGTAATCCGTAATAGGGGCATACATATTATTGAACCAGTACTTAGAAAACTCTTTACAGCTTGTATCGGCTATTCGTACGTACCAACAAGCTGGAGAAAAGTCAGAGTGGTTTTCTTACCAAAAGTCGGTAAAATTCAGCACAGTGGTGCAAAGGACTACAGACCCATAAGTCTGACGTCCTTTCTATTTAAAACTCTAGAAAGAGTGATGGATGATCACATTAGAGGCAGGATGCACAATATGGTATTCTCACGTGATCAGCATGCCTATACTAAATGCAAATCAGTAGAGACAGCCCTCCATGATCTAACATCAAAAATAGAGCAATCTATAAATCATGGGGAATTTGCACTTGCTTGTTTTCTGGATATTGAAGGTGCCTTTAACAACATCCAATCCAGGGCAATTCAAAAGGCACTCCAGTGCTCTGGCAGTCATAAATTGGTGAATGAATGGATAATAAAAATGCTCTTACAAAGGCAAATTCATGCAGAGATCGGAGGCGCACATGTTTAAGCCATTGCTACTAGGGGTACACCTCAAGGAGGAGTTATTTCACCTACTTTGTGGATTTTAGTCTTGAACGAAATTCTGCTAAATCATGATGCACATGAGGTCAGTGTAGTGGCATACGCTGATGATGTAGTGCTATTGGTAAGAGGAAAATTTCCGAATACCTTGACTGAAGTAATGGAACGTGCTCTAAAAACCTTAAGCCAGTGGACTATGAACTGCGGCCTTAATATTAATCCCGAAAAAGCCAAGACAGTACTTTACTTAGTTTCAAACCCCCAAAATTGGGGGGAAAACTTTGTTGCGGTCAAAGGAAGCGAAATTTTTAGGCGTAATTTTTTACCAAAATCTTAAATGGAAATCTAACCTTAATGAGAGAGTTAGGAAGGCATATGCCGCAATGTATTCCTGTCAAGCTCTAATTGGAAAAACATGGGGACTTAATCCACGAATGATCTACTGGATATACACCGCTATAGTTAGACCAATATTGTGTCATGGCGTACTTGTATGGTGGCCAATTATGCTCATACTCATGCGTACTCATGCGTCATTTATAGAAAAAGTAAATAGAATAGTAGCATTGAGCATCACAGGAGCCAGAAAATCAACAGCAACTGAAGCAATGTGTAGAATACTTGGGATCGACCCATTAAACTTATATATAAAAGAATATGCCTTAAGAACACAGCTAAGATTGAGACAAAATGAACAACTAAATATTAAAAGGTATGGACACTCTTCGCTAATAAGTAAATATCAATTGGACAACATAGAAACCGATTATTTGACGCCTGAAATCCATTGGGACAAGGAGATTACTACAATCATCCCAATAAAAGATAATTGGAAACCTCTGGATAATCTAACTGGGGGTATTGGGGTATATACAGATGGATCAAAAAAGGGTAATGGTACAGGAAGTGGAGTATTCTACGAGAAGTTAGGCATAAGACACATTTCTAGATTGGATAACCTATGTAACATATTTCAAGCCGAAATTTTTGCGGTGTCTGAAGCTGCTAGGTTACTTTCTACGAGGCCGATATTCTCAAGCAATATCACTATTTACATAGACAGTCAGGTGGCTTTAAAAGCACTCGGAAATAGGTGTATTAGATCGAAGGTAGTCAGCCGTTGTCGCAGAGAGCTACAGGTTCTCAACGAACAACACACACTGAAACTGTGCTGGGTACCCGGTCATTACAATATCGCAGGAAATGAAGCTACAGACGAGTTGACACGAGCTGGAGCTGATTTGGATATAAATGTCAGATGTGTGGACGTATACCCTGGTCTCGATTCAATATATGGGAGGATAAGGGAACAATTTAAACGTGATGCCGACACAATGTGGAATAATTCACTGAGATGCACACAGATAAAATCCTTGCTGGGGGGAAAGGGTAATGGGGAAATGGATAAGCTGTTACGTATGAGTAAGTCTGAACTGAGAATGTATGTAGGTATTATAACGGGACATAATGATCTCAGATATTTCTTGAAAAAGATTCGACTTTGCGATGATGATATCTGCAGATGGTGTGGCGAAGAAGAGGAAAACACATTCCACTATCTTTGCCAATGCCCTGCACTATCTCACAGTCGTAATAAATGTTTTGGCTCTTTTTTCTTTCAGAATATGGAGGACTTGAGAGGTGTAGAAGCTATGCTAATCGTTAAATTTACGAAACTCACCGGACTACTTAGAGAGATTGATTAGAACACAGCTATGGACACCGGAGAATATCAGAGGAGTCACTATGGATCAATAATGGTCTTGTGAATCTACACATAAATAATTATGTGTGATCCTCTCTAACCTAACCTAACCTAACCTAGTATACACAAGTATAAGTTTGATTTAATTTTAAAAACATACTAACTTTTTGCGTTTCTCTTGGTCCAGAGCGAATTCGTGACGACTGGCTTTTAATGTGCTGTTCATCCGGAAAGTCCCGCTCCCGATTATTGAGTTTAGGCAGCGATCGTTCGTCCCCCCCTCGACTACGATTGTAATCATACTTTGACATATGTCTGCTAGAGTTATTGTATTGTTCATTGTTCTCTCGATCGGCTTCTGTGTCTCTAAAATCTCCACGATCGCCACTTCGGTGACTATCGTAACGGCGGTGTTCGTTATATGTATTAAAACCGCCACGATAGGAATTATTGCGATCACGGAAGGAAGAGCTATCACCAAAATATTTCTGAGCTCCTCCACCACTTCCTGAACCCAAGCCTCCTGAACGACTATCTCGGTCTCGCTCCCGATCACGATCTCTGTCTTCATTTTGACGCATGTTAAAATTACGACCGATTGTTGTAGAAGGAGGCCCATCGTAGCCACCAAGTGGTTTTTTAGAAGACATTTCCTCTTCTTGTTTCTTTTCGTAGTGGTAGAAATCGTCAAATATGGAGGTTTTATGTTTATATGTGTGAAGAATTTGCAATACTTCTATGCCCTTTGCATGTGGAACTTCCTGCGTATCGCGAGAGTTCGTAACGGGCTTGTCTTCGTTATTTTCAAGAGTAATTTGGCGTAGTTCTTTGTTGGGAACGTCTTTCACATAAATCCATTTAACTTTAAATTTGCCTCTCCATTTATCTTGCGACCAAACGCTCGACGTTGAGTTGTAATCCACAGAAGTCATCATTTGAGCCATGCCACAAAAATGACCTGAGCCATTCACCGAAAAAAAGAGCAGGATAATGCCCCCATTCTTGGTTCTTTCTTTGAATGCGTCATCTAGCTTTTTATTTCCATGGTCGGTGGAGCACCAGATTTCGTACTTTATACTGCGATGAACATCAACCTCTGAGTATGATTTGATAACGAAGAACCTGCAAATGCATTTAAAATTAGTTATGTAGTTATCGCTATGACAACTCCTAATGCTAAATATAAAAATTGGTTTAAACATTACCTGGCTGATGTAGCTCGATCTAAGTCAATTTCAGCCGGGTTATAGTTATTTTTATCGCGGAGTTCCTCTAATACCGCTTGGGGTGATTCAACGGCAGCTCTATCATTTACCTCAGTACTTCTAGTACTGCTTTCTTCGCGATTATCAAAAGATCCACTGTCGTGTTCATGTCTGGAAGATGCGTAATTGCTCCTACGATCCCCATAGCGACCGGCGCTTGAGACGTTACCACTACTAACTCCACCGCCGATTATTCCACTCTCTCCATCACTTGAGAGGGCGTCGCCACGACGAATTGGACCTGAGGAAGACCCACCACTTTGTCGGCCGCCATGATACAAAGGATGTTGGGTCGACCAGTTTTTGCGCGAATGACCATTTGGCGAGCTTCGGACACGCCCAAAGTTACTGTTATAATTCTGTTTGTTGTTTTCATCTCGAAGCACTTCTTGGCTCTTATTATGACCACTACTGTTATCAGACCGACCACCACCTAATTCAAAATCAGAACCTATACCTGGTGAAAAATCTGAATTAATTTCGTTTGACCCCAAGTCAATAGGAGGTGGAGGGGACGGCACAGGAGGAGGAGGATTGTTATTCGGCAAATCCCAAGTATTCACGTCCAAATTATGTTTTCCTGGCACCATTGGAGGGGGTGGCATGCCTGGCCCCTTCTTTTTGTGGCTGGAAGTTGTAAGTGTGGTCTAATAAAAAGTTTCAGGAGTTAAAAACAAGCCTTTTCGAACTATTGTAAATATAAAAAACTAATAAATAAACAAACTCACTCTTGATGTGAGCTTAGCAGGTTGTGAAGCAATCGAAGCCCATGTAGTTTTTTTGGGTGCTGCAGCTGTGGGTGCTGCACTCGTTTTCTTCTCATCTGGCATATTATTTGCGCTAGGTCTATTGTCCAATTTCTCTGAATTATAGTTATCGTATCGACCACTTTCCTCATGTCTCCCCTTAATTATAAATATTATGTTTTTTTTTTAACTAAAAATAGTTTCAATTTAATACCCTGTTATAATTTCCAGAAGAGTTTTCTGATCTTCGAGAATTATTAGTACCCCATGCGTTGGGTTGATAATCATCTCTCTTAGAATTGTTATAGAATGCAGGCTTATTGTATTTCTTATTGTTGTCTAAAAATAAATAAATAAATAAATCGATTTAAAATAAATACATAAAACAAAAACTTTCAGGTTCTGATACAATGCTTAAATAACAAGTGCTAGACAAGACAAGAAGACTATCGGCCAAGAAAAGCCATTTCCCTCCTTCTTAGTCGAATTTCACCACGATCTATAAAAGAAAGCGGGTTTGGCGATGCCTTTCATGAAGATTGCTTGCAATCCAACCTAACGAACTTCATTTGTTTTAATTTTGCTTCAATTTAGCTTTTACAGGTAAAATGTCGATCAAAACGTACGAACGATCAAACGTATACAGTGGAAGTAGAGATTGCGATTTCCCGACATTTTTCATGTCTCGAGACATCGAGATTTTTTTGTCTCGATATATTTGTTGTCTCGAGAATTCAAGATTTTTTTTCTATGTCTCGAAAGTCTCGAGATTTCCCGAGACTTTAATAAAATAAAATGCATTTTTTACAAAAAATCTTATAAAATTATTTTTATTAAAACAAAAGTAACAAACCAAACAAACATAACAAAATGAAAAAAATATAATTCATTATATACTTATACGTATGTAGTATATCAGTTAATCCCTTTCGCATTATTTCACGTTTGCATAAAAAATAAATTATTCATTGCTTTGCGAAGAAGATTGAACTGTAGGAACAAGAATAATATTACATAATATGTATATGCCTTAAATTAAAAGTATGTAAAAAAAAATATGAAGTTTATAAGGAAATGTTTTCCTTCGTAAAATTACATTTTACATTATCATTTTACATATACATTTTTACATTATCAGATAGCCCTATCTGATAGTCGAGTCCTTTTTTTAGAAACTATATGTCCCGCTGTAGAAAAGTTTCGCTCATTTTCAGTAGACGTTGGTCTTATTGTTAAAAGAGCATTTTTAAGTAGTTTTAAATTGGGAGTAATTTGACCAGTTACTTCACATAGGTTAATTTCCCTTAGCACAGTACTCGTATTCGTATTGTTCTTTATAATATCTGTTGCCAAGCTCTTGTGAACTGAAGCTTCTAGTTTTTCTATTAATGATTTTTCTCTATTTTCTACGACTTTTTCATTTTCGGAATTTTCGATTGCCACTTCATTTGACGCTGCTTCGTCATCAAAAGCAATCAATCTTTTCAGGAAGGATTTTGCTGTTTTTACTCATTCATTTTTTGATACCATCTTAAAATAATTTGTAGATGAACATTCAGTTTCAATATCAATACTTTTTCTATAGCCATGAGGATTATTTAAGAATTTTAAAAAAGAAATCAATGATGCATTTCGTCTCTTGAAAATTTGTATTTTGATTTCTTGCAATAATTTTTTTTGATAATAATGAATCATTTTCATCAAGTGTATCAAAAAGGAATTTTAAAATACCTTCGCTGGCTAATAAATTTGTATCTTTTCGCGATAATGCCTCAACAGCGATTTGCACAGGTTTTAATGTCGATAATATATTGGTTGCTTGTATTGTGTCATCACTTTGCCATAAATTATTCAAATTTAAACTAACTAATGCCTTTTGTATTGGTCCAATAACCCTAAGGAATCTTTCTATCATGGTTATCAAGCTATTCCGTCTAGTTTTACAATCGAGCAAAAGCTGCAACTCCTTATTTTCAATTTCACTGATATATTTTTGAAGCACTGAGTTACGTACTGGAGAATTTTTGAACTTTTTAACGACAGTGCGAATTTTAGCTATTGTCGATTTTATATCTGGTTTCATTTATCAATCTATTTGCTTCTGTGCCAAATTCATCTTCTTCGTCTGAAAAAAAGTCATTTTCGCATTCGCTTTCGTCAAAATCTGATGGACTATCATCGTCAAGTACATTTTCTAGTGTTTTTGTATAAAAAATTTTAATTACAGCCAGGTGTATACCATGGTTGTAACATAATTGGAATATTGCTGGGGATAACTCTCCAAACCTGACCATGACGCTGGCTCCATCACTTGTTGTAGCAACAACATCTTTTTCAAAATTAATATGGAACGAATTTAGTTTTTCAGCCACCAATTGAATCATTTTATCTGCTGGACAGCTTCCATGAATACGTACAAGCCCCAGATTTTGTGTTTCACCATTTTCGCAATATATTTCAATGTTTAAGTACCTTATATTTCTGCAGCTTGTCCACTCATCAATACTTTGACTAAATTTCCGATTTTCTGATTTTTCTAAATTTATTTTTGAGCAAACGGTTGCCTTAATTTTGTCAAAGTATTTATAGATTAAATTCATAATGTCAGTTAGTTGCTTTGGTAGATTAAATCCCTGCAACTTTAAGCTGCTGCGTATAAATTCGCAATTTGCAATTTTTTGTGTAGGAATGTTATCATACGCAGCTAATTTTGCAACAATTTCCTCAAGCGTCTTACTTCCATGATTTGTACTGCAAAAATATTTAGTAAGGTTATTATCACTGTTGTATTTTATCCGCTTGAAATTAAGATTTTCTGTTTGTGCTGTTTTTTGCATTTGATGCTTTCTTTCTAAATGACGATGCAATCCCGTAGTTGATGATCCTTTACAACTAATTAGCTTATTGCATAAATTACATGTTGCTAGATTCTTGTCATCTTCACTATGTACGAAATGTTTCCATGCACTCTGGTAAAAATTGTTGTTGTCATTATTGCTCATTTTGAATGCACTAAAATATTTCAAATGGGAAATATAATAAAATTTATAACCAAAAAACATTTCTGGATTAATAACTCACCAACTCACTGCTTCCATTCACCGTAAACAACCTGTACAAACTAAATTGATTATGAATATGAGTCAAAACAAAAAAACAAATAGTGAGAGGGGTGAGAGGAAGAGATACAAAGCATTGCCAGTACAGTATTTTTTTACGCTCTTTTCGCTGAAACAAGATTTTTTGACATTTCGTTTTTACTCTATTCGTTGTTTTTGAAACATGGTTGCGTTTTACCTGATTTTGTGCACTCCAAAATATCTTTTATAAAATTATTTTTGCACTGATTATTCATTTTATGTTAAATGATGAAGATTGAGTACGATTAAAAAGTAAAACGCTTTTTTTAAATGTTCTGTCTTAAATAAATGTATACAGTTGAAATGTAAACACACGTACATGCGTCTTGACGTTTCTTTCTTTCTTTAGCATTTTCATACACAAAAGTTTGCAAATAAAAATTTGTGTGTGTAAAAGCATTCGGAAAGACCAAAAGAGAAAAGAAAAAACCAAGGCGAATTTATACATGGTGGCCTCACTAGAATTCGCCTTGAAGTATAATGTATTTTGTTTTTGCTTTTTGAGTGGGTAAAGTGTAACAACATAAGTTTGCCTTGAATTCGCCTGTTGTGAAAATGCCAAACTCGTTTGTGTTAGTGGCTGTTTTGATGTGATTTTTGCTAAAATTTCTCGAGACAGAAAAGATAAATTCTCGAGACACGAGAATTCCCGAAACATTACATATTTAAATTTCTCGAGACACGAGACATTAAAATGTGTGAAAGTCTCAAGATTTCTCGAGACGGGAATTCTCGATCACAATCTCTAAGTGGAAGTGATATAAGAGTATATTTTGTTCTTAAATGTCAATTTCATTAACCACTTTTCCAATTACCTTATATGTATGTAATTCAATTTGAATTGCCTTCT
Source organism: Phasia obesa (assembly GCA_949628195.1). NCBI lineage: Eukaryota > Metazoa > Arthropoda > Insecta > Diptera > Tachinidae > Phasia > Phasia obesa. Next base: position 146,015,290 of record OX451215.1, on the reverse strand, counting down.
GAATTGCGAATAAATCAGTATCTTCTCCAATTTTTATCGGAACTTTATCGAAATAGTTGTCAAAATGCCAGTTTTACGCGCCCAATCTTGTTCGTCGCTCTTGATAAGCGATGAGAATAAAATAACTACAAACAAGTCGCCTTCTGAACAAAGTGTTACCAAAAGTAATATGGATAGTGTAGAAAAACCCAATACGCAAGTGGGAATGGACAGATATATTACGGTATTAAAGAGAGGTCGAAGCCCTAAATCTTCGCAGCTTGTACATAAAGACATAACGGAATAAATTCCCATAATCGTTTTGCTTTCTTAGATAGTTAAACAAGTGAACATAAAACGGCAATTAAGTCGTTCAAACCACCTCCAGTTTATTAAAGGGAGAAAAATTCGAACGACTTAATAAAAAAGTTTATTTCAATTATTGGCGAGAACTCATTTTATGTAATTCCCATCAAGCGTGGTAACATTGATGAGACAATAATACAATTTATTGATGAAAGCAGTTATCGTAAAGCAGTAAACGAGTTTGAACACTGCAAAAAGAATTTTTATACCTATCAGCTGAAGAGTAGCAAAGGTCTACAGGTAGTCATTAAAGGTGTAAATTCATACGTTGATCCAGCTGAAATAAGAGCCGGACTCCAAAAAGCGGGTTTTAAAATAAAAAGTGTAGATAATCTCCGTAATCGAGAACGTGTCCCCCAACCACTATTTCGCGTTGAACTGGAACCTGGAGATATCAGATTGAAGAGGAACGAAACGCACCCCATTTACAATCTGAAATACCTGTTACACAATAAAATAACTGTAGAGGAGCCGCATAAGCGTCCAGTGTCTAAATTGTCAAGAATATGGTCACACTAGGGCTTACTGTAAGTTGCCTCCGGTTTGCGTTGTATGTGGCGAGCAACATTGTTCTGCCCAATGCGACAAAGCAAGGGATGACTCGAAAGTTAAAAAATGTAGCAATTGCGGTGGAAACCACACTGCTAACTACAGAGGCTGTCCAGATTTTTCCATGGTAAGGAAAACCACTAAAAAACTAAATACTCCTGCTAATCACCAACAATATCGAGCAAATGCTCATTATCCTCATTTAGCGCAACCAACAACAAAACGTGTTTCATACGCAGATATGGTAAAAACCAATCATACTTCAGTACATAAAGCGACACCGACAACTAATTGTACTCGTTCCCACGACAATTGGATCTTCGCTCCGGAACGACCCGAGTATCACTCGGCCAAAGATCGTCAACTCAGCAACAGCTGTACCAACCGAAAGTTTTTTCCTCAGGTGAGCAAAATATGCCAGCTATTTTGCTCAAGATACTATTAATTATAGCTGGCATTGAGCAAAACCCAGGTCCACAGATCTGGTTTTGTTCAGTGTGTCACAACAAAATAACCCGCAACATAACATCGGTCAAATGCTCAGTTTGTGAAAACTGGTGTCACTTGAAAAGGTGCTCAGGTCTCACCAGCCACCGCGATTGGTCCCCAAGCTTTGTGGCGAGTTGTTGTAGCAATCAACCAACTAACTCCAGCACTGCTCCTCCCACTGCTCCCCAGCAGAACCCCGTCTCATTCCCACCTGTGAGACACAGTAGAACACATTGTTCTATTTGTAACACAATAATTAGGAGGGATTGGAGTGCTAGTTTCCTAGCCTCTTGCTGTGCAAATGCCACTTCTACGGCCAGCATTACCCTTAACTCAACGGCGCAATCAACACCCAGAACGCCAAATGTACAGAACACTCCTCAATTACAGCAACCCGTATTAACACCTACAACTCCACCTCAGGTGAATACACCGCCAAGACACCCCACTCAGCGGCAAGTGCAAAATACTGGTCCCGGCAGATCTTTTTAAATCATGCAATTAAATTGCAATGGTTTGAGAAACAAAATTATGGAGATCACAAAATATATGCACGACAACAACATACCTATTGCCGCCATACAAGAAACAAAGCTGACCAATGATTGTTCACTCTCGGCCTCAGGGAATTACAATATTGTCAGAAGAAATAGGGATAGAGCACATGGTGGGGGACTTGCGTTCATTATAGAACGAGCATCTCAGTAGATACTGAAAATACTGAAATTGAAATCATCAATGTTTATATCCCGCCCGTCAACAGCATAGGATCTAATTAACACCCAAGCATATCCCATCTCTTGCAGGGTGATAATAGAATAATACTTGGTGATTTACCTGAAGATCCCCGCGGTGGACTCATTGCAGAACAGATAGACGAATCAGATTTTGCCTCAATAAACGAAGATTTCCCAACAAGAGTAACTGCAAGATGTGTAATCTCTCCAGACATATCCATTGTCTGCTCATCGCTACTTGCCTACACCAGTTGGCAAACCCAAATTGCATTTAACTAAGACCACATTCCCATTGTGGTCACTGTTGAGAAACCCAATGACTTCGTTGAGCCTGACAAGCGCACATTTATTAATTATAATAAAGGCGACTGGTAGGGGTTCTCGAAATATATTGATGACTCCCTTCGTCAATTACCCCACCCTACTTGTGCAAGGAAGGGAGAGAAAGTTTCCAGGCAAACTATTCTCAGGGCAGCACGGCGCTTTATTCCTGCAGGCAGAATACCCAATATTAGACCAAATTTCCCCACCAATGCAGCGCGTTTAACCCAAGAACACGATCATTTGCGCGCTTGCAACCCAGCAGATGAGCGATTTGAGCTGTTGACGGCAGAAATTAACAAACTCGTTAATGAACATCGTCGCAACAAGTGGTTAGAACACCTAAACCAATGCACAGTTAGCTCGAAAAAGGTTTGGTCTACTATTAAAAGTCTATCTGGCACAAACTACAATAAAAATCTCGCAGCTATAGGATTCGATGACATTCAATATACAGATGCAAAGAAATAAGCTAAACTATTCTGCCGACAATTTGTCGATCATCCCACCTCGCAGAATCGGTCCAAAAGAGCTGTAATTCGGAGAAACAAGAATCTTGAACGGGATTCTGAGCCCATTTCCTTCACGCTCGATAAAGTGAAATATATAATCTCCAAAGCGAAACCCTCTAAAGCTCTTGGTCCTGACGGCATCTCTATAATAATGTTAAAGAAACTTGGCACAGTATCGCTGGAATATCTAGTATGCCTTCTAGAACTCTCGATTCATCAACTGGTGATTCCAGATATATGGAAGGTTGCTCGGATAATTCCCCTCCTAAAACCTGATAAACCCGCTACAAAAGGAGAATCATACCGCCCTATCTCCCTTTTATCACCCGTAGCAAAGGTTTTAGAAGCTTTACTATTGCCAACCCTGAAGGAGCATTCACTTGCCTCTCACCAACACGGCTTCAGGGAATCCTATAGTACCACGACAGCTTTGAATTTGATAGCTAACCAGATCGCCTCAATCAGCAGAGACCGTGTGAACGCACAATTGTGGCAGCCTTAGACTTATCTAAGGCTTTTGACACGGTTGACCACTCTTTGCTGATTAATGACATCTCGAACTCTACACTTCCCAATGATGTCAAACGCTGGGTTGCCAACTATTTAAGTGGCAGACAAGCGTTTGTTGAGTTCAGAGGCCAGAAGTCTAAATATCGCAAGATTAAAATGGGTGTGCCACAAGGAGGAGTACTGTCACCTATACTCTTCAACTTATATCTTGCACAACTTCCTGCCTCACCACAAGATATCAAGATGGTGTCTTATGCAGATGATTGCTCCATCTATTCATCTGGTATTAACATCCAAGACATAAGTGCTAAAATTACTCAATATTTGGCCACCATCTCACAATTTATACAGGAACGTTGACTTCAGCTATCACCCTCAAAGTCTTCAGTGTCTCTTTTCACTTCCTGGAATAAAGAAGTAAGGATGGAATTAGATATCTCTATCGAAGGCCGACGTATCCCTACGGTGCAAAACCCAAAAATTTTAGGCGTGGTCTTCGACAGCCTCCTTCACTTCGCTTTACACGCCACTTACATCAACCAGAAAGTGAAATCTCGGAACAAAGTCCTAAAAGCTCTTGCAGGCACCTCTTGAGGATTGACTAAAGAGACCATAATAACTTTCAAGGCAATTGGTCGCTCTCTCTTTATTTATGCTGCCCCTATTTGGACCTCGTTCCTCAGCGATACTAAATGGCGAGTTTTACAAACTGCACAAAATAATGCACTTAGAATCGCTACCGGATGTGTCAGAATGACAAACATAGATCATCTTCATGAGGAGACCAGGATACTGCCGGTCAGGCAGCACAATAAGCTACTGACAAAGCAATACCTGGTGGCTTGTCACCTGCCCACCCACCCTAACCATGAAGTGGTCATTCAAGATCCGTGTCCCCGTCACATCAGGCAGGACTTTCGTCTATATCGCAATGACATTCGAGATATTATTCCATCTCTTCTAGATCGAGTGGCCATTGCAGACGCCCAAAAACTATTACATCAACAGGCGGTTTTAGGAGCTATGAATGACTATAGATGTAATAGGGTCCTTAATGAACACCCCCAGCGATTGCAGAAAATGAAAGGCTTCATCCCAGGCAAACAAGAACCACCTTAGCAAAATTAAGGTGCAGTATTCTTATTCTACCGCGAGCGTATAGTTCCCGGAACTTCAAATCGTTGCCCAGCCTGTCTTCAAAGCCCCCATGACACGGTGCATCTATTTCAATGTCCCAATAGGCCTACGGATCTGCGCCCCATAGACCTATGTTTAAGACCGATTGAAGTTGCGCAATTTCTCCAGCTCCAAGTTCTACCCACGTGACACTTTTACAATAATTAATATATACACCTTAAATCTTTTCAGGAAAGAACTTCCGACAACAGCAGAGCTGTTACAACAACAACAACTAATTCTACTGCAAATTTGCACCCAGAACCTAAAGAACAAACACCATCTGGTAACTATAACCGTCTTGAAGCAAGCATCGAGACAATAGTGCATTCGATAAACAGTTTTATGAGCTCTATGAGCAGCATGATACAAGAAATGGTACGCATGCAATCTACTATGTTGCAGGCGTTACTTAACAAACCATGAACTGTTTAAAAATATGTTTCTGGAACGCAAACGGCTTGCGCAACACAAAAATAGACTCGAGCACTTCCTTAAGAAGGAACAAATTGATGTCATGCTGGTTGCAGAGACTCACTTAACAACAAATAGCTTTTTTAAAATAAATGGCTATATATTATATGACACTAAAGACCCCCTGTGGTGGTTCAGCAATAGTAATAAAGGCTCGAATCAAACATTATTTATTGTGTGATGAATTTCATCAAAACTTACGTTATTTCTTCGAGTTATTCACCTTCTAGGTTTCAAATATCAGAGAGTCAATACAGCGATTTCTTCAAATCACTAGGTCCCTGTTTCATAGCATCAGGCGACTACAACGCTAAACATACGTTTTGGGGATCACGCCTAATAACTCCAAAAGGAGTGAATGTGATATCGAGTGGACAACCCACCTAATGGCCTACTGATCGACAAAAAATACCGTATGTTATTGATTTTGGCGTGATTAAAGGTATTCCGAGAGAAACGATTAAAGCTGAAGCGTCACTTGAATTATCCTCAGAGCATTCACCCACTATCGTCTATATATGGGACAAACAAAACATCATATCACCAATGACTTCACAAGCATTAATTGGTTGAAATATAGAAAGTATCTTAGTACATATTGTTCGGAAAACATCCCGCTAAGAACACCTGAAGACGTAGAGCGGAGTCTTATTGATTTTGACCAAAACCTCAAATCAGCTGTCCAACATTCAACAATAACCCGACAATTAGCTAGATACAATCAAATTTATTCTGCAGATATCGAACAGCTCTTGGCTGAAAAAAGAAAAATTCGTAGAGAATGGCAATCACAGAGATCTCCTCAACTTAAAAGCAGACTAAAAGAATGCACGAACCGGATAAGAGACATGCTGGAATCTCGAAGAGTAGCATCCCTGAAAAACTTTTTGGGAGACCTAGACGCAACTCCTCAATCAGATTATTCGTTATGGCGTGCTTATAGAAACCTTAAAAGGCCAGTCTTACGTAAGCCTCCCTTGCGAACTTCAGCTGGAGGCTGGGCAAGGAGTGATACCGAAAAAGGAAATTTATTTGCTGGACATTTGAAAAAGGTTTTTACCCCAAATATATCGACTGATATAGTTGAGTTGCCAGTTGTCGAGGCTAGTGCTGCAGTACCGATAAGATTAGAATTTGGTGATCTTGAAAAGTCAATAACGGATTTAAACACCAAAAAACCCCTGGGGTTGATAAAACCAGTAACAAGATGTTAATTGAGTTGCCCCGTGTAGCTCGCAGAATCTTTCTTTTTATCTTTAATGCCATTTTACGTCTTGAGTACTTTCCCACAGAGTGGAAGGTGTCCTTGGTAACCATGATTCCTAAACCAGGAAAAGACCACACAAAAATTGAATCAAACAGAACTATAAGCCTGTTGTCAAATATGTCAAATCTGTTTGAGAAAATGTTAATAACTAACCTTAACCCTATTCTAAGCGACAAAGGATGTATTCCAAACCATCAATTCGGCTTCAGGAAAAAACATAGTACGATCGAACAAACTCACAGGTTAGTTAATGTTGTTAAGAAGACTTTTGAAGAGAGAAAATACTGTTCTGCGCTCAAGCATTCGATAAGGTATGGCACGAAGGCCTAATATATAAGCTAAAACTGAATTTTAAACCTCTATAAGCTGCTAGATAGTTATTTAACCGAACGAAAATTTATTGTGAAAGAAGGAGATTTTTTGAGCTCACACCAGCCAATCGAAGCCGGAGTTCCCCAGGGTAGTATGTTTGGGCCGATTTTATACTTGTTGTATACTTCAGATATGCCAACTAGTGACCGAGTCCACACATCGACATTTGCTGACGACACTGCTTTTTTAAGCATTCACGAAAGACCCGAAGTAGCATCACGATATTTACAAGACCACATATCCAATTTAGAAAAATGATTGAAGAAATGGAGAATAAAAGTTAATGAACAAAAATGTAGTCACATAACTTTCACACTGCGTAGAGAATCTTGCCCCTCTATTCAGATAAATAACCAAACGATACCTCAGCTTTCAGACGTCAAATATCTCGGCATACATCTTGACCGGCGCCTTACATGGAAACGCCACATAGAAACAAAGTTAACACAAATGAAGTTGAAAGCAGTACAACTAAACTGGCTAATTGGCAGAAATTCTACTCTAGCTTTAGATTGCAAACTTTTAATATACAAGTCACTACTAAAACAAATATGGTGTTATGGCATCCAATTATGGGGCACTGCCTCAGCTACCAACGTAGAAAAAATTCAAAGGCGCCAAAATAAGATTCTTCGTATAATTACATCTGCTCCTTGGTATATAAAAAACTCGAACATCCATAAAGATCTAAACGTGCCAACAGTTAAAGCGGAAATAGCGAAACTTGCCATAAGTTATAACCTGGTTACATTCGACTAAGAAGGAGGGACTCTGCTTCTCTCATCCGTACATCAGAGGGATAACCCGCAAATTACAGTAACCGTGAAACATACATTTTTTTTGTCCAGCACTGGTTGGACTAAAGAAGTATATTTATTTTTTTTTAGACTTAAGATATGAGTATTTATTGATAGTTCAATTATATTGAAGATACAAGAAATAAAAATTGCGAAAAAAAAATATTCCCCTTAGTACTAAGGTAATAAAGATAATAACAGTATATTATTTTATTCATCTCTTTGAATTTTGTGTTTTTTAGATAATTGAAGTGGAGCCATTATTATTTTTCACACCTAAAATCTTGAATTTCGA
>OX451215.1:145932050-146007246 GCA_949628195.1 Phasia obesa | reverse complement strand
CCCTGCAATCTCGGATCATGAACAACTCTTACCCAGGAAAACAAGATCAACCCTAGCACAATTACGCGCAGGATGGTGCAGTATACTTAACTGCTACCGGGAACAAATAGTTCGTGGCACTTTGAACCGTTGTCCATCCTGTTCGCAGAACCCTCATGATACTGTGCATTTATTTAATTGTCCCAACAGGCCAACGGATCTGCGCCCCATTGACCTATGGATAAGACCGACTGAGGTGGCTCAATTTCTCCAGCTTCAAGTTCCACCCATGTGACCCATATTAACAATAACTAATATATATAAATTGAATATTTTCAGGAAAGAACTTCCGACAGCAGCAGAGCTGTTACAACAACTACAAAGCCACAGACTTATATGGCTAGGTGGGAGATTTCTCGATGGGCTGTGTAAAAGTGTAAAATCGAGGATGTTGTCGGCTTCATCAAGGAAATCGGGTGACTGAGCGATAGGTTGCAGGAGGCATAATAGGTCTCCTTTCTCCTTTTGTTTTTCTTAGTTTTAGGTGAAGGGAATCACAATGGACTTCCGGGTCTCAAGTGGATGTGCTATTTCTGGCAGAAACCTTCTTAACCTAACCTATCTAACTAAATATTAAAATTAGTTTTAAAATTATTTTACATAAAATTTATGTGTACGATATTAATTTTGTTTTTAAAAATATAATATATGTATATAGTGAATCAGACAAAATATTGAATTAAAAATTTTTTCGTTCGTTTGTTTTGTTAAATAAAACTTTTGCTTAAAATTATTCAAAAAAAGTATTTTTATTTATTTATTTTATTACAAGTAGACTTTTTTATGAAAACTTAAGGTGTACGAATACGGATTTTGCATACTGTATGTTACGGTAGAAAAAATATATACATATTATTTTTGAGGTCAAAAATATAGAACAAATGCTAAGTATTTATTAAAATACAGATCATTATTATATTTTATACTCATAAATAATTTACACAGAACAAAGCAGTACTGTTCAGTATAATACAGAACTAATGTTTATTTTTGAGAATTGCCACTTAAATATATTTAAGCCTTATTAGGAAATAATTACTGTTTCAGAAGTTTATGAAATAATCGATTAAACAGGAAATGTTAATAGCTAACAGAGGTATACTTCTCTTGTAAATAACTAAATAAAAAAAAGAAAGTAATTGTTTTAATCCTTAAGTTTACGGACACATCATAAAAATTAAAAAAGAGTAGCCTATAGTGTGTAAAATTTAATTTTAAACAAAAAATGTTTAGTGAAAAAATTGGGGCGACCATTAGTTTCGGAGTTACAGACGACCAAAGTTGCAATGTAAAGTATGGCACATCTCGACTATTTTATAGCGGATTGAGGTTATATGGGTATGGGTATCATTGAAATGGTAATTTAAATTATCCTACTAGAGTAAAATTAATTTAAAAAATACAAAAATATTGAGAGCTAAAAAAAAATATTTTTTATTTTTATCTGCGCCCGGCTACGCAGGATATCGCTAGTAAGAGAAACCGGTGTTGGTAATACTACAGAGTAAAAAACAGTGCGCCCTGCTGAAGGCCGGCTATATACCTAGAACATTTTTAGTAAGCGAAGACGGTGTTGATAATACTATTAAGGAGAAAAACCTTAAAAAGTTTTTGGAACAAATCTAGTTTACGGACACATCAAAAAATTTAAAAAAGTAGCCTATTGTGTGTAAAATTTAATTTTAAGCAAAAAATGTTAAATGAAAAAATTGGGGGCGACCCTTAGTTTCGGAGTTACGGACCCCCAAACTTTCTATGTAAAATATTATATATCTCGACCATTTTATGACGGAATGAGGCAATATGGGTATCATTGGAGTGGTAATTAAATATACTATCAAGCTAAATTAAAATCATTGAAAAAAATAAAAAAAAAATCGAGTGCACACAAAAAGTTTTTTTTTCAAAATTTTTATTCTGAATCACTTAATTCTTCCAGAGCTAAACTTATTTCATCCAAAGTAGAATTTGCATTTGAGGGCTGGGCGCAAGGATTTTCTCCTCTATGGTATAAACAACAGCGGCTTCGCTAACTAAAGATTTTCTGCATAGCCGGCCTCGGGCCGGGCTCAAGGATTTTCTCCTCTATGGTATAACCAACACCGGCTTCGCTAACTAAAGATTTTCTGCATAGCCGGCCTTCGGCCGGACGCAAGGATTTTCTCCTCTATGGTATAACCAACAACGGCTTCGCTAACTTAAGATTTTTTGCATAGCCGGCCTAAAATATTTTTCTTCTACTGACTTAATTTTTTTCCATTTTTTTTATTAATTTAATTTTAGTTGGATAGTACTTTTATTTACCATTTCAATGATACCCATATTGCCTCATTTCGTCATAAAATACTGGAGATATACCATACTTTACATGGAAACTTTTGGGGTCCGTAACTCCGAAACTAAGGGTCGCCCCCAATTTTTTCATTTAACATTTTTGCTTAAAATTAAATTTTACACAGAATAGGCTACTTTTTTAAAATTTTTATGTTGTGTCCGTAAACTAGATTTAAGCCCCAATTTCTTCATTTAATTTTTTTGCTTAAAATTAAATTTTACATACAATAGGCTATTTTTATAATGTATCCGTAAACTAGATTTGTTCCAAAATTTTATTTAGCATTAAACATTCTTACCATAATTAGATGAAGTTTGAGTGTTCGATTTACGAGATTTATAATTGCCCCACGGTGCGGCGTTACTTTGATTCTCTTTTGCATTAAAAGGTGGATATTGAAACTGCATAGACGAGGAGCTTTGATTGGCAGCTATAAATAGAAAATAAATTAATAAAAATTAAATACAACAGAAAACTTCAGTATTAAGATAAAAAATCGATAAATTCATATCTTACCAGTGGAGCTATCTTCATTAATTGGTGAAGCTAGATTTTCAAAAGAAGCAGCTTCATCCACTTGCTGGCTCCATGGTATATTACGCTCCTCAACATTTTTTGCTTCACAAAACAAAAAAAAAAGAAGAAATGAAATATGTATAGAAAAACTTTATCATAAAAACGAATATCTCGATATTACAATACAAATAAGTATCTTTTTTCTGTTTCAATGAAGGGATAAACTTCCTTAAACAGAAAATGTTTAAAGTAGCAACTTCGTTTATTTTGCACAGGTCAAATCATTTCGCTCGCACGGTAGGCATAGCTCAATCACACAACAAAAAATTTACAATTACGTCGACAAAGGTAACGACGGTGAGATTATTCTTACTTGCATTAACATTACCTGTATTTCCTGGTACTTTCATCTAAAATAAAGCAAAAAGTACATAAAAACCCATTAAAACTATAACTTTTTAAAAACGAAAAAGGATTGGATGCCTATCAAATTTCTATTAGTTAATTTATAGTCTTTAGGCACCACTAAATACACAAATTCAAAGGCAATTACCTGATCTGACACGCCTGATGACATTTGCTGTAGAATTCAGCGAACTTTGCTGCAAATTGAAAATGAATTTTATGGCCGCTTTGTCAACTTATGCTTAAAATTTCTAATGTTTACCTCTTAAAAATTATATCTAAAAACACAAACAGTTATAAACACAAATAAAATATCTACTAAAAAATTTTTATCAATAATTGCTAGACTGGACTGTGGTGTATTTTCAATTCTTTTTTATATTTCTCCTCCTCCTTCAGAATAAAGAACAACCATTTTGCTTTTTGTTGCACACTAGAAGTGTTACCAGACTTCGTCAACTAATCGTTCGATTTAAATGTGAATTAATTGTAAATCAATTTTACATGAAGTTCTAAAACTGTGAATTGTTTAAATTCTTACATATCTCTATTTAATATTTTATTTTGTACAATGCCAGTTTACAATTCTTTCTATTACTATATAATTTTTGAGATTATTTTAAGCATATCTGGCATCCACATCTCCATACACACATGCATAGATACAAATATATGTCGAAGTCCGTTTAATAGAAATGTCAACGGCCGCATTTCAGAGCTGGTATACATTTGTAGTTTTTATTCTATTCCAAAAAGTTGTAATATGTTAAAGAAGAAAAAATACACAAAAAAACCCTACATAATAAGGTTTAATTATCTGTTTTTATTAAGACGAAAATTCATCAAATATAAATTTAAATAAATTCAGATTCTTGTTTATTACTCACATGCAAATTTTAATTATTACTCTTAATTACTTTCGAATATTTACATACCATTTTTATTATTAATATTATATTTCTTTTCTTAATATAAAAACATTATAATTTACCAAAAAATAATTAAAATTACGAATAAAATTTTTTTTGGTAAAATTTAAATTTAGTGCAATTTATTGAAATTTTGCAATCTTCTTGAAATTGTGTAAAATTATGTGTTTTATTGAAATTTTGTGTATTTGTCATATGACTTGTCACTTTTCAATATGGAAATTCTAAACACGTCGTGTGAACCCTTTCAAACATAACATGTGTATTTTCCAAGTGTACAATACATATGACATTTTTCATTTAGAAGGTGTTCCAAGGCGAATTCATACCAGTTGGAGTCGATAGCCCAACTGATTGTTTTTTGCTCTCGCTTTTTTGCTAATGTCTTGTCAAAAAATACATTGTTTCATATCTGCTAATCTAATGTCAAAGTTGTTGTTTTGTTATAGTTATTGTCCTACTGCTCACACCTGGTATGAATTCGCCTTGACGTGTTCTATTTTGAAATGACAAAGCATCTGACATCCTGTAATGCCACCTTGATATTTTGTGTTTTAGGTTTTTTGTGGTACCAAAAGCACTACGTTTGCATCTTTGCATAAGCTGTGGTTGGCAATACAAAAACTGTGTGGCGGAAAAATTATATATTACAGGTTATGTCAGATATAATCACACATGTACGTTTGAAAGCAAAAATTATAAACCGTATGTAAAATGCATATTTTGACAAACACATGAAAGTACTTAATCGTGAGGGACAAGGGGTAGTTTCCTTAAACCCAAATTTTGTGAACGCTATAAAGGTCATATCGTATGACATATTAAAATGAAAGTTCGTATGTGCCTTTGGTATATGGAGATAAAGTGCTGTATAAATTTTCGGCATAATCGGGAGGGAGCAAGGGGTAGATTACTTACTCCCAAATTTTGTGGACGCTATACAGGTTATACCGTATGACATATCAAAATGAAATTTGTATGTGCCGTTGATATATGGAGATGAAGAGCTGTATTAATTTTGGGCGTAATCGGGAAGGCGTAGTTTACTTAACACCCCAAACCGAAAATAATTAATTTTTCGTTTCGAATATACTTTTAAAAATTATATTTTCGATCGAAATAAAATATTTTTATATAATTTAAATTTTATGGTGAACACGTGATATTTTTAGTGAAATTTTAATTGTTTAGTGAAATTCTGTGTTTTTGACAGATTGGTAGTACAAGAATTTCCTTAGATTATCTGGGGTCTTCAGACCGAAAATTCAAATTAAGCTTTTTTAAATTTTACACAAAGAAAATTCATACCTTCCAAACATTTTTAGCGTTCAGAAAGAATCGAAAATCTTAAAATATTCTAAGTTTGACCAAAAATGTAAAATTTTATACATATGTATGTATAAAATTAAAAATCACAAGAAGGCGAAGTTTCCCAATAAACAAACATAATAATAGTTAAGTTATTAAACAATCAAAGCGATGTAAATAAAAAAAATATTTATTTCACCTTTCACTCAACGTTTCGTCGATAATGTTGTCGACTTATGTAGGAGTATTTTAGATTTTAATAAATTCTGTTGAAGACATTTTTTTCTTTTACATGTTTTTGAAAAGTTTGACAAAATCTAATTAAGGATTGACTTACGATTTAGTTTACATCACAATTTTATCTTCACTTATTATAGTTAAAGTTAATGAACAACCCGACACAAAATTAAAAATAATAAATAATTAATGTAAACAAATCACAACATCAAACTAAAATTATATTACAGAATTATTACTTTTTCGGCCCTTTTCACAATGTATGATTATTTTATATTTAATTCAAAATTAACTGTCGGTTTGGTTAACAGGCACTGAATAACCAACGGTTACGTACTTGGGTTTCACCATCATACAGTTACTTAAAGCGTGTTTACATTGCGTGTACAAGTCATATGGAATGTCAGATTTTCCATATGTAAAACTATACACATAGTGTAAACCTCTTGAAACATAACATATGTTATTTACCTATGTGCAATAACATGTGTTAGTTTTTTATTTAAAGCACGCTCTATTTGATGTGTACAACTATATGACAACAGATGTTTTCAGTGATGTTCACTTTTAGTTTAAAAAATTCCGCTTATTTTTTTTTATAATGAATTTAAGGAGTTTAAAATTAACCAATATCTTTATTCTAAATTTTGTTAGTAATTTCATTTTCGCAGGTGATATTAATAATAAAGTTACATATACATACATACATATGTATATTATATATCTATTTGCAAGTTTGTTTAATTTTATGTCAATCACGGCTAAATCGAATTTATTGATATTTAAAACAGACAGATCTTTATTTTTTGTGGGTCCATTGCGATACATCTGTTTTCAAAACTAGGTCCAGGAGGGTATATGGGACATTTTTATACGAATGACTCAATTTTAATATTTTTGTGTTTATCTATTTTACCGGTACTAATAAAGACTGCATTAAATTAAAAATTTACTTTACAAAAGTGCATTGTTTTTAAATATTTTTTTAAGACGGCAAGCAAACTGTAATATCACCTAATTACCAACTTTAGACCGCAGGATAAAAAAATGCTACAGAGGTATTGTGGGTATCGAAACTGCTGCAAATAATGCAGCCGTTACTTTTGAAAATGAGAGAACTCCATTTTGTGAAAAAATATTAATAAAACCTAAGTCTTATTACAAATTACATAATTTTATGTTTTTAATCCATGTTGAATAGTACTATTTTTTATATTGCAATATATTAAGAAGCATTATCAGAATTTAGCAATCATAATGCAACTATGGTGAAAAATCTTCGCTATGTAACCTAAGAAATATATGTAAGTATAGTAATTTCTTTCTTTCTTTTTCCACATTTTACCCATAAAATTAAATATAATTTTAGTTTTGTTTTGGTTTTTTGTTTTAGTGTACCAAGAAGAACGCAATGATATTGTAATAAAATATGTATTTAAACTATTACATTTTTTGGTATTATAATTACATTCCAGTAAAAGAAAATCAGCAACTACATTGGCGCATACCAAAATCTTTTTTTGCAGCTAAAATGGATAACTATTATTGCATATTAAACTTACATGCAATAAGACCACAAAAAATATAAACTAAGTATATTCCGGCTTGTGATTTTTTTAAGGCCATTCAAGTGCAAATCATTAAATAAAATAAAATGGAGTTCTCTCATTTTCAAAAGCAACGGTTCAGTAATTTAAAAAAAATTTAGTTTAATTTGTCATAAGAATTAGGACAAAAAATATTTTATTCCTAATAAAAAAGAGTGAAAATAAATTGACATTAACATCAACAAAATTATTCATTCAATTGTTGCTGATATAGTTCAAATGATATTAATTATTACTTATTGTATTATTTATTATAATTATTTTTTGTTTTGATATAATTTGTCTATTATAAATTGATTTCTGTACTGTTGTAGAAGCACCTAAATGATAACACAAAACGGTAGTTCTTTGCATCGTTGACATCACTAGCGGGTTTCTAATAAAATGAAATGGCGGCAAAAATATACAAAATTGCCTAATAACTTATTACAAGCCCCAATAAAGCTATTATTATTAGTTTTATTATATAGTCTAACAATTTAAAAAAAAATATGTATGCTGTTTTAAATATTTGATTTTTGTTTTCAACAACAGGAAGTTATGTCATATGTACGTAACATGGGTACGTTTGAACACAAAAATTATAAACCATATGTAAAACACTGATTTTGACATACAAATGAAATTCCATATGGATAGCAATTTTGACAGTACATATGACTTGTACACCCAATGTAAACACACCTTTAACAATTACTTAATATAAGAAAAGTATGACAATGTTGTGTTCATTTGTTTACGAAAAATAATGTAATGGAAGATTAACTTTCCAAAATTGCTTGTTTTGAAATCAAATTAGTATATGCACATGATTTTGAACTGGATGAACTGAATGTGTCTTAGGTTATTTAGGGTGCTGATCTCAAATCTATGCTCTCTTTTATTTAGTACCAAGAAAATGTATTCTTTTGCTCTCTTTATAAATTAAAACAAAAAAAAACATAAATTTATAAATTTTGCATATAATTTTTTAATTATACTATTATTTTGTAACAACTACGGTAATAGATAAACCATATTAATCTGAGGGATGGGTTTCGTAGAATATCTCCTCGATTATTGTATTTAGGGTTAGCGTTTGCTTGCTTGGGTCTACGGGTTAACGGTATTTAGCAAAACATGGTTTAGAGTGAGTCCATTTAAGATACCTTTCGTTCGACCACATCGGTGCCAATGATTGATATTGTCATGGGATTAGGATACTAACGCCTGTGTAGCAGTTACCCAGATATGTTTAAAAGTGTGTTCTTACATCCATATTTTATAATGCATGAATTCAGTGTGCCGTCATCTTTATTAAGAGTAATAGCAGTATTCTTCCTCTTATACTCAATCTTTTGTTGAAAAGTCCTGATAAATCTCAAGCAGGACCTTTTATTGTAACAAATATGTTAAAAATTTGTTTTATTTTTTTATAAAATTTTGAATTAGAAATATTTTTTTATAATTTTATATTTTTTCGTGATAATGAAATTGGTTTCAAATAAATGAATATTTTTATTGAACACAATCTGACAATTAAAATATTAACCGGCACATTTTCTTCGGTTATATTTAACAGACACTTTTCTGGTAAATAGCGTCAATTAAAAGTTAATCATACTTTGTGAAATACAATTTAACCTAACCTGAAGTTAATGTTTATGTTAATTTATAATCATACATTGTGAAAGTGGCCGTTAGTAAAATAATTACAGTTATAAAAAATAAAATTAACTCATTAACTCTTTTATGTTAGAGTCAGCGGAGATCTATACTGTCATACTTATATTAATAGATTTGTTTTGACTAGCTCTTTCAGAATCTATTGTGATCTTAAAAAATCTATGTTATCTCCATTGTTAAGAATGACCTTCTTAAAAAGAGAGTTTTATTTTGCTGTCATAAAATAATACTTTTATGAGGAGTTTTATTTTTCCGTCTAAAATAAATTCATTAACATGTCTTAACCAGAAGTCAAACTTCATATAAAAAAACGTCATTAACACTGGTTTTTTATATGAAGTTTGACTATTGTTAATAGCACGTTTCCACGGAGCCCAATAGTCATGCTTCGCTCTCTCATTCGTACTTCACAATCCAATCATGGTTGATTAAACGTGCTTCGCCATACAAAATTTTGAAAGCGAAGCACTTTGTTTTGAGATGATTCAGTTTGAATCTACTTGCGAAGTTTAGTATTAAGTGTTATTTAATTTTAAGTCCCTGTTTAACAGAAATACTCTCTAAGATATTGTTAATGTCGGGAGCAAAAATTATTAACAAATCCAAAAGTACATTCGAAGCTTTTATAAATTATTTTGATAACAAGTAGCGTTTACATTCCATGTGTGTTAGAGTAAGACGATTATAGCTCTAAGCATTCCACTGTTCTTCTTTTTTGACAATTGTATCTCATATATTGTTTTCGAAAAAAGTCTCAATAAAATTTTACTTACATACTACTTGCGAAGCATAATAATTTGTCTCTTCTCTAATTTTTATCGCAAGTTTATCTGAACTAGCTCTCTTTGCTTATATAAAAATGTAAACAAAGAACAAAATAAAATTAAAAGTGTTGTTTATATATAAATAAATAAGCAAATAATTAAAATACAACTTAAAATTGACAAATAAAACAATAACAAAAGTATATCAAGTGGTAAAAAACAAAATCGTACAATAAATTTTAAAATCCAAACAAAACGAAGCACGTATGCGTCGTGGAAACGGTATGATTCGCAATCAGCGTTGAAATTTTTATATTGGTCGGACCAATTTCATTTTGGTCCATTTTGTCCTTTATTATTTTTCATTTTATTTTCTTTTTATTTTTAATGTACGGAAAACATCTCTTATATTCAAAATAGTTTTTACACACCGATATACGTTTACAAATTAATTATTAACGATGTTTTAATAGTTTCCTAAACTAATTGAATGTGATCCTGATTTAATAGTAGCAGAATGGAATTTGCTGCGGCTCAGCGAAATAAAAATTAATTAATTTAAATATTAATGACTTTTGGCAAGAAATAGCATCAATAAAAACCGGTTTAAACGAAAAATGTTTTGGAAATATTTCTAATTTTATATTTAATTGGTTATATCTGCCACTTTGATCCGCCGCAGCTGAACCCAAATTTTTAACTCTATCGCTTATAAAAACTAAATTAAGAAATAAATTGGAATTAAATACTATCAACAGTATTATGTCTTGCAAAGAAATATTGAAAAACATACCTAATCAAATATAAAATAATTTAATTTTAAGTTCTAATGGAATATTTCACATACATAATTTTTTATAATTAACATTCTTTGTCCTACAAATGATCTCAAACAGATTGAATAATTTGTTGATATTAATGTATTTAATAAATACCAATAATCATATAAAATGTGTTATGTTTCATTATTATTTTTTAACAGTAAATGTAATGTTCTCGTCGTTCTTAACCGACTTAAAAAAAAGGAGGTTATCAATTCGTCTGAATGTTGCTTTTTTATGCCCTCAGAATTCAGCCATTTCTGAACCGATTTTAAAAATTTTTTCTTTATTAGAACGGTTATGCATGTTTTTTCGTGTATTAAGAACCCTAAAGGGCACCAATTTAAAATTTTAAAAAATTGCGTATCACAAAAAATAAACTTAAAATTTAAACGGTGTCCCCATAGATGACGTAATTTGACCTTTATGGGCCTATCTTTTGAACCGTTAAAGACATAACCTTGAAAGTTTGACAGAATATCGATTACTATGACCTTTATAATAAAGAGGATAAATATTCAAAATTATAAATTAAAGGGTGCTCCAATAGTTCATTAAATTTGATGTATATGCCCATACTTTTGAACAGTTGTACACCGACCGTTGAATTTACAAAGAACCTGTATTACTAAGTCCGCTATAACAAAAAGTATAAAATTTGAATTTAAAAATAAAAGGGTGTCCCAATAGTTAATGTAATTTTATGTATGTGGCCAAACTTTTGAACCGTTATAGACAGACAGCTGAAATTTACAAGGAACCTGTATTACTAAGTCCGCTATAACAGGTATATAATTTGAATTTAGAAATTAAAGGCTGTACCCATAATTGATGTAAGTTGAAAGACAAACACTTGAAAATTAAACAGAATTGCTACTACTTTGTCTGGTATACTAGCTAGTATAAATATTTAAATTATGAATTAAAGGGTGTCCTAATAGTTCTGTAATTTGCTGTACATGACTAAACCTTTGAACCATTACAGGCATACTATTGAAATTTACAAAAAATCTTTGTCACCAAGGTCTCTATTACAATGGGTCTTTAATTTAAAATTGTAAATTAAATGGTGTCCCAATAGGAGGTGTTATTTGATTTATGTTGCCCTATCTTTGAAACCATTATAGATAGAGACTTGATATTTACAAAGAGCGTGTATTATTATGTCCGCTATAAGAATTATAAAATTGGAAATGAAAGGGTGTCCATATAGTTAATGAAATTTGATGTATGCCTTATCATTTGAGCCGTTTTAGATAGACAACTGAAATTTACACGTAATGTGTACTACAATGGTCGCTATTACAGCTATAAAAATATAAAATTAAATAGTGTCCCCATAAATGAAGGATGTTGGTGAAAATAGCTTAAGTTTTGAACAATTATAAGGAGATGTTTTCACATAGTCTTTACTTTTTTTCCTGCTAATTTTGGCGCATTTTGTTTATATTTTATTTGTTTTATACATATATAGTTCTTACAGATTACTTCTTACATTTTTAATTTAGAACTGATACCCAACTATCAGTTTTGAAGTCCATTTTTTTGCAAGAATTACAAATGTAGTTATTTATAAATTTCATTACATAATTTTTTTCATTCCTGAATTGTTTAAATCAAATAAATTATGTTTCGAACCTTTATTTTACATAATAAAATATTTTTAAAAAACATTATTTGGTATATTAATTGAGTTTTAAAATTTAGTCCGATGCAATCGGTTTTGGTCCATTTTTGGGAAAATTTAGGTTAAAAAAAAAACAAATTACCAACGGCAACACTGTTCGAAATCATGATTCAGAGAGCGCAGCAAGTGCTTCGTTTTGTCGTGGAAACATGGTATAAGACATGTTAATGACAAAACATCCGTCTACATTAGTCATGTCTTAACGAAATGTCAAAAACCTAAGTCTCTTGTTAAAAAACTTAAGTGTAAGAATGTACTGGTAGGCAAAATTATATAAGTGTTTAGTAAAAAAAACATTTTTTTACATTTAATTTAAATCTTTCTTTTGCTTTTAAATGTGTGCGAAAAACGTTAAATAGAATACTAATTTTAAATAATTATCATTTTGTATTATAAATTTTTATCCCGTGAATGACAACAAATGAATAAAAAAATGTTACCTAGAAATTATCAACAAAATTAAATTTATTTTTTGTTAAAAACTAGGAAATACATTAAATTATGAATAAATTTTAAGTGCAAAATTTTTAAATTATTTACATATTTGGAAAATGCAACGATATATCGCGTAAAAAGGTCTTAATGTAGGTAAAAATTTTACTTCCCCTTCCTTATGTGTGTTGAATTCACACCGTACCCGTATATGTGAAGGCATTTATATATAAAAATGGCTATTGCCATAGATTACATATGTAGATAGCTTACTCTTCAAATGTCAAAACAGTAGCTACAAATCTCTTCACACATAAGCCCCAGTCTCCATTTGCTATCAGCATGTCTTAATAAAAGTCAAACTTTATATAAAACAAGTAAAAGTGCTATGCTTCTATACCCTTCACCACGGTGATTTTATTTATACAGACATGTACAGCATTATCCATATTGTTGACTCTTTACTTAAATAAAGTCGTATGAGAAAAAGTCATTATTCATGAGTTAAAGAAATAGAAGACATTCCGTTTGCTACAATTGTCGCCGTGTTGTCAGCTACTTAATGATATTGAAGCCGACAGCTACATCGTAAACTCTGACATTGTTGTAGAAATACTTATTTTGCTTTTATAAAATAAAATAACTTTTTCAAAAAATTATAAATATTTCCTCCAATACTTTTTGTTTGAATATGAATTTGTAATTTACAATTTTGTTACATTTTCTTCTGTTGAATAAAATAGAAATTAGTCGCAATTTACATTAGACAGAAAAATGGGCAGACAAGCGAGATTTGTAGGCAAGGGGTTGAAGAGGTAGAGTGTGTATTTCATGACTAGTGTACTGGACATTTTTTCGTTTCTCTTTTCTGCTTTTCGCTTTTTTCTTTGTTGCTTCACTTTATATTTCTCAAGTCGGCCTCATTTTAATGAGTTTATATTAAACACACAGATTTTGAAACACACAAACATGTAAAGAATATAACACAGAAAATAAAATGTGCAAAAATCTGTCTGTCTTGTTTATGTCTAATGTAAATTGCTTAAGCAAGAGCAAAAGAGAATTCAAAAAATGTCTGCCCTGTTTCTGTCCTATGTAAATTGCGACTTAGCCATGTAGCTTTGCTGACTTCAAAATAATCGTTTTATTTTTGACAGTTTGTAGTCGGTATCCTGATGATGTCTATGTGTTTAATGCACCTAGGTTTTAAAACAGAGATATCATCTATTTAAAAATCAAACGCATTTAAAAAAATATGTTACTCTATATACACACATACATACTTATGTATATATATATATAATATATAAATATACTTATGTATATTTATATATTATTATAAATATACTTATGTATATTATGTTACAGTCATGATTTTCATTTTCAAAGAAATATTGAAATTTTTGTTTTAATTTTTCGAAAATTGCGTGTAAAAATTTTTTGTAAAAATAATTTTTTAAAAATTTTTTGTAAAATTTTATTCGAAAATTTTTTGAAAAATTAATTTAAAAAAATTTTTTTTTCGAATATTTTTCTGTAAAATATCTTTTTGAAAATGCTTTGTAAATATTTTTGAAAAAAAATTAAAAAAATTTTTTTTTTTAAAAATTTTAGGTCTCTAATACAAATCAAAGCAGAAAAACCCTACCAATCTAAAAACAAACAAAAATCGCCCCTCGCAGAGGGTTATTGATCCCCCGAGACCTGTATGCACTCCTTGCGATCTACCTGTCGTAGTCTAATATTTATTTGACAAAAAAAGGCAAAACAGAATCATTAAAGCCGAAAAAAATTAAAAAAAAATATATGTGGGCGTGGTTTTTGGCCCGTATCCTCCAAAGGAATGATTCGATGTTGCTGAATTGCAATACCAAAATTTTCGAAACTATGCCTGACAGATTGGTGTGCTTAAATTTTTTGTATCTCTTCTGGTGCCTTGGCAAATGACATTACCACACTAACACGGACAGACGGATAGACAGACAGACGGACATCGCTTAATCAACTTCTCTATGTATAAGGATCCAGAATATATATACTTTATGGGGTCGGAAATGAATATTGTAGAAATTACACACGGAATGACAAACTTATATATACCCTTTCCACCTGTGGTGAAGGGTATAAAAACAGTATTAAAAATATTTTAGAATAATTTAATTTTTATATCTTTTCATGAAAACATTTCTGTGAAAATATGTGTTTTAATGAAAATAAGAAGAAATTTTCATTTTTGTTACTGCCAAGGTCTTGCTTGAGAATGATAAGGAAAAAGTGTATAGATACGAAGAGTACTGATGACGGACGTAGCTGTCTAGAAATTGCATTCCATACTGCTGGTGTCTAAAATTAAATTTTCCCAAGTTTTCGTTAATATTAATTTAAAATTATTCTTTCTTAAGCCTACTACTCTGTTCGAATTTGTGAAAAATATTGGGCAACATTTATAATTTCACAAGGAAAATTTGACATTTAAAATGTGGTGTCTATCTCGTGATTTTTACGTATTTTACGATTTTATTGCTTTTAAGTATACCACATTGTTTTACAAATGTTAACAAAAGCCAGGTGATCAGCTGTTGTTTGAAAAATTCCGCATGAAATAATGCCCATTTGCTTTATTTCACAGCTTTGGTAAAATGTTGTCAGAAACATTTCAATGTTTTTCCACAGCAAAAATTTTTTATGTAAGTAGTTTGACAGCATTCCGCATGAAAAACTGAACAGAGTACCAGGCTTTAGAGAGAATAAAACGAGCTTAAGCCTGACTTAAAATTTCATATGTATGTAAAATAAATACCGATCGTCACAGCAGGTTTGTCCGTTAACGAGAGGTGTCCGCCTACGGGATAGTTGATTAAAAATAGTCGGTTTTTACCACTATTAAATACATACTTCTATTATGTAATAGTATGTAAATTAAAAAAAAATTAAACGTATTGCATCTTTAATATATACATACATATGTTTATTCATTTCCAAAGTTCATTTAAGTTTTAAGATTTATATACTTATACACATCTGCATATCGTTACCTTAATATAGAAAGACCCTAACTCGTTTTTTTTTAGATCGGGTTTTTTTTGCATATTTGGATAGATGATCTTCTAAAACATACATATGTATAAATAAAAAAAATTGAGAGAATTTCGCCCGGCCATTATTACGATAAAAAATTGTCGACAAATCGTTACACGACCTTATTTAGTCAACAATTGCTGTGAAATTAACACTCTTAACAAAGATCAAAGAAAATTGTGCAACAAACTGTCAATGGTTTAAAGAAAGGGGAATCACACAATTTAATATGTTTAAGTCCGCATGACACTTAAAAAGCAGTAAATATGCGTTAGTGTTGCTGTGATTTAGTTTTTTTTTTTTGTAAGCATTAATGTATTTCTTGTACTTTTCTCCAAAAATATTTTTTCCGTCCGTCTACAGGAGGGGTTTTATAGAAAAAAGGTGTCCGCGTCCGGCCATGGGAGTGTCCGTCTAGCAGAGTGTAATTTGTTCTAAAAATACTTGGAAATCCAAGGGACTGAAGAACCTGTCCGCTTATTAGAGGTTTCCGCCTGCGGGAGGTGTCCGCAAGTAGAGTTTTCACTGTAGTTCGATTAACAAAATTTCAAATATTCATTATGAAAAAGAGAAACCTAAAGATGACAAACAAAAGGAGAAAACAAATGATGATAAAGTCAAACTAACGATGCAGAGAAATGTTGCCGAAAAGCCACAAAAAATCTACAAAGATAGCTATTTGCGGATATGCGAAAAGAATATTTTATTGTAATTGTTTTAAAAATAATATATAATTTACACTTTAGCGGAGTTCAGTGTTCTATGCAAATTGTCTTGCAAAAGTGCAAGTGCATAATCTCCTTTTTCCGACGTATTCAAAAGAATTTTTTATTGATGATTCTGATTACAAATTACAAGAATGTTATAAAAATAATATATTTTTATAAGGCGACATTAATATTTAAATTTAACTTACAATTTATTTTCGTTTACATCATTAAATAAATTATAAAATAGTGGACAACACAACACACTTAAATGTATTATTTAAATAATAATTATTAATAACAGGAAAATATCATAGCTAAACTTAGAAACTAATATCACAGAACTTAATTTATCATTTTATTGCAATAGAATATTGCAGTTTGGTTTTGTCTTTGTCTTCTTTAAGGGCGGTTTACATTATACTACAAGCAATACGACATGTCAAATTTTTGTGTAGAAAAGTACAAGTAGTATCGTCTAAACATAATATGTAATGAAACTGTCCGACATTGAAAGAAAATACGGATGAAAATTTGACAGTCTTACGGCTCTCTTTATGTTTTGAAATTTTTTAAAAACAATTCTACTTCATTAGATCAGGTTTAGTTTTTCTTATTAATGCTATCTTTTCAAAGGCAAAACTCGTCAAAATAGTAGAAAACCGCTGAATATAGTGCAAAATAGATCCAGTTGGAAACACAAATAAGTTTGTAAACAATAAAAAACTTTTGGCAAAAGAACGTGAAATTTTTTTAATTTTGTTTTAGTTGTTGGTTTTCTTTTTTTTTTATTATGGCAATGGCAAGTACAACACCAAGAACCTTTTGCTTGTTTCTTTTTTAAATTTGGCATATTTTTCACAAGTACGCGCACTATTTATTTATTTTCACTTTTTTTATTGTTTTAACAACAGCTGTTTCAATTTTACTTCATTTTATTTAACGCCAATGGTGTAAACGTAAGAAAAAAAACCATACGATTTTCAATCTTTATTTTTTCATACGGATTGATTTTAATTTTATTTTCTCTTCGATTTCACGTACGTAAAATCTTACTGTCTAAACTGCCCTTTAGTGTTGATGGATTTTTGTATTTGTTGTATCCTTAAACTTTCGAGAGTATATCGTTTGTTTATCTTATAAACAAAACTCAAAAAAAAAAATACATATTGTTTTTGTGAAATTTGAATGATATAACGCAATCGCTCTTTCGCAAGATCATTTGTATTATTACGACGGAATTTATACTGGAAAATAGGTGGAACGGTCTTGCGAAAGTGTAAATAATTTTATATCATTCAAATATAACAACAAAAATACATATATATTTTGTGTCATATGCATCGAACACTAAACTCCGCTATTATATTTATGTAAGGTATAGAAATAAAAGAGGTTAATTATAGCGCTTACTATACATACATAAAAGTCTGAATTAATTTTACTTTCCGTTCGTTTAGGAAACAGCTGATCTAGTTTTGATAAATAGAAATCTGTACATGGAGTTAGTTTTTCTGTTTCGTTCTGTTTGTCCGCAAAAAATGTCCGTTAAAAATAATACTTTGACAACGTTCTTAAGTAAATCAAGAAAAAGCTTATAACATCTCAACAAAAAATCATTATTAACTTATTGTAATATGTTTAAACTATTTATTAACTCTATTTGTGGAATACAGATAAATAATGTTTTAGAAAAATAAGTAGTGGAGAAGTTGTCATTAATATTTTATACAAATATGCGTTTCGGCGGAAAAGTAGGAGATTCTTCATTGTTGTTGGTGGAGTTTTGATTAATTAAGGAATCTTGAAACAAATTTAAATTTGCATGATTGCAAACTGAAACATTTCTTGCGATAACTGCACAATTAACCGGTAAATTTTGATTCGAAACTGCAATGGAATTGAGATTTTTGTTTAAAAATATACAATGTGAGAAATGGTTTGAACAAGCAAACATTGTTTGAATAGGATCTTAAATTTTAAATAATTCAATCCACAATTTTCTTTTAGAATAAGTTCATTAATTTGTATAATAAGTATTTTTATTTAAAATATAATGATATAAATGATATTATATATTAAATAAATTAGTCCAGTGCGAGTTAGACTCACACACGTAGGCTTCCGTACTATGTTTAGTACAACTTTAAAAATTCAAGTTGTTAATTTTTTCATTTCTTATATTAAAGTCACAATTGCATCACTGTTGGAACACCCTTTAAATTTTAGCAATTTTTGTTATAGCGGCTATGTCAATACACTATCTATAAAAATATACATGCGCCTACCTATTGCGGTTCAAAAAATAAGGTAATATACGTGAAAAACATGTCACTGATGGAACACCCTTTAGATATTAGTAATTGTTACAGCGGCCGAAGTACAATATCTACTGTAAACATTTAAAGAGTCTACCTATTACGGTTCAAAAAATAAGGCTACTTACGTACAAATCATGTCTCTGTCGGAACACCCTTTAATTTTGTTATTTGCTATGGCGGCCATGGCAATTCTCTTTCTATGAATATATCAAGAGTCTATCTATTACTATTAAAAAAATAAAAATGAAAAATATGTCACTGTCAGAACACCCTTTAATTTTTAGTAATTGTCATAACGTTCACGGCAACACATCTTTTATACAAATTGGAAGAGTCTACTTATTACGGTTCAAAAAATATGTCGTTATACATGCAAAAGACGTCACTGTCGGAAAACCTTTAAAATTTTTATTGTTTTCATAGGGGTCATAGTAATACACCATTTGTGAAAATTGTAAGAGTCTATCTATTACGGTTAAAAAATTAGTGAATGTTTATGCAAATCACGTCACTGTCGGCACACCCTTTAATTTGTACTATTTGTTATAGTGGCCATAGTAATACACATCCTGTAACCACTTCAAGTTTAATTTTTAAGTTTTTTTTTTTAGATTTGTTTATATAGCGTACTAAGTTTTAATTACTGCTTGCATATTTTTAGTGTATTCTTCCTACAGTTGAAGAAAAAATCACATATTCGTAAATAACACCTCTCTATCGGAACACCCTATGAGATTTAGTATTTGCTACAGCTACACCTCTTCTGTGAAAATTTCAAGCATCTACCTATTATAGTTCAAAACTTAGGTCTTATAAATGCAAATCACACTACTATCGGAACACCCTTTAATTTTTATTTTTTTATAGTTATTTATATAGTGAACTAAGTTTTAATTACTGTTTGTATTAA
Organism: Phasia obesa; assembly: GCA_949628195.1. NCBI lineage: Eukaryota > Metazoa > Arthropoda > Insecta > Diptera > Tachinidae > Phasia > Phasia obesa. Next base: position 145,987,485 of record OX451215.1, on the reverse strand, counting down.
TGAAAAAATAATTGAAGAAGTATAAAAATATGAGCCTCTTTATAATTTACAAAATTCAAGTTATAAAAACTTAAGATTGAAAGAGGATTTGTAGACCAAAGTGGCAGATGCAGTTGGAGTATCATGTAAATATTCATGACATTTTCAAATTCTTTATATATAATGAATGCATCTATAATATATATTTCTGAAATTATTTATTGATAGCTAATATAATTAAAAACAAATGGAGAAACCTACGAGATGCGTACAAAAAATCAAAACAAAAGGAAAACTTGCCGTTGGGAAGCAAACAAGCCTATTTCAAGCGATATAAATATTCGGAATGCCTACAATTTTTAGACGATGTTCCAGCAATGCGGACGTAAGTATATTAATTTATTCTTAGCGCGTACAAAAGTTCATGGGATAGTTTGCTTATTAACGGATTATTTCAGAACTATCAGTAATATATCCAAAACATCGAATGTGGAAGTAATAGAAATTTTAAGTGATGCTGGTTCACATCCAAGAAAAAGAAGCAAAAAAGTGTTGAAATACACCATGAAAAGATGTACAACTTCATAAAAGCTGTATCTAAATCAATTAGCAACTTGGGCGCTACGACGGAAACAAATTCAACAAATCAAATGTTTGAATCTTTGGCAAGAAAAATTGATAATACGGATTTAACAGAACCTGAGATAACGGGAATAGAGTCTGTCTGCAATTTCCTATCAAACAAAAAAAGATTCACCTCAATATCATTTTTACGTTCAAAATTATGAGCTTTTAAATATGAGTATTCCCATATACATACATATATCATGTTTTTATCAGTTTATGTTACCATAACAGTACCATAACAGAACATAAAACAGTAACATAAACATATTTAATAAAGAGCTGCATGAATGTTTTGATTTTCTGTCTATTGGGAATGAAGCGAAAAAAGAACTCTAATTGAGAATACATCTAACGAACGAAACGAATATTTACTCTATTCACTGAGAGGCCAGCAATCTACTCTCATCATTCCAATTTTGTATGGAATTGTTAGAATGGTAGAGAATGTTTAGAATGTTTTCATTTGCGATACGATACAAAAGAAGCTCTTACATTGATTGTGATTGATGTTCGTCGTGCAGTTGTATTGTGCCAAAAGAAAAATAAAAAATGGATTGCTAAAATGTAAATGTAATTTGTAAATACTAAACGTGAGCATAAAACGTCTTGTTAGACTAACTTCATAATGTTCAATAATGAATTGGTCTCTTTTTTCTTGCACTTGATTTCATGTGTATACAAATATTGTTGTGCTCTTAAATAAAAACATACAATAGCATTTGCTCTTCTTCCAACCAATGCAATATTTGTTGTTGTTTGAAATTAAATATCAGTAGTGAATATTTTGTTTCAATAGTGTCTCTTGATATGAAATACTGTTATAGCAGACAACATGTATGTAAATGTATGATGTTAAAAGCAAGGGTTTGTACTTTGTATTTTAGTTATTTTATATTAATTTGCGCGTTGAGAGGTTGAAAATAGAATACTGTAGTAGATTGAATTTTTTTAACTTTTATTGATGAATAAAAAAATCTAATTTAATTTTTTCTCTCAAAATTCAGAGATTTTACTCTCAAGAAAATTTAATTAAAATGAACTAGTGAACAATATGAAATGCTCAGCATATTTATTGCACTTGATAAAACTGTCCGGTCAAATCAGGTGCACTGATTTTTGCACTGTTTGCTCTCTTGTTCTCTGTATTTACTGTTTAGTAATATTCGACTACACATACAATCAATATTTGCGTTTCAAAAACATGCAATACTGTCCACTTTTTAACATCTTGCGCTCACCTTTAGTAAATACATACACAAGTGAAATATGTGAAATGTGTAAACTGGCAAATTTAACCATTTATCACAAAGTTGGTCTCTATCTAAATCCTCCTGCTAACAAACGTATCTTCTTTAACGAGAACGAAATAGTAGAAGTAATAGATGAATGCAAGCGCCAAATGATGACATATGATGAAGATTTATGTGGACAAGTCATTCAAAGTCCACCACATATTGCAAAATCCTCCATAAAATTGGAAGCTCTGGAAGACTTCGTGAGACAGTCAAATATAATAGAATCCAGCGATAGAGTGTCTGACGATATAGTACCTTAAATGTTGCCTTAAATGACAACTTTAATGTACTACAATGGTGGAACTATCACAAAAATGAGTTCCCTTTGCTGTATAAGGTAAGTTGCAAAATATTAGCAACTAGCCGGTGTTGCTAATATTGCGCTTCTTCCGAAAGATTTTTTCTTCAGCTAGGAACTTGATTACCGAAAGGAGGACCCGTATTGTTTCTAATGACTCTACAATTGGTAAATTAATGTTTTTGCATTCTAACATGGCGAAAAATAGTAAAGCGCAGTAACAATTTTTCACGTTTTCATAATAATTTTGTTTTTTCTTAACGTTTTTTAATGTTATTAATGGATTAATATTTAACTCAAAAGCACATAGTTTTGAACGTAAAAATGATATTGAGGTGAATCTATTTTTGTTTGATAGGAAATTGCATCAAATTAAATTATGTTAAAAACGCGCAAATTTGAGGGAAGGAAAATTTTTAAATATGCAATAAGATTTTTATAAATTAAGCATGTGTTGTTGATCAAGTAAAATTAAATGGCGAAAAATCTGCAATATTAAGAAAATGAAATTCCATTATTCCCTAAATAAGGACCAAAAATCCCGGAATTGGGATTTTTTACTCTTTTGCCCATAAAGTCTACATACTGACTAAGGCTTTTAAAATACTTTTAAAAACAAATTGGAGCATATATAGGTTTATTACAGCAGTCTTGTTTTTTCTATCCCAGCTTTGGCATTTTAGAATATATAGGCTAAAATTAAAATTTCGGTGTAAAATAGGTCATATTGTGGGACCTCCATCTTCTACAAGGATTATCAATTATATACGAAATTTTGTTTAAACGTACTTACATATAGTTAGCTTACACAAAAATGTAAAATTTTTATATATTCCTTAAAAAAAAATTTTTCTATGAAAAGAATACGTTAACGGCTTATTTTGGGCTAAAGTACACAAAAATGCAATAATTTTGGATTTTTTACATTGAAAAGCGTCTAGTTTTTAACTCAGTAAAGAAAAATATTTTCAAAAATATTTAGAATTTGGCGAACTACGATAAAAAAATTTAAAAAAATTTGTTAAAAATTGTACCCAAAATTTTGAAAAAACTGGACCAGGGTAGCGAAAAATCAAAAATTGTATTTCTTAAAATGTTTATAACTCAATCGTTTTATATTAATATTTACAAATTTAGATACATATCATTTTATAGGTATTGACAAGACCTTTAAGACCATGTATAAAATCAGAATAAAGAATAAAACTGAAGAAATTGAAAACCTTTAAAAGAATTTCCAGGTGAGAGTTTCCCACACCTCCAGGGGTGGCGCTATTATTTAAATATTTTGATTCTGCCCCACTGTGCACTGTTTAAAGCCTCTACTGGTGAGGTGTGATGTGCATAAATCAAGCAATCGTCAGCATAGAGTAGTGGTGTCAAAATGATTCTCTGTGTTAATTTTTAGGTTTATAAGTTTTGATATTATGCCTTTGTGGAAAACTGAGTCAAAAGCCGTTTTGATGTGTAAGGAAATGGCTTCAGTGCATTTCTATAAGATTCCATGACATCTTTATTTGTAAGGTTTTTAAAGTTTTAAAATAGGTTTTAGATTATAAATTTTAATATTGAAATATTTATGGAGGATTAAAGACGTCTACTACGCGAATAACAAACAAGGTCCAAAGGGACCTGTATAGTAATGCGGACAATTTTTTTACAACTTTGGACTTAGCTATAATTTTAATAGCCAAGGGCTTACATTTTGTTGAGACTGTTCGTAGTAATAAAGCATTTTTTCCTATAAAATGTTTGAAATATAAGTCATGTATCATTACATTGGAATGTTTCTAAAAAGAACAAAGCTGTTTTAGTGTTACCAACTTTGCATTACACAAACGGTGATGTTGTAAGTAATTTGAAAGATAAACCTTTAGCTATTCTTAATTATAATTCGATCGAATGTGGTGTTGATGCCATGTACCAAATGTTGGGAACTTACTAGACTAAACAACCAACAAATGAAGCTGCCGCTGTTGTGCCACCAAAATCACCGCGCGGTAATCGATACTCTTGTCGATTGTGCCTTGTAGAATCTAACCTCCAACGGAAGACTTCATACAAGTGCTGTAGGTACGCAACACTGCACCACCTTAAAAAAATACAATACACCAGCAAAAATATAAACCAAAAACTGTCAAAATATAGGAACTTATATTTTCATTTACATTCATTTGCTTTTGTAATTTATACTTACTTTTGACTTTAAATGTAGTATTTTCCTGTTTCAATATTCGTGTTTTACTATTGGTTAAAATATTTCCACATATACATACGTAAAAATAAGAAGAAAAAAAACTCAAATTCTCTAAAATAATATGTGAGGTCCACAGGAACCTTGTTGGTTATTGACCGTTGAAAAAATTGCTGTCAATACCCTACGGCTTCTTGTAATTAATGTTGTTTATATGATCTTTATTACAGACTTCTTTGGTGAAATGGAACGTGTCATGATTTTCAACCGCTGGTAGACTGTTGTCAAAGGTATAAATGTGATGAGGAAAATTATTGACGGCTAATGCAATTTGGTTCTCAAAATGAATAATAGGTCTGTCAAGCACAAGTTCACTGACAACTGAACTGAAGTGGTTTTTAAAAATTTCTGCAATTTCGGAATGATTTTATGTGACTGTATTGTTGTGAGCAATTTTGTGACAGAATGGGGATTTATATTTACCAGTAATTTTATATATATTTATAAATGCCTTTGGGCCTGGCTTAATATTTTTAAGTCTGTTACTAAATCTTTTTGATTCCTCTATGTTAACAAGTTCATTGATAATTGATTTCAGCAATAGTATTTGATTTCACTACTTAGTCTGTTGCCATTTTGATGAAAGATAAAAAGCTCCTTTTGTCAAGTGTACTTTATCTTGAAAGATTTTTTAATATTGTCTGGATATGGTCTCTTTTCCTCAAAGATTTTTATTTCCTGCGAGTGAGTATTATGTAGTGCAGTAGCCTTTGAGTTGAAGTTATTAATTAACGAATCCAATTCTTCGTTACTTAAATTAGGAGAGGTTGCGGGTATTATTTGCTGAGTTGCTATTTCCAGGTCTTGACGGAACGATTCCCAGTTGGTGTTTTTATGAAAGGTTATTACTAGTGGGCTTCTAAATAGTAAGGAAGTTGCCTGTTTCCAACTCCAACTTGAGGTTGATCAGATAGTGGTCTGAAAATTTTGGTAGACTTTTAATCCGATAGTTTGGTTGTAAACTATTTATTATGTTGTTACTTAGCGGAAAATGGTCAAGTAGGATGAATTGTTGGGATATGATGGGGAAATGTGACATAGTCGTTTCACATCAAGGCAGTTTGTTTATAGCCAATTAAAAAGGACCTTTCCATTGCTGTTATCGTACATATCTCCCCAACTTATGCTTTTAGAGTTTAAATCACAACCCATAACAAACCCGTCGTAGTTTCTGGCAAAATGAAGAATTTTATTGAAGCTATTTTGCAGTTACAACGAGGTATGAAAACAAGGAACGTATAATGAACCAATTAAACATTTTTGGAAATGTCATGCATGGTTTCTATTTGAATAAAAAGTTTATTGAAATGATGATGACAACAAAATTGTAGGTTCTGCATTATTTTAGGCGTAGTTTTAATAAAATTGAAATAATAAACATAAAAAACCACCAATAAAATAAAAAATGTAATTCTATGATTTAAGGACAAAAAATTAAGTTTAACCTTGTATACGGTCACATATTAATAGATTTGTATTGACGAGCTCTTTCAGAATCTATAATAATCTTAAAAAACCGACCTCATCTCCATAACTTTTTTGTGGACATGTTTGAATGGAAGTCACTCAATACTAATTGAAGGGCTAATAATGCTCTTTCTACGCTTCCCTAGGTTGCAGGAACAAACTGTTAACTATTTTGCCAGTTTATATAAGTATGGATATTGTATTTGTTTCTCCTCTGATTATCAAAGAAAACTTTTTTTCTTCGCTTTCTTGTTCTGCCCTAAAAGCGATGTATGAGATTGAGATGTATCGCAAAAATCCGTCGCAGATGAAAAAACATCCGGTGAATTTCGTTAATCAAAGAAAAACAAATTAAAAACCTACATTCATCCAATAGAAATACAAGGTGATTGTATTCTTTTTTTAAAGCATTCATTCGGGCTTTTATTTTTATGTTGAAAAATAACTGTTATAGATAGGTTTTTCTTATTTAATTCCCAAAATAACGGTTTTAAAATAATTTCTTGATATCGATAACTATTATTTGCGGTCCCATCATATATGGTGTAATGGCCTAGTATCCCTAAACATTTATTTCTATATATTGTAAATTTATTTTTAAATAAATAAACAAACAAATTTCCAAATCCTTCAGAACAGAATTTGTCAAGAAATACAACGAATTGTTTAGAAACAGTTGTGTATATTAATAGTTTATCAAGCATTTAATTTAAGAATTTAAGAAAAGCTTAAATCACACTAAAGGAAATCCCAGAATTTCACAATAAGAAAAATCCCAAATTTGGATTTTTTAGCCTTCTGCCAATAAAGTCCACATATGGAATAAATAAAAAAAATACCAATAATTCATAGTATACATAGCTTTGTTATACCAATCTTCTTTTTTCGATATCATCTTTGGTATTTTAGAACATATAAGCTAAAGTCAAAATTTCGATGTAAAATAAATCAAATTGATAAACGGCCAGCTCTAATAAGAAGCATTACTTCTACACAAATTTTGATTAAAAGACTCCCCCACTCAAATGCACTTAAACAAAATTAAAATACTTTTATTCATACATATGGATATTCCTTAAGAAATTTTTACTCGTGAAAATTTTCCGCAATATTTTGAATTTTACTCGATAACTACCAGAATAAATTTCCAAAAAATGTGATAATTGTAATTAATATTAAAAAAAAACGTTACCTGTATGGTATGCTGGGTAATGGTATGTTGGGTAACCTCTTCATATTCAAAATACAAAAGAAGGAACAAATTGCGTGAACATATGTAAATAAGATTTACTTCAATATTAGTACAATAGCCGATCTACCACCATTTTTTATAGCTGTTTTTAAAAAGCAAAAATTTTAAATCTTTTTCGGAATTCAAAATCAATTAATTCAAAATACGTTTGCTTTAATCTCAAATTTCAGTAAAAAATGTTTGTCAAAATCTAAAATTATTATTCAAAAATCAAAAAGATTTTTTTTGAATTTGTTTTCAAAATTCAAAATCTTCCGTTTTCGAAACCCACAAAATCGTTAACTACCAAACTAATTTGTCTCCAACCTTGTTAACTTACCTGAAATTACAATTCTACTTACCTGAAATAGTTAATTTTACTTACTTAAAGCTTTAAATTTTTCACTCACCTATCATCAATTTTAAAAAGTATTATCCAAGGCTAATTCATTTTACTTGGTGGCAGCACGGCGAAGTTAATTATTTTTTGCTTTAATTTTTATGTGCGAAGCAGCTGTCAAAAATTCGTTTATTTTTTTAAAACATGAAAAAAAAATTAAATTTTGATTATATCTAAAAATATTTCAAGATTAAAAAAATTAGAAAATACTACCAGAAAAGGTAAGGAAGGAGTGTCTTTAGTTGTTGGATGTAATATTTTAATTGAATTCGATGTAGAGTCAGAGAAAAAATTGCTCCAATTAAATGTTTCAACTTTGGTAGTGGATAGGTGTTATAACCAATATTTAAAATAATCCTGAAATACTGATTAACCAAGATTTTTTTAAAATTGCTCTCTGAATTACAGTTATAAATAAGGAATATTTTTTGGTCTACCATAACTATTATAATTAACAAGAAAACTTTTGAGCTTTCTATAGCCTTTATAAAATATTTTATTTTTTTGGTCTTACATACGTACAGTGGCACAGAAAACTCTACCCCTGAATATTTTTCAATTCTGGAAAGCCCGCCACGGGTCATTATAAGAATAAAAAATAAAAATGTAACAATAATTATAAATAATATAGCATATTTAAAAAAACAACAAAAATCATATTTTTGGGCACAGAAAAGTCTACATACTGCTAGGTTAGAAATGCAAAATAAATAGTGCTACAAACTTTTGTCAGCTCTTAAGAAATTCATAGTTACTATTTTAATCTTATTTCCTATTAATATTTTTATCAAAAAAGTTAATAAAATTGATAAAATGTGTGAAAAAGGACAAAAATATGTTTACAGTTACGGAAACTTATTGTTAAGTATAACGAAAGTGGAAAATCTCTTCGGGAGTTGGTTGTATGTTCCGAGGCAATTGAACAAACTATAATTAACAACTGTAACGAAATAAAATGCTTTGAAAGTAAACCAAGGAGCGGCCGTCCACCTAAAGTAACTAATCATATAAAACGCCAGAATCTTGGAAGCATTGCAGTGGAAATCATAAAATACCTAGAATTTAATAATATTATGTCAATTCACCCAGAAACAGTTCGAACTAAGAAGAAGAAGAAGAAGCCGTGCAAAAGCCCACGTTAACAAATAAAACAGAGTTTGGCTTAAAAAAAAGATGAACTATTTTACCTATATAATTTACTTCCAGTTACTACAACATTTACATTCATCTGTGATACATGGTGATTCTAATATCATGCTCTGGGATCACATATCAGCTGCTGGTGTGACCAATTTTGTATTGATAAAAAAAATTTAGACTAAATACTGGCTTGTATTTTCAGCAAGACAGCGATACTAAGCACAAGGCGGGCATTGTAAAAGAATATCTTATATATGATGTACCTCACAAACTGCATTATTTACCTCAGTCGCCCGATTTAAACCCATTGAGCACTTATGGGAAGAACTAGATCCCAGGATTATAAAAAATAAGCATAATCTAAAGAATTCACTAACTGAAGAATGGAATCACATTTTTTAGTTGCCTTCCTTTTCAAAACTATACACTAGAATTATCTAAACACGCTTTTTACTAACAAAATTTCTTTTTTAATCATGACAACTTTAATCCTTAACACAAGTCAACATTGTGTTCAGAGCCTCTTCTGCTCTGAAAATTATATTAAGTGACTTAAGGCCGAGGCACATAGAATCCATCAAACGTTATACTTTAACCTACTCAACTGAAAACAAAGTAACAACGGAAGAGGTTGACACAATGAATACTTTGTTGACGGATATTAAATAAAAAAAAAGCACTTGAAAAGTTTTTTTCACCTTTTTACTTTATTTATTTTGTTTCTTTTTTGCTGCCACACAACACAAACATTTAATTTTGGGGAGAGAAACAAAGAGAACCTAATTTATAGCTGTCAACTGCTCTCAACGTACGTCAAAAGTTGCCCAACTTTCGTACTTTGCGTTGACGGAGACGAACTAAAGGCCGGGGCACATAGAATCCGTCATACGTTATACTTTAAAGCTCTCAATTGAAATCAAAGTAACAACGGAAGAGATTGACACAATGAGTACTTTGTTGACGCATATTAAATCAGAAAAGAACACACGAGAAAAGCTTTTTTCTCCATTTTACTCTATTAAATTAAATTATTTTGTTGTATTTTGTTTTATTTTTGCTTCCAATCAACACAAAAACTTAATTTTGAGATATAGAAACAAAGAGAAACCAATTTATAGCTTTCAACTGCTCTCAACGTACGTCAAAAATTAAAAGTTGCCCAACTTTCGTACTTTGCGTTGACGGAGACGTACTGATTGTGACAACACTCATTAGAAAAGCTGTATTTCAACTTTCTTGTGCGTTGAAAAAAACACGTATAACGTATGACGGATTCTATGTGCCCCGGCCTTAATTGTGACAACACTCATTAGAAAACCTGTATTTCAACTTTCTTGTACGTTGAAAAAGTCAACGTATAAGGTATGATGGATTCTATCTATGTGCCCCGGTCTTTACGTTGCAATTTATCTGAAATAACATTGCGTTCATTACTGTTTCTTAAAATTAATTCTAAATAAATAGGCATATTTTTAAATGTAGCGTTCCGTACTTTGCTTAGTACAAGTTGTTAATTTTTGCACGTCTTATGAGGCATCCTTTAATTTTAATTTTTTTGTTATACTAGAGCATAGTACTAAATACCCTGTGTAAATATCAAGTGTTTGGCTATAACGTTTATTTTATTTACGCCAATTACAGTTCAAATATAATTACTTTCTATTAAAAAATATCAGGAGTCTACCTATTGGGGTTCAACAAATATGGCTATATCAGTCAAAAACATGTTATTGCGGAACACCTTAAATTGTTATAGCGGCGATGGCGATACATCCTATTACGGTTAAAAAATAAGACCATATACGTCCAAATCATGTCACTATCAGAACACCCTTTAACTTTTAGGTTTATTTTTGTGTCTTGTTCATATAGCAAATGAAGTTTTAATTACTGTCTGCGTATTCGTCCTATAGTTAAAGAAATAAACTCATATACGTGAATAACACTTCTCTATTGGAACACCCTATAAGTTTTAGAATTTGTTGTTATAGCGGTAATAGATATAAAAGGCACTGACAGACAGACGGATTGACAGAAAATAATAGGGTAACGTTTTTAGCTTTTAGGTACGGAACCCTAATAAAGAGGTTAAAGATTTAAGTCTTTATTAGTTTTTGAGGGTGCTATAGCGTAAGTGGGTAGCACTTTGACTACTAAGCAATGGTCACGAGTTCAATACTCAGCCATGGTAACATCAATTTTCCTGATATGTATTAATTTCTCTTTATAATAATACATATCATAGCCCCCTCCTTCGCCGGTTTTACGAGATAGCACTAAATCACCTGGGAAGTCAAGTAATTATAAAATCATCGTTTTTGAAAGAGTCGAATTAATAGCCAAAAGCTGATCGTAGAGGGTCTGAATAATAATATCTGCTATTAACAAATGTGTGCCCCTACGGCTCAAGGCTTCTACTGCAACTTTAATGGGATTTACAGCCACTAATTTTTCTAAAATCTGAACATATTTTTCTGTGCAATTGAAATCTATCAGAGTTTTATTAAATGTGTTCTTCGATTTAAGAAACGAATGAAATATTTTATGTACATCATGAATTAAACGCGTCTCTTTGCCATATTCTTGTTTCTTATTTTAAAATAGTTTTACACTTTGTCTTGCACATATTAGCATAGCATATTTGTAAGTTTCTATAAATATTCCAATTACAATCAAATATTTGTGTGATAGCAAAAGAAATGCTTGTTTAAAAATAAGAACCACTGAATTTTTTTTAAAGTGCTCTAATGAATAATCTGATTGTGGAGTTGTATGAAGATCCTCCAGGTAGTTTTTCATGGATGCTATTCTTCGGCACTCCAGCAGCTCTGGCGCATTCTTTTAGTAGGTTTTAAAGTTGGGGGATCTGTGTGATTGCAACTAATTTAGAATTCTTATTTTTCTACCCATGAGCCGTTCCACATCCACCCGCAGAATAAAAGAACAATTAGAAAAGATATATTTTCTATAACTTAACCAATTTATACGAGTGGTTGTCGTCGGTGATATTATTTCTTGTGTATTCAATAAAGAAATAATAGTGGGTGAATAAAGAAATAATTATTAGGCCACTCGAAACCACATTCAAGCCAATTTTGCAAATTGCATCAAACAAAATACGACCTTTGGAGTAATTAGCAGTGATCCCCAATTCGTATGAACCCATAAAGTTGTTTAACGACTTGTTGTGAAACCTCGGGTATTATTTTTGGTTTGTGTTGCAGCCACAACTCATTATACACTGACATAGGCTCTGGACCGGCAATTACAAACTTGGATTACAAAAATAAGAAAAGAAATCTATGCCATCCCATCTACACATTGTCATGAAATCCCTTCCATGAACGAATTAGCAACACATATTTAAATTCACTCAGGCATACAACGCATATTTTATTTTTACTTTATTAAAATTTATGTGCCACTAATTTAGATATAGATACATCATTAATAATAACAAAAAAATCAATCAAATAAATTAACAAAATATCATGGTAAAATAATACAGGTAAAACTCTTAGAACAGATTCGCTTGCCTGAAAATGTCATACCTTGTATGAAGCTCTGTTCACGCACTGAAAAAGTAGTAAAAACTCCAAATAAAAAATGTTTTATTTATGTATATCAAAATGAAATTCAGTGTGTGCGTTTGGTATATTTATTTAGGTATCACCAGTATATATACAAGGTCCTATGATAGAAACAAAAGGTACTCAGCAGCCGTGTTTTGAATCCTAAAATGTTTGACCACGTTAGAATAACGATATTATCTTTATAATATGACTAGTTTGAGTGGCCAACCAGAACAAATTTAGAAATTAAACTTTGGCAATTTGAATGTTTGGAAACTTGTGTCAAAAAATTTTTCTTAATCTTTTATTAAATCAGTAGTATATATATGTATATTCCGAAATAGATTTTACTCATTATGGAGATTGTGTAGGGATCATTTTGATTTTATGATTTTGTTCCTCCTTATGGAGTTTGTGTAGGGAGGATTTTTGTTTTTATGATTTTTTGAAAATTTTTGTTTTTCGTTGAGAATTTTTGATCCTTATGGACAAAATACATAGGAAGAATTTATGAGGGTTAGTTTTCAAACATTAGGAAAACAATGTAAACAATTTTTGTAAGAATTTAAGTTGTTTGTTTTTTTATATCTATGTAGAAAACACGTGTAAGAAGTTTCGTTGTGTGTTTTGTTTTGCTCCTTATGGATATTGTGTAGGGATGGTTTTTTTAGATTTTTTCTTTAATGATTATTTGTTTTTTGATCTTTATGGACAATGTGCATAAGAAAAATGTATGAGGGTGGGTTTTCACACATTACGAAAAACCACATAAAAATAGTTGCAGGAAATTTCGTTGTGTGTTTTTTTTCATCCTTATGGAGTTTGTGTAGGGAGGATTTTAGTTTTTATGATTTTTTTCTTTAATGATTTTTTTTGTGAAGAACATTATTTGTGTGTTTTTTGAACTTTATGGAAAATATCTAAGAAGAATTTTTAGATAAATATTTTACAACTTGTTGATTGTGATCATTACACAGAAAATTATAATTAATTTAATAACTTTGTATATATATATATTTATATATTTATTAAAAACGCTCATGTTTTCATTATATATTTCACTCAGTTTTTCAAATATGTGAAGCTATAAAACCGCAGTTTAAAAAGAAGTTTATTCATTCATTTACATTCAAAACAATGACTTCTACAAATATATCTAGTGCCGAAATTATTGAGGCTTTTAACAAATTAAAAGCAAAATCATATATTTCGGTTAAAGAATTACAAACATCAAAACCCCATAATATATTAAGATTGTTTCGTCAAAAAACCCGATATGGAGATGCACTGCTGGCAGAGATTGAAGACGCATTTATTTATCTACCCAAACGTTACAACAACCAAAAATTAATTTTGACAAAGAGGATGCAGACCAACTCTTATGTTGACAGAGGAACATCTAGGGAACGAAGATGTAAATGATATAGATAATGGATTCTATATACCTATTTCTCAATCTTTTTTTAAGTTGCGAAGCAACAAAACTTCCAAAAAAGCAGTAGTAAATAATATGTTAACCTATGCAGGAAAACTTTAGTAAGCGAAGCCAGTGTTGGTTATACTATAGAGGTTAAACCCATCCATACGGCCGAAGGCCGGCTACACAGGCCGGGATAGCTCAATGATCTCTCTGTGGTATATGTAACAGCGGCTTCGCTAACAAAATATTGTCTGTATAGCCGGCCTTTTGTCATATATCTATCATATATGGTATGACATCAAAGTTATGGACCTCCTTCATCGGGAGGTACCTGTTATACCATAGAGGTTAAAACAGTGCCCGGGTGCAAATATAATTTGTATTGGGAGTTATTTAATTTTTGTTGGGACTTATTTCATTTGGCAGTTATTTCATTTTTTTTTTGTAAAAATATAATTGTTTTGAATTAACGGTTAAGTTTTTGGATCTTATTTAATTTTGGCGTTGGGAGTTATTTTCGTTTTTTTTTAATTTGGAAGTTATTTCATTTTCGTTGGGACTTATTTAATTGGGAGTTATTGCATTGGGAGTTATTTCATTTGGGAGTTATTTCACGGTACCATACATATACATATAGGTAGCCAAAGAACCCATAGGGTGCCCACTGGTAACCAGGAGCAGTTAAAAGGCACTTGGGTCAATATGAGAATTTTTTTAAGGATGTTTTTACTTTAGTTTGACTATTCTAATTCAATATAGATTGCAGAGAGGTCCTAAATTAAATTCAATAACTTAAAAAAAAAAATTTTAATTTTTAAAAAAATATTTTTTTTTTAATATTTACGAAAGATATTTTTACAGCAAAATTTTTACAAAAAATAGATGAGATCTCTGTTTTAAAACATAGATGCATTAAAAACTCAATATAGAGAGGTCCTAAATTAAAAAAATTTAATTTTTAAAAAAATATTTTTTTTTTAATATTTACAAAAGATATTTTTACAGGAAAATTTTTACAAAAAATAGTTGAGATCTCTGTTTTGAAACATAGGTGCATTAAACACATAGACCACATCAAAGATACCGACTACAAAGTGTCAAAAATAAAATACACTCGTTTATGGGTAAACGATTATTTAATTAATGGCTTCACGACCACCATTGTGGCTGTAGTCAACTTTAAACAAAAACTTTTTAGAGAAAATATTTATTATTTTTTGAAAAAGTTATTTAATTTTATAAAAGCAAAAAATGTATTTCTACAACAATGTCAGAGTTTAAATGTAGCTGTCGTCTTCAATATCATTAAGTAGCTGACTACACTGTGACAATTATAGCCAACGGAATTTGTTTTCATTTACTTGCGTGGCCGCTATTTCTATTTTTTTAAAGATTGAATAATGAGTTTTTTCTCATACAACTTATTTTAATATATGTAAAGTGTAAACAATAAAAATAATGCTGCACATGTCTATATAAATAAAATCGCGGTGGTGAAGTGTATTTTAGTTTAGTAGTAGGTTTTTTTTCCTTGTCTTAGGTATGTTTTTGCTTATTATATACCATGATATAAAAATAAAAGGTAATTCCATTCTCTCTGTTTGTCGCCATATTCACGTTCTGATGTTTGCGGGAATTATTTAAACTTGTGCTACCATTTTAAATACAAGTACATACTTTGTAAAAACCCATTATGCGTTTCTTTTTTTTTTTTATTTGAAAATTAAAAAAAGGAAACAATTCTTAAGTTTATGTGTCCAAAAAAATAAACGAAAATTGTATGAAAGTAAAACGAAAACTGTTGTTTGTCTTTTTACTTACGGTAGTAATACACTTTTGCAGGAATTCACAATTTAGATTTTATAATTTTCCTATATCTGACAAAAGTGTCTAAGTTCATATTTTCTTATTGAGTACAACTTACCAAAGGGGATATGTTCATTTAAGAAAATATGACATTCTCGTAGCCAAGATTCATTTTAAATTAAGTAAAAGTGCTTTTGCCCAAATTATCAGTTCACATATAAATTTAAAATTTATTTTATAAAAAAATAACATAATTACACTAAAAAGTCTTTTTTTAATTTAAAAAGAAAGCTAATCTGTCCGGAGTATCAAGAAAAATTAAAAGTTGAACATCAAAAGGAGACTGCATGCAATATGACTATGAAAAATCGCTCAAAAGCAAAAATAAAAAAGTAACCCAAGAAATCCGCATACAGAATTGGGTAAAATTTTACATTTGTATATAAATATTTTTATGAAGAATATAATAAATATTTTTACAAAGGATATATAAACTTGGAAAAATTTTGAAATTTACAATTCAATTTTAAGCATTCACAAAAGATGGATCAATATACAATATCCAAATTTTTGAAGGACTTTGATGGTTACATTTTCGAGGATCATATTGATTGCATTGAGGATTATCTAAATAACAACAAAGAAAACATTGAAAATATACAATTTTTTATTCGAAAATATTATTTATTGGCAAAACGTTTTTAATACAATATAGAAAATAATTTATATACTAATACAATATACATAATTATACTTACATATATTTATTTGTAAAAATGCAAAATAAATTTTTATAAAAAATGATATTGTTATTTGTTATATCTTTTGCTTCTTCTTTTTTTCTTTCTTTTGTTCGTTAAACCAAAGCAAGATAAACAGGTTTTATGTTTAGGTTAACCAACCTTAGAAACATATGTTTTATGATTCTTTCATCAGCTGATTTTAGGTTAACCGAACTAGAAACATATGTTTTACGCTTCTTCTATCTTTAAGAAATGTCAAATTAATCGACTTAGAAACATATGTTTTATGTTTCTTCTTCTATCTTTAACAAATGTCAAGTAAATAGACAGCAGATGATCAACTTATAGTCAGCTGGTAAATTCGATAACATCATGTATAAAAAGAGGTTACAACGATAACTATTAATGTATTTTTATTCATTCTAAAAAACAACTTCAAAGCGATTTGAGGCAATCAACAAAAAACACACTAAATATGTCTTAATTTTTATCTAATAATGAGAATTTCATCTCGAGGAGCAACAATGTTGAAATTACGGAAGTATTGATCCTACCAACAATCGAAATTCCATTATTTTTAGCCCTGTATGAGGATAAAAACGATGACATACTAAACAGAACGGCTACTTTTCGTGAAGCGTTATATGATGGAAATGATGATATGTTAGACAGAATAGCAGCAGACTGTGAGGCAGATGTGTCCTTATTTATAACATAATTTGTAATATGATAGTGTTTACATCTTAATTGAAATCGTGTTTTAATTTTTATTTTTTTTTTTTCAAAAATATCTTAAAGGATTTATCATTGAGGATCCAACTAGTCTAAATTTAGTAAAATAAAAAAGCAGCCCCCAATATTATAGCATTTTTTATTTATTGTGGTTTTTTATTTAAATTTTACTAAAATTACAATTTTTACATTTGTTTATAGTATAGGTGTTGTAATAGTAATTTATGAGTTGTTTTACTGCTTCCTCATCTTCCTTATTTTTCTTCTTAAATGTGAACTTAAACAGGTGTCTGGCCCACAAGTA
Organism: Phasia obesa; assembly: GCA_949628195.1. Classification (NCBI taxonomy): domain Eukaryota; kingdom Metazoa; phylum Arthropoda; class Insecta; order Diptera; family Tachinidae; genus Phasia; species Phasia obesa. The sequence goes on along the minus strand of OX451215.1, from coordinate 145,970,217 downwards.
TATTCGTCTGATCAAGCACAATCTTCAAAATGATCTCCATATTTATTTTTAATAGCTTTTAGATTGTTCATGTATTAAAGATGTGATTTAATATTGATGAGTTTATTTTTATCTTCATCAGAAATAATGCTTGAACATTTTTTTAGAAATCATATATATTTTTTAACATCATTCTTACTAAATGGTATAACTTTATACTCGAACGATTTGATGGTGAATAAATTAATAAATAAATGCATTCTATATTTATATTATTTTGAATTGGTCACATTTCAGAGTTTTACCATTTGTATTTGTATTTTTTTTACATTTAAAAGTATAAAATTACTTACCTATTCAAATTTCAATCTTTCTTTGATGAGAATAGAAAAAATAAAAATGCTGAATATTTAGATTTTAGTTCACTTTTTATTACAATAGGTATATTAAAACTAAAAATTATTATTACATTAGTTTTCTTATTTTATTTGTAAGAGGGATATATTGAAATATTTTATCATGTTTAATTAAACAATATGCAGATGTATTAGCTGGAATATTTTTTATAGTTTTTAATGCAATGCGATTATCGATTGGTCCTGTTTTAACTGATTCATTTTGATGTGTTACATCTAAAACAATGATTGGTGCCACTGTTTTTACATACATTTCATACAATAAAGCAAACCGATTACGATCAAAGTGAAGATTTAAGTCATCATAGGGATATGTGTCAGTGTTAAGATGAACGTTTACATCAGTCAAGTCGCAATGTTGAAATTTGTTCTCATTGCTTCTAAAACCCAAAACTAGAAAACGTGGTCTTTCAGTTTCGTTTGCTAATTTAACATTCCATAAAACAGTTGTACTTTGTGGAAGTGAAGGATAATTATACATATCTCAACTCCGGAATGATACATTAAGAGGCTGACGACTATTAATTGCTTTAAACATTTGCAACTTGGAAGCATCAGCAAGGGACAACTTCAATTCTTCAGCTGGACTATTAGATTTAAAGACTTGTTTATTATTATTTTGTTAAAATCTTCAGCAAATCCAAGTAACAACTTTAGAGGCACACAAAAGTTGAAATATCCATTAACAAGTGTAAGATCATCAATGATAAATGGTGACCATCCTGCATTTATTAGATTATCACTTTCTAACTTATTTAGCGAAACATAGTTTTTCAATTCTGTTGCAATACCCAAATGCCGCGTGCGATCGATTTATACACCATTAAGCTCGTATCGAATTTCGTCAAATAAATGTGCCATAGAATTATTGAGGAGTTGAATGGATGAAGAGACTGTTGAATCATCTTTTGACGCAAAACCTTCAATGTATGGAAGACTTTCACCTGGAAGAACATATAAATCCTGAATTTGAATAGTTATACAAATTTCATCATTATTTTTATATGATTGCAAATAAGATATATAGCTATGATATTCCTTTTTTATAATTGAATTATCAAATTGGGGTTTTTGTAGTATATTAATACTATCACTCATTTTATATGTTTTTCTTTTAACTTAAATCGTACTTTCTGTAAAAACTCTAGGTTAGTTATGCTTAGATGATTACTAGTAATTTGTTGACAATAATTATGTTTATTTATTTTGCTGGGGGTTCCACACCGCGATAACTTTTTTGTGTCGTCTTCTGTTGATGAGGGTAGAATGAGGGTTGAATCATTATGTAGTCCACTTTTATTGAATATAATCATTCCTTCATTTGTTTCAAATGTAATCAGACTGAAATTTTTTCTCCCCGAAAATTTATTAAATTTATTATTAATTGACCTTGCATTTACAGGCAAATATATTACATTAAGAGGTGTCTCTGTTATTTTATATCCCGGGCCAACGCTAAGTCAAAACTGATGAATAGTGTGCGCCGATGTGTTATTTATATAAGATCCGCTCACAATATTGCACTCAATGATTATTGTATTTATTTTTGTTACATCTATTGCTTTATCTGAATAATGATCCACCCCTGGTTCCAATATTCTGCTACTAAATCCTAATAATGAACCAATTGAACGATCTTTGTTAAAATAAATAGTGTCTGTCGTGCTTATATATGTTTGTAAGGTATTAGCTTGTATATTAAGGCTTCCTTTGTTGTTAAGTTATTGATATTTTTTGTAAGAAAATCTGCTATATCAGTTAATTCATATGATCCAACTGGAATTTCGATTTCATAATTATTAATATGTAATAAGTTGTTTTCTATATCAACGTTTGGTATTGAATGATATGCATCAAAGCTTATTAAACCACATACATATTTTTCGTGTAGTTCAATAGGTGGGAAATAATTTGCAACAAGTAGTGAAGAGTTTCCGTTTAACGTTAATGTTATTGACATGAAATACATATTTTTTTCTTGATGAGTGTCTTTTATAGAGATGTATCGTTAGCATTAACGATACATGTGTTCAGACGAAAATCCTAACCATTTAACAAATAACATATTCCTTCTTCTTTTTAAAACCTTTTCAACTAAATAAGTTTCTGGATATTTGGTTTTCATTAGTTCAAACTCATAAAAACCACCTTTAATTTCTTCTCCTTGATAGTCTTCCAAAATGTATGTATTAGGATTTGTATTTTTAATAATTTTAACTTTAAATACTTCTGTTGTCCAATTTGGAGTATATCCCCTCTCAAATTTATGCTTATATTTGCTTATTCGAACATTATCACCAACTCTAAATCTTGGTCTTTTAAACACTTTCAAATTGCTGTAAACTGTTTCTAATAGAGATTTTTGATGAATTTACCTCATTTGGTGTCATTTTTATTGTTCTATGAAATGTATTATTATACTTTTCAACAAGTTCTTTGTAATTATGAATCCATTTATATGATCCCTGATAGCTAAATTGTTTCCACATCATTCCTTTTAATATATGTTGAATAGTAATTAATTTGATTGGAGTGCATTAATTGTTGAAATTTATTGTTGAAAAATTCTTTACCATCATCTGTTTGTAAATTTCTAGGTATTCGATGAGAACTAATAAAAATACTCTTCATTGCCATCATTACGTTTTCACTAGTTTTATTTTTCACTGCTACAGCCCAAGCTCTTTTGGAAAAAGTATCTATTACTGTTAAAAGATATCGATATCCATTATTATTTTCTGCAACTAAATCTGCTTGCCATAAATCATCAATTCCTTTCATAATAACTCTCCTTCTTTTAAAATTTTTGCGCGATTGTTTATGTAGTTCATTTACTATTTCTCGTATATCCGTCTCTATAATCATCTTGTTTGTATGCGAATCAATGTATGGTCTGTTTTAATTAACGTGTTACTTATTTATTTATATTCAGATAATTTAATTACAGGTAGTTCAAGTTTTTGTTTTTTTTACAGTATTTACTTTAGCATTTTGATTAGTCCATTTGAAAATGAAGTCTTCAATTTTATTAAATCTCTCTTCGATATGATGAAAGTCTTTATTTAAACTATATATCTGTTCCTTTACAACTTTTTCAATTAGTTTAACATCATCATCAATTTGTTTGTTAATCAACAAATGAAGTCTTTCGACATCACTTTGAATAGTTCTCAGCTGGGAACTATATTCATTTTTTAATTGTTCTTCTATCTCGTTGGACTTAAAAATATGATTTTCAATTTTATTTAATCTGTTCTCAATTTTGTTAATAAACCATGTTTCGAGTTCATCTATAGTAGACTTTGTAATATTCAAACGTCTTTAACAAATTTGTTTTTAATTTTGAATTGTTTAGCTTATAATTAGTCGATGATTCACCAAATTTATTTATAAAATTCATTTTTTTTATTTTCTTAACAAATTATATTAGCTTCTTTAAGTTCTTCAATAATAGAAATTATTTCGTTTTTATGGTTATTATGCCCAGAACTCTCCGATGATAGTAGTAAACGCAATCTGTCAACTAATTCATTAGGATCATCCCAATATATATAGTTAGACTTACTAGCATCTAACGGTTTTAACTTTAATCCTCTACCACTTGTAAGAACATTTGAATGTGTATTAAATAACTGCTTAATTATATGTTGATACTTAAATGCTCTTGTACCTTTAATTTGGCCTTTTTGCAGATAGTCACGCTTATGTCCATTTGTGCTTATCAAAATTTTTTTATAGTTATTTAAATCACTTTTAGAATAATGAAGAGGTTTTGAATGAAATATTAACTCAAATAATCCTGGTGTCATTTTCCACTTTGTCCTTCCTATATGAATAGAGTTGTCTGCATTAAACTTGAGTTTATTATCTCCAAATCGCCAACTTCCTCTTTCGTTTATATTAAAACCATACACTTTATCTATCTTTTTATTTTTTTAGAAGCAAATGCAAATTTTTGAATAGTGCGGGTTTATTTAAATTTATGATTCTGTCACTCTTTTTCAACTTAATTCTTTTCATGTCATTGTTTAACTGTATTTCACTCTTTCGCTTTGACAATATGTGTGCAGTTTTACTCCGTTTTCTGTAATTATCATCCCCACTAAAATTATCTATTGAAGAACTAGCTTTTCGTTTTAAGTTTCTTTCATTTCGTATTCTTTTTGGTTCGTTACTTAACTCTTCTGTATCTTTTCGTTTTGAACTCTTTTTAGTTTTTAGTCGTTTCCTGTCTTCATTTAATTCCATTTCATTTTTGCGTTTAAAAGATTTTTCTATAATGTCATTATTATTGTTATTGTTTTTATCTTTAACGTTTATATCATATGGATTTAAAATATGTGAAGGCTGTATTGTGTTATGAAATATATTATTACATCCATTTGCATTCGATATTAAATTTACTTTACTTTTAATTTTTTATTTGGTTTTCTTTCATTACGTTTGATGTTATTGAGTGTATTTACTTTTCTTTTTTTGTTAGGAACTAAATTATTGTCTGTCGTTTTAGGTCTTTTCAGACTTTTGGACAAAGAGAACCCAAGAGGTGAAACGGCGTATAAACAGGACGGCAAAATATACTAATTCAACCCGTCTCTTTCACACGTTGATTAGTTTTCCTTTGTGTTATTTCGTAAACATTGGTCTTCTTTTGTGCTATTTTCTTATTATTTATTTTTTTATTAGTGTAAATGTGCGTAACTTTCATTAAATATTTTTCTCAAGCTTATCTCACAACACCAAAGAGTTTTGATTGTTTGTTTTAATTATACTTTGTTGTTTAATTAATATTTTAATGGACAAATTAACTTTTAAAGTACAAAGTTTTAAACAACGAACACACTTTAAAGGAAAATTTTCAAAATTTTTAGTTTTTGTTTTGTTTATTTTTCCGATGTTCGTTTAAATTTGTTACTATATTTGTCTCTTTCTTGACAAGCTTAAGAAAGTCTGATTATAGCCATTTTCATCAATCACTATTTACATCTCTGTGTACTTTGTGTGCTTTGACTTGTTAACACGAATTGGTTGAGTGTAATCTATAATTTCATCATCAGTTTCATCATCATAATTGTTAACTTGAATTTCCATATCATCGTTATTTTTGGAATAATTTTCTTCAGAGCTGTTTATGTATGAGTGGTGAAATGAATCTGTTGTGGAAAGATTTTGTTGATTATCATCAAGTTTTTCAGTTATCTTATTTAAAATATTTGTTATAGGTTTAAATGTATCCTCTAGTGTGTTGACTCTATCTATATTATTTAATTTTATGTTATTTAATTTTGCTTTTAATATCTCCCTCGTCTTAACTATATCTTTCAATAATTTATTTTTCATTATATTTAATTTCTATGAATGTATATTTGAGGTATTTTATTGATTTATCTGCATATGATCTGCTTTGTATCTGCTTATGATCTGGTTTGGATCTGCTTATGATCTGCTTTATATCTGGTGTGGATCTGCTTTATATCTGGTTTGTATCTGCTTATGATCTGCTTTATATCTGCTTATGATCTGCTTTATATCTGGTGTGGATCTGCTTTATATCTGGTTTGGATTAGCTTATGATCTTCTTTGTATCTGGTTTGGATCTGGTTATAATCTGGGTTGAATCTGCTTATGATCTGCTTTGTATTTGCTTATGATCTGCTTTATATCTGGTGTGGATCTGCTTTATATCTGGTTTGGATTTGCTTATGATCTGCTTTGTATCTGGTTTGGATCTGCTTTGTATCTGCTTATGATCTGCTTTATATCTGGTTTGGATCTGCTTTGTATCTGCTTATGATCTGCTTTGTATCTGCTTATGATCTGCTTTATATCTGGTTTGGATTTGCTTATGATTTACTTTATATCGGGATATGATCTGCTTTATATCTGATTATTAATGTTTTTTATCAGATTCCACTTATAGTTGTATAAAGTTATCAAAACCTTTTCTATAACGTCCTTTATTCCATAAGTCATCGTTACTGACAACAACAAATCCAACACTCAGTACAAATATTCATCAATTTTTTAAATGACATATCACCAATAACATGATCATTATATATGTTTCGCAAATTCATTTCATCTTGTTTAAATATTATTATCATATTGGCATTATCACGTATGAGGTGTTTTGGAATCTTCGTATACGTTTGACATAAATAAAAATAATCTATATATTTATGTTTTCCCATACAAAAATAATCCCTTATAGTATCTTGTTTGCCACAAATTATATCATCGAATATTATTATAGAGTGCGAATTTGCCTTAGCTGGACTTATAACTTTTTCATTGTCGAAAACGTATACAAATTTATATCTTTAATGGGATCAATGAGCGTCTTAAGGTAGCAATACTTTGGTTGATATAGTGATTTTGAGTATACATAAATATTTTTGAAACTTAATCCATTAGGACTTTCTATCAAACTAATCATCACATTAGTTTTTCCGCAATTTGACGGCCCTACAATTAATGCTCGTATTGAATTTGGTAAAAGTGTACTATGTATAATCTTCCGATTAGTGTCGTGAGATTCAGCATTTCTTATAATAATTTGTTATCTTGCTTAACGAAACGCATGTTGATAACTAAATTCTTTTTGTTCTAAATATAATATTTTATAGAGAAGAGTATTCATTTTATTGTTAAGTATTAACCTCACAACATTTAAAAGGTTTAATGCTTATAAATTAAAGTAAAACAAATATGCGAAATCAGTTTAAGATTGGAAGAGGTCTAGTTAACAGCCTAATAAATAAATTACCAGTAGAATTACACTTACCTGGCTATCAGTTCTGTGAATCTGGAACAAAACTTGAAAAACGTCTAGCGATAGGAGATAAAGGAATAAATCTGTTGGATGCTGCTTGTAAAAACACATGATATTGCATATGCACAATCTATATATTAGCGGAAAAAGCGTGGCAACGAGTTAAATCTAAAGATAGTAATTTTAAAGAACGAGCACACGCTTGGTTAGTAACAAACGCAATGAAAGCGAAAGTAAAATTGGGATTAGGCATGAAGACTGCTAAAAATAAAAAAACAAGAAATTTTAAGAAGAGAGGGAAGAAGAAGAGGCAAGTACGTAACACCAATTCTTTTCAACAACTGTTAAAAATACGCTGAAACTTTTAAAGAAGAAGAAACCAGATAATATAAATGCTGCAGTAAAACTTGATCAAAAAGCTATACATTCAAATATTAAAAAAAGAAATACGTTCATGTTATTATACCGGAGTCCTTCCACTAATTCCTATCTTCAGTGCGTTGTCGGCACTTGGAGGGTTGACAACAGGTGGATCAGCTATTGTTAAAGATGTAAATGATATAAAGAAGGGAAAAGAAGAACTTGCACAGGCTAATCGACATAACAGACGTATGGAATCTATTGCTATGAGAAAAGGATTGTATCTTAAACCCTATAGATCGGGATACGGACTTTATTACAAACCGGCTTCAAAAAACTTTTAAATAAACTACCCAATCGAGCACTTACAGATCTCGATTTAATGAAATATGGCAGACACCTCAAACATTTTAGAGGAGTTCTTATGCTCGATAATTTACCTAGAAAACCATTAACCAAAGAATGCGGTATTGTAAATTTAGATGATTCAAACGGACCTGGAACACATTGGGTAGCATATTATAAAAATAATAACTATAAAGAATATTTTGATAGTTTTGGAAATCTACAACCACCACATGAAATTGTCAATTATTTAAAATTACCTATTGAATATAATTATCAACAAAAACAAAAATTTAACACTTTCAACAGTGGGCATTTGTGTTTAAAATTTCTATTTAATAAATACAATTTGAAATAAAAAACAACTGTTGTTTTTTATGTTATTTTTTATTACAACGTTATAAAACTTATAACTCAGAATCTTATGTTTATATAATTTTTCCAATAAATATTAACAATCTATTTGCACTAAGATATCATCATCATCGTCTTTAATAAAATTATCTTTAAAATTAGGAAAATCTATTTTACTAAGATAATCAACTTGCATAAGGAAATCATCATCATCTTGATATTATTATCACAAACATATATCTTATTATCTAAATAACTTAAAGATGTCTTATTAATAAATGATGTATAAACAACATGTAGTTTGGATTTAAAAACGTACATATTTCCATAATTTATTTTTTATTAAATACTTACATTATACTTGACACCCTTAGCCATTTTAATTTCCCTCATATTATCTGTCTTGAAATTGTACATTTTTGAACGCAGACCTATAAACTCTTTCATAATAATGCCCTTATTTTCATCTTTCATCATCCCTAATACTTTTTTATTTCTTTGTGGGATACCAAATTTGTTATTAGTTTGATAATCAGATGTATCAAAATTTGAGTCAATTTCGTTTATTACATCCTTATAGAAATCATTTGTTTCTATTGAATAAATAAAGGAATCAGTGTCCATATAATTTAGTGTTGCTTTCTTTTGTTGATTGGTTCAAATCGATTTGAAGTTGTTTTTTAGAATGAATAAAAATACATTAATAGTTATCGTTGTAACCTCTTTTTATACATGATGTTATCGAATTTACCAGCTGACTATAAGTTGATCATCTGTTGTCTATTTACTTGACATTTGTTAAATATAGAAGAAGAAACGTAAAACATATGTTTCTAAGTCGATTAATTTGACATTTCTTAAAGATAGAAGAAGCCTAAAACATATGTTTCTAGTTCGGTTAACCTAAAATCAGCTGATGAAAGAATCATAAAACATATGTTTCTAAGGTTGGTTAACCTAAACATAAAACCTGTTTATCTTGCTTTGGTTTAACGAACAAAAGAAAGAAAAAAAGAAGAAGCAAAAGATATAACATTAGCTGGTGATTAGCTAAACATTTTATATAATTAATAAAACAAATAACAATATAATTTTCTATAAAAATTTATTTTGCATTTTTACAAATAAATATATGTAAGTATAATTATGTATATTGTATTAGTATATAAATTATTTTCTATATTGAATTAAAAACGTTTTGCCAATAAATAATATTTTCGAATAAAATATTGTATATTTTCAATGTTTTCTTTGTTGTTATTTAGATAATCCTCAATGCAATCAATATGATCCTCGAAAATGTAACCATCAAAGTCCTTCAAAAATTTGGATATTGTATATTGATCCATCTTTTGTGAATGCTTAAAATTGAATTGTAAATTGCAACATTTTTCCAAGTTTATATATCCTTTGGAAAAATATTTATTATATTCTTCATAAAAATATTTATATACAAATGTATATACATATTAATATTAACATATTATTTACTACTGCATTTTTGGAAGTTTTGTTGCTTCCCAACTAAAAAAAGGTTGAGAAATAGGTATATAGAATCCATTATCTTCATCATTTACATCTTCGTTCCCTATATGTTCCTCTGTCAATTCTAGAACATAAGAGTTGGTCTGCATCCTCTTTGTCAAAATTAATTTTTGGTTGTTGTAACATTTGGGTAGAAAAATAAATGCGTCTTCAATCTCTGCCACCAGTGCATCTCCATATCGGGTTTTTTGACGAAACAATCTTAATATTTTATGTGGTTTGGATGTTTGTAATTCTTTAACCGATATGATTTTGTTTTTAATTTGTTAAAATGCTCAACAATTTCGGCACTAGATATATTTGTAGAAGTCATTGTTTTGAATGTAAATGAATGAATAAATGAAAACTTCTTTTTAAAATGCGGTTTTATAGCTTCAAAAATTTGATATAATGATTGAAATATACAGTGAAAACATGTGTAATGATCACAATCAACAAGTTGTAAAATATTTATCTAAAAATTCTTCCATAAAGTTAAAAAAACATACAAATAATGTTGTTCACAAAAAAAAAAATCATTAAAGAAAAAAAATCATAAAAACAAAAAACCATCCCTACACAATCTCCATAAGGAGCAAAAACAAAACACCCAACGAAAATTCTTACACGTGTTTTCTACATAGAGATGAAAAAACACACAACTTAAACACAATGTTGGTCATCGAACTGTATCTTTTGTTCAAAATCAATCACATTTCAATTCGAGAAATGAAAATAAATTAACTATTCCAAGATGTAGACTTGAAAAAACTCGACAACGTATAGACTACATTGGTAGTATGAAATATAATAATTTACCTTTGGATATAAAAATGATTAATAGAATATCAATATTTAAGACTAAATGCAAAGACCATTTGCACAAGAAATTTGAAACGCTTTTATAATTTTTTAATTACTTAATTTTTTAATTTAATCTCACTCATGCAATTTATTCATTAGATGTATCAAATTTATGTAAATATTTTATTATTTTACTTAATATATTACATTTATAATTTATTATATTTATTAATTTATTTATTACATTTATAACTAAATGTTGTACATTTATGAATTATAATACTGCCAACTTGCCTCAATAATACCTTTAAGGTGCTGAGGCCACTACAGAAATGAATTTTATATAAACATGTACAATATTAATTTTATTAATAAACAAAAAAAAAAAAAATTGTTTTCCTAATGTTTGAAAACTCACCTCCATAAATTCTTCTTTTGTCCATAAGGATCAAAAATTCTCAACGAAAAACAAAAATTCATATCAAAAAAATCATAAAAACAAAAACCTTCCCTACACAAACTCCATAAGGAGGAAAAAAATCATAAAATCAAAATGATCCCTACACAATCTCCATAAGGAGTAAAATCTATTTCGTAATATACATATATATACTACTTATATTATTTTAATTATATGGATAATGTTAAACAACTTCATTTTCTACTTATTTATTTAGCTGCGTTTTTAAATTTATTGAAATGGCCACTGATTTTCCTTAGTTTTGCTTAAATAATTTTCAAGTTGCAAAATATTTTTGATGGCAAGGCCGCGAACACGCCTCATGTCTTGTATTTCTCTTTATAATTTATTTAAATATGTTGACATAGTCGGGCTAAAAAAGGTTGCTTTGTTTTTTTTGAATTCGCCTTGCATATACCTGTATAAAAGTATAATAATACTTGCAAAGTATAATAAAAATAAATACATATTGTTGCTGACCGCAGCGAAGGACAGAAGGTTTGCGATTTTAACCAATACAAACGAAAATTTAATGTTTGTAAAAACGTTTATTTCTATAAAAAATGCACCGTTAGAAAATAATTACATATAAAATTAACAAGAAAACACTTACCGCATTTTTGTACCTCCTTTTTCGACGACAAATATAAAATAGAACGCGTTCGCTTTCTTGTATTTTAAAACAAATGAGAAGGTCAAAGAAGAGGACAAAAGAGCGGTTTACAAAACAAATGTCAAAAAAAACAATCATAACAAATAAAAAGGCAAACAAATAAACCGCTGTTCATAAAGAACGTTGAGATCAGTGGTTCCCTAACACCCCCACCCCCGTGGAGTGATCAGCTTCACCATCATCCACGCCCAGAACCGCTTACTTGGACAGATGCAGTCTTCACTTCAGCTCTTCTTGCAATACCGTCATCACCGAGATGTACACAAGTGACCATACCTCTCCGCCATTGACTTCGTGGGATATTAGGGTCGCAAATAAATACCGTATCACCAACTTTGATAGGGGCTGTGCGCTCACACCAGTTAACTCTTCGGGTTAACGTAGGCAAATATTCCGCAATCCACCGCTTCCAAAATTTGTCTCGCAAACTTCTTGCAACACGCCACTGTTTCTTCAGGGAGAAGAGCTTTACATCAGGTTCAATTATAGAAGGTGTTGCTGCAACGTTTCCCCTTCCAATCAGAAAATGGTTTGGCGTAAGTGGTTCCTCCTCATAAGGACTTATAGGCAGGTCGCGAATTAATAATGCCTTCGGCTTAAAATTAGAAGACATTGTAGGACGTGTTCTTTCGGGGACACGTCTTTCATAGAATGACGCAAAACTCTTTTAACGCATTGCACCATCCTCTCCCAAACGCTACCTTCTGAGGGATTGGCTGGGCAATTAAATATCCATTCAACGCCCTTTGCAGATAACTCATTCTGAGATGACAGACCGGACCAGTATTCTTAATTGAGGAATCCAATATTTGTTGCGTAATTGAGAGATAGTAGCTTCGTGATTTTGGTGTTTTATGAGGCAGTGCTGATGCAAAACAAGAAGTTTTCTGAATCTGTGGTCTTTAGGCAATATAATAGGCCTCCGTGAACTGTAAGGCAAAAAACTAGCAGCATCAATTCGTCCATATACTCTTAAAATACCATCATCGTCGGCATAAGGCATTAAATGCAACAAACTACTCGAACTCTGGATTAGTTGTCCATTTTTAATACATTCGGTTTCCGCCGGAAACGATTCTCGCTGTACTAGTATACATAACATTTTTTCGGCGGTCTCAAGCTCACATGAAGTGAGCCCATATAACTCAGAATCATTATATTTCTTTCGACACCGGTTTATAAACCGAAGAATCCACGCCATCGCTCTTTTCATTCGGGCAAATGATGAAAATCTTTCAAAACTTATAAAATTATTTTGCATAACTAAAAGTGCAACTTTAGGACAAATTTCTTCTTCGACTTGTTCTTCTAGGGGAGGCGATTCAATTGTATGACTTGGCCACTCATTCTCATTTTGTTCCAAGAACTTCGGACCGTTTTTCCACCGTGATGATACGGAGAAATCAATATTATTAAAACTTCTAGTGGCATCATCGGCTACATTGTCTCTAGTGGAGACCGATTTCCAGATATCAGTTCTGGTTGTCGCTAGTATTTCTGCTATTCTATGAGCTACGTATGGCTTATAATTTCTATTACTACTCATAATCCATTTTAATAATGTTGTGAAGTTGCTCCATAATACTGTTTTTTCCAGCACAATTTTATGCTCATTAATAACATTTTCTTTTATTCTTTTTCCTAGGACCGCGGCTTGTAATTCTAGGCGGGGAATCGAAATTTTCTTTAGGGGCGCGCATTTTGTCTTCGAGCAGATAAAACTAACATTGACAGTTCCATTCATGGCCACAAATCTCCAATAAGCAACAGCACCAAAGGCTTCTTCACTGGAGTCTTCGAATATGTGCAGCTGAATTTGTTTAATCTTTCCAGTTGGGTGGTAGAATCGTGGCAAACGAAAATGTAAGATATTTTGAAGCTGTGACCGCCATCGCTCCCAACTAACGTTAATATCATCAGGTATAGGCTCATCCCACCTGATATCACGTTTCCATAGGCTGCGTAGTACTAGTTTTCCACCGACAGTGAAATTACTTAAAAATCCTAAAGGGTCGAATGTCGACATAATGACACTCAATATTTGACGCTTTGTAGGCCTTTTCATTCCAGATATAACATCTTGATCGACTTTATTAAATTTCAAATTAAACATAAATGTATCAGAGGCTGGATCCCAGTAAAGACCCAATACTTTTTCCATATTTTTAGTGGATGCAATAGTTTTTAACGATGAGGCACCATCTAGAGCCAGGGAGACTCGGTTTGAGTTTGACGTAAAGCCTCTAAGCTCGAAACCTCCATTTTTCTGAATTTCTCGAACTTCCTTAGAAATTTCAATAGCCTCTTCAATTGAGTTAAAGCTATCTACAAAGTCATCCATGTAGTGATTGTTCAGTATGGCTTCAATTGCCCTCGGATTGTAGTCATGGTGTTCCTAAGCGTTAACCTTCATTACATGTATGGCTGAACACGGCGAGCATGAGGCTCCAAAGGTAATAACCAGCATTTCATACTCATCTGGTTTGTTGTTTTGATCGCGATTTCTCCATAAGAAGCGTTGAGATATTCGATCACTTGGTTGTATGATGACTTGGTGAAACATTTCACGAATTTCAGCACAGACAGCAACTTTCCTGCTACGGAAATTATATAGAATGGCGGTTAATGACGAGATATATTGGGGACCTTTCAGCAAATTATCGTTCAAAGATGTTCCATTTACTTTTGCTGCAGCATCAAAAACTAATCTTATTTTCCTTATTAGGGTTCATTACACCAAAATGTGGTAAATACCACTTCTTTTCCGATGTCAGGCAAATATCTTCTGGTGACACTTTACGCACGTAACCCTTTTCTACATATTTGTTTATTATTTCACTGTAAGCTGTACAAAAGTTTAAATCGCGTCGCATTTTCTTTTCAATGCCTTCAAGACGGCTAAGTGCTAATTGATAGCTATCTGGCAACTTTACTTCATCGTTTTTCCATAAAAGGCCTGTTTGAAAACGATTACCAACACGCTTTGTTGATTCACGAAGAATTCTTTTTGCTCTGATATCATCATCACTTTCAATCGGAGGAGCAGCCCGCACGCCCATACTTTCTATATTGAAGTAATTTTCAACCATTTTGTAGATTTCTTTCTCCTCTTCAGCATGTACAAAAAGGCACGAATGTGATGGAGGCGATAATGACTTACATGGCCCATACACGATCTATCCTAATTCCGTATTACATGCGAAAGGTCCAGATAGATTTTCAGTTTTTAAACTTAATGGCAAACCTAGGTGGGCATGATCTAGACCAATCAACAACTTTGGCATTACGTTTGCATATGGCTTTATAGAATTACGGGGTAAATAATTTAAACTCACTTTGATTTCATCCTCACTGAGGCTTTGAATTGGCAAATTCAAGTTTGAAACGGCATAAACGTTTTTGAGAAGGTGACGCTTATTCTTCCCAGCTCCACTTATCTTTTAATTGAATGTCATTGAAGGCTCTGTTTTAATACAACAACAAAGTTGTTTGTAAAATATTTTTTTTCTCTTCTTCTTTTTCCTTTTCTTTATATTTTACAACGGCATATTGAGTTGCTACTTTTAAAATAAAATAAAAACTATAAAGGCTAATGAGCCTGTTTAATTTAAGCAACAAAAATGTTGACAATGCTGAATTAAATAATTTGTGTATGAATGCTACGCCAATTATACGTGCCCAATCTTGTTCTTCACTTTTACTAAGCGATGACAATAAAATAACTACAAACAAATCGCCTTCTGAACACAGTGTTGCCAAAGATAATATGGATAGTGTAGAAAATCCCAAGACGCAAGTGGGAATGGACAGATACATAACTGTATTGAAAAGAGGTCGACGCCCTAAATCTTCGTAGATTGCACCAATGGCTAAAGTACAAAAACACAAGGACTCTAACGGAATAAATTCCCATAATCGTTTTGCTATTTTAGATAGCGAAACAAGCGAAACAAAAACGGCACCCAAGTCGTTTAAATCACCACCAATTTTTTTAAGGGAAAAAAAATTCAAATGAATTAATAAATAAGTTATTTTCAGTTATCGGGGAAAATTCATTCTATGTAATTCCAATCAAGCGTGGTAACATTGATGAAACTAAAATTCATTTTATAGACGAAAGTAGTTATCGTAAAGCAGTAAAGGAGTTTGAAAGCTGCAATAAGAACATTTATACCTATCAGCTGAAGAGTAGCAAAGGCCTACAGGTAGTCATCAAAGGTGTAGACTCATATATTAATCCAGTGGAAATAAAAGCTGGCGTCCAAAAAGCAGGATTTAAGGTTAAAAGCGTTGGCAATCTCAGAAATCGAGAGCGTGTCCCTCAACCTCTATTTCGCGTTGAACTGGAACCTGGGGATATTAGATTAAAGAAGAACGAAACGCATCCTATTTATAATCTAAAATATCTGTTACACCGCAGGATAAGTGTAGAGGAACCACATAAGCGGTCAGGACCCGTTCAGTGTTTAAATTGCCAAGAATACGGCCATACAAGGGCTTACTGTAAGTTGCCTCCGGTTTGCGTTGTGTGTGGAGAGCTTCATTGTTCCGCCCAATGCGACAAACCAAAGGATGACTCGAAGGTTAAAAAATGTAGCAATTGCGGTGGAAATCACATTGCTAACTACAGAGGCTGTCCAGTTTTTTCTGAGGTAAGGAAGTCAACTCAGAAATTAAATACTCCTGCTAGGCAGCCACAATACCAAGCAAATGCTCATTACCCTCAGTTAGCTCAACCCACAACCAAACATGTTTCATACGCGGATATGTTAAAATCCAATCATGTTTTAGCATACAAAGCGAAACCTACAACCAATTCTACCCCAAATATGCATCCAGAAGCTAAAGAACAAACATCATCTGGTAACTACAATCGTCTCGAAGCAAGTATCGAGACATTAGTGCATTCGTTAAACAGTTTTATGAGCTCTATGAGCAGCATGATGCAAGAACTGGTTCGCATGCAATCTATGATGTTGCAGGCGGTATTTAACAAACCATGAAGTGTTTAAAAATATGTTTCTGGAACGCAAACGGCTTACGCCAACACAAAAATGAACTCGAGTACTTCTTGAAGAACCAACAAATTGATGTCATGATGGTTTTAGAGACTCATTTAACAACAAATAGCTTTTTTAAAATCAATGGCTATATATTATATAACACTAAAGACCCCCGTGGTGGTTCAGCAATACTAATAAGGGCTCGAATTAAACATTATTTACTGTATGATTTTTGTGAGGACTACCTTTAAGCAACAAACATCTGTATTGATGAATATCATCAACACTTTGTTATTTCTTCGATTTATTCACCTCCTAGATTTCAAATATCAGAGAGTCAATATATCGAATTTTACAAATCACTAGGTCCCTGTTTCATAGCATCAAGCGACTACAACGCTAAACATACGTTTTGGGGATCACGCGTAATAACTCCAAAAGGTCGTGTTTTGTTTGATACAATTTCAAAAATGCGTCTGAAAGTGATATCAAGTGGACAACCCACCTATTGGCCTACTGATCGACAAAAAATACCTGATGTTATTGATTTTGGCGTGACTAAAGGTATTTCGAGAGAAATGATTAAGGTTGAAGCGTCACTCGAATTATCCTCAGATCATTCACCCACTATTGTCTATATATGGAATCAGCAAAATATCGTGTCGCCAACAACTTGCACAAGCATTAATTGGTTGAAATATAGAAAGTATCTCAGTACTCATTGTTCGGAAAACATACCGCTAAGAACACCAGAAGATGTGGACCAGAGTCTAATTTATTTTGATCAAAACCTTAAATCTGCTGCCCAACATGCGACAGAAACCAGACAACCAGCTAGATACTATCAAATTTATTTTGTAGATGTCGAGCGGCTCTTGGCTGAAAAAAGAAAAATTAGAAGAGAGTGGCAAGCACACAGATCTCCTCAACTCCAATGTAGACTTAAAGATTGCACGAAACGGCTAAGACAGCTGCTAGAGTCTCGAAGAGTAGCATCTCTGAAAAATTACTTGGAAGACCTCGACGCAACTGCACAATCAGATTATTCATTATGGCGTGCATGTAGGAACCTTAAAAGACCGGTCGTACGTAAGCCTCCCTTGCGAACTTCTTGTGGAGACTTGGCAAGGAATGATACCGAAAAAGGCAATTTGTTTGTTGGACATTTCAAGAAGGTTTTCACCCCAAATGTATGTACTGATATAGCTGAGTTGCCATCAGTAGAGACTAGTGCCGTAGTACCCCTAAGATTTGAATTTAGCGATATTGAAAGGGCAATAGCAGATTTAAACACCAAAAAAGCCCCTGGCGTTGATAAAACAAGAAACAAGAGGTTAGTTGAGTTACCCCGTATATGTCGCAGAATTATTCTGTTTGTTTTTAATGCCATCTTACGTCTTGAGTACTTTCCCACAGAGTGGAAGGTCTCTTTGATAACTATGATTCCTAAACCAGGAAAAGACCACACAAAAGTAGAATCATACAGACCTATAAGCCTTTTATCAAACGTGTCAAAGTTATTTGAGAGAATAGTAATAACTAAGCTGAATCCAATTCTTAGCGCGAAAGGATGCATTCCGAACCATCAATTCGGCTTCAGAAAACAACATAGTACGATCCATCAAACACACAGATTAGTAAATGTAGTTAAAACGACCTTTGAAGAAAAAAAATATTGTTCTGCGCTCTTTATCGACGTTTCTCAAGCATTCGATAAGGTTTGGCACGAAGGCCTAATATTTAAGCTAAAGCTGAACTTGCCCGAAAACTTGTATAAGCTCTTAAAAGATTATTTAACGAATCGCAAGTTTTTACTAAAAGAAGGTGACTTTCTAAGCTCGCCACAGCTCATTGAAGCCGGAGTTCCCCAAGGTAGTATTTTGGGACCAATTTTATATTTACTGTACACATCGGATATGCCAATTAGCACCCTAGTCCACACATCAACTTTTGTAGATGACACAGCTTTTTTAAGTATTCATGAAAGTGCCCAAGAAGCATCACAACTTTTACAAGACCACATACTCAATTTGGAAAAATGGCTAGAAAAATGGAGAATAAAACTGAATGAACAAAAATGTACTCACATAACTTTCACACTGCGTAGGGACTCATGCCCTCCTATTCGCATAAATAACCAAATGATACCACAGCTTTCAGACGTTAAATACCTGGGTATAAATCTTGACCGTCGCCTTACTTGGAAAAGCCACATTGATTTCATGTTAACACAAATGAAACTGAAAGCAGTACAACTAAATTGGCTTATTGGCAGAAACTCCACCCTGAGCTTAGATTGTAAACTTCTACTGTACAAGTCGATCCTCAAACCAATTTGGTGTTATGGGATTCAGTTATGGGGCACTGCCTCAGCTAGCAATGTAGAAAAAATTCAAAGGCGCCAAAATAAGATTTTACGTATTATTACGTCTGCTCCCTGGTATATAAAAAATTCAAACATCCACAAAGACCTAAACATTCCATCAGTTAAAGCAGAAATAGCGAAACATGCAGTCACATATCTAAAGAGGCTTGAATCTCATCCAAACCCTTTGGCGCGTAACATGCTGAATGAACCTGGTTATATTCGACTAAAAAGAAGAGATACTGTTTTTCTTGGCCGTACATTAGAGGGATGACCCGCAAATGATTGCAAAATCCGTGAAACAAACATTATTTTTGTCTAGCACTGGCTGGACTTAAAAAGAATATTTTATTTTAGACTTTAGACACGAGTAATTATTTTTAGTTCAAAAATATTGAAGATACAATAAATAAGTTATGAAAAAAAAAAAAAAATCATTGGAGCAGCTTAATACATTATGGTTAGGTTCACTCGTACCACTCGTATTCGGTTGTGCGTCAGTAGACGCAATAGGCATATGCTCATGCAGCAACTTATTATGCTTACGTTGGCATCCACCTACAGAGCATAACTTCTTTCTTCGACACTCACGAGTCGAATGTCCGATGTTTAAACACGAAAAACAAGCACGGAGCTTTGTCACAATGGCCCAACGTTCATTCACTTTAAAATTCAGAAATTTACTGCAGTCGTATATTTTGTGGCTTCCTTTACATACTGGACACTGCTGGACTCTTTCTGTTTTTAACGTCTTGTATCAAGCATATTAAATTTGCCACTTCACTTAACCACTCACTAAAATGTCCAATCGTAGGATATGGGTTAATATTTATTGCTATTTTGGCCCATTCTAGCCTTTTACTCATGGGGAGCTTTGAAATTATTTCTTCAAGAAGTGTTGGATTTGCTATGTGCTGATGACCATCAACGGATTTAAGAAACACTGCTAAGTTTTTTATTTTTGTTGAAAACGGCACTAACTTTGCTAAATTGTTTTCATTTATATGCGGCAGCAATTTTACTTTTCTCAATTGGCTGTGTATAAGTTGTTCTGGCCTTCCGAAGCGGAACTTTAGCTGGTCTATAACAACACTGGTATTATCAGGATGAATAAGTAATGACTTGATTATGTCCATGGCTTCTCCCTTGATGTATTTTTGCAATCGCTGATTGTTTTCAAAATTTGTATATCCATAAGTAGCTCTTGACTGGATATAAGCCGTATGAAATAATGGCCAATCTTCGGGTTCACCACTAACTCTGGCAAATCTTGTAGTTGGCGAGGCATTACATACTGCATTTCATGTGGATGTGCTTGGCTAAAACCAGGTTGCTGTTGTTGTTGTTGTTGGCTGGAGTTAATATAATTCTAAGATGGCGGCATAATATTATTTGTTACAAGTGGAGTGTATGCGTTAAACGCAGTAGTTGCAGTATGCGATGGCGGCAGATTGATGCCAGCGGCTGAAGTCGGCAGAGGCTGTGTAGGTGTAATGGCGGATCTATATGGCGTTTCTATGGGAATGAGGTTATGGTCACTTACCTTTTGAAGCGAGGCCTCCATTTGCTGACATTGGCGTTTGCTTCCCAGGAGTTGTGTTTGCGTCTCTTGAAGCTGGCGTTTCAAGTAAACCATTTGGTTTTACATTTCTAATAGCATGACGGAGTCATTTGATGTTGATGGCCGCTTGCTTATTAAAGGTGATTTACATGTGGCTTCAGATGCCATGGCGACACTCCCAGCGACTTCTCTTTATCCCCAGAATTTCCTTTAGGCATTTCTGTGCTAGCGGCATTAGCACTTTTATTTGTGTTTGATGTTGGCAGCATCACTTGTTGATTTATTGTTCTTGGTGTACTTACTGTATTACCACTGTGATCGCTTGAAACACTTATATCATGATCAGGTGGATCAGATGTTACAGTGTCGGCACTGACTGTGCTTCTCAGGTTCAGTGGGCTCCGACGTACAGGTGGTACCATCTTTTAAAACTATAAAATGGAAAACAAAAGTTCCTTAATGGCAAACTGGCGGCTGTTTTATATTGCACACACATAAAACATAAAATGACACATACACTTGGTTCGCAACAAAAAAAATGCGAAATAAAAATGTTGCTGACCGCAGCGAAGGACAGAAGGTTTGGGATGTTAACCAATACAAACGAAAATTTAATGTTTGTAAAAACGTTTATTTCTATAAAAAATGCACCGTTAGAAAATAATTACATATAAAATTAACAAGAAAACACTTACCACATTTTTGTACCTCCTTCTTCGACGACAAATATAAAATAGAACGCGTTCGCTTTCTTGTATTTTAAAACAAATAAGAAGGTCAAAGAAGAAGACAAAAGAGCGGTTTACAAAACAAATGTCAAAAGAAACAATCATAACAAATAAAAAGGCAAACAAATAAACCGCTGTTCATGAAGAACGTTGAGATCAGTGGTTCTCTAACACATATATAAATAACATAAACAATTCTAATATGAGATATTCATTTACAATTTTTAAAATTGTAAAGATATTCACATTAAAAAAAACTTAAATGATAAAAATGTTGTTTTATTTTCAACTATAATTTATAAAGTTATTTTCATCTCAACATCTGGGCTGCAATGTACAGCGAACGATATTTACTATCCTTTTTTTATTATTAAAGAAATTTTTAACGATAATTTTATTTTGTTTTGGTTATATACATAAAAAACTGTCAAAACAAAAATTAGGGATAAACTAAAAAAAAACTTTTATTTATGTATATAAAAAAAATCTCTTTTCTCTTATGAAATCCTTACAATTCCCATATTTTTCTCCTTTTTGTTTTACAACTCTAAAAAATGCATATTCCTACACTTATTTAATCCTAACATAATAATGTTATTCTAAACTTTTTATATTTACAATTTTCTTTTCTTTTTTACGTTGTAGATCACAACTTCTGGCATGCCCTGGTTCGGCATCAAGTTGGTGGCCTGAATTAAACTCCAATAATTTTTTTTAACTAACAGTCCCTTCGCAAAAAATACTTATTTTTTTAATCACTTTAAAATTCTATTCCCTAATTCTTTTTCAAACTAGATATAATATAATTCACGCATGGATTGAATGCGATTTTTCTCGTATTTCTTTATCTGAGCTTGATTGGTTTAATAGATGATAATTACAGCTTAACACTACCCAAAGTTGATAGATACGAAGACTGCTGATGACGGACGTAACTATATAGAAATGTCTAAAATTAAATTTTCCCCATTTTTCTTTAATATTAATCACCTAATTTGTATTTAAAATTATTCTTTCTTAGAGAGAATAACCGAACTTAAGCTTGACTTAAAATTTCATCTGTATAATGTTAAGCTAGAGATTGCTTTGCCATTACAATTTACGGACAATCCATAATCTATCTGCAAAACTACTGCAAAAAGCTAAGTACCGCGACATACATTAAACAAATTATACAAGGGGGTTCAATGTACTTATCATTTAGCCTTGAATTTAGAACGTTCGTCCAGTGTATGATCGCCAGTTCTCGAAGAGAAATTTATCTTCTCTTTTGTTTGTTATTTCTCCGCTCTATTCCAGGCTTTTTATACTGGCAACTTCACACATCTACTGCTTTTAAATTCAACTCCGCAGAATTACAGTAATTTCCAGAATGGCAACTACCAAATAAACCGCCCGTCAATAAACAGACCAGTCATAAAGTCCAGTTCCACACTTGCAATTTTTGCTTCTGCAACACATTTATTTGTTGCTGGGAGAGGTAATAAAAATGGCTACAGTGCGATGTTTCATGTAGTTGAAACTCTGCTGCTCTATTGTTGTTGTTGTTTGCTCTTTTCTACATGAGAATGACTGTATAAAAGTATGTACACAGTCGTCAGAAACACAATTTTCAAAGTATGGACATGAATGCATCTTCAAAAGAGAGTTAAAAAAATGTTTCAGAAATAACAATTTTAAGTGTGGAACGGGACAAAGCATCTCTGGTTTGATAAGTCACGTTCCATACTTGCGTGAATGCTTAAAAAAGCTGTGTCGTCAGCAAATGTCGATGAGTGGACTTGATTACTAGTTGGCATGTCAGAAGTTTAAAAAGGGCCATACTGTGGCTTACTGTAAGCTGCTTCCTTTTTGCGTTGTGTTTGGTGAGCTGCGTTGTGCCGCTCAATGAGATAAGTTAAAGGATGACACGAAGGTTAAATGATCATTACACTTCACGCTGACGTGATATCGAGTGGGCAAAAAATACCTGATGTTATTGATTTTGGAGTGATTAAGGGTATTCCGAAAGAAATGATTAAAGTTGAAGCGTCACTTAAATTATTCTCAGATCATTCACCCACTATATACGGAACTAGCAAAATATCGTGTCACCAACAACTAGCACAAGCATTAATTGGTTAAAATATAGAAAAAATTTCAGTACTCATTGTTCGGAGAACATCCCGCTAAGAACACCTAAAAACGTAGAGCGGAGTCTTATTGATTTTGACCAAAACCTCAAATCAGCTACCCAACATTCAACAATAACCCGACAACTAGCTAGTTACAATCAAATTTATTCTGTAGATGTCGAACGGTTCACAAAGATTTCCTCAACTCAAAAGCAGACTTAAAGAATGCACCAACCGGCTAAGAGAGATACTATTTGGGAGACCCAACGCAACTTTTGTTGGCAATGCCTGTCAAAATATATGATTGAAACCCCCTGTTGTTAATCAGTAAAGCCAACATGTTAATTTTGCAGTATTGCGCCAAGTTAATGTTTGCTATCTTTTATTTACATACAAGAAAAGCTAAATTACCACAAGAGTTTTTGTCGTCAAAGAGTGAGGTCGTCTAACAATAAGTAAGATATATAGTTGTTTTTAGTTAAGTTTTATAATTTATGATTATCTGTTTTTTAGCGAATAAATACTAAAAACTTAATCCTGTTAAACAAATGTCGTTTTTATTTAAATAGCCAGGATTTTATTTCATTCTTTCAAGCGAGAACATCTTTATTGACGTACATTTCTGGCATTTTTATGGTATTAAGTTTAAGCTGTTCATAGTTTGTCTCCAGTGTTTGTGTCATTGTTTGATTTGGTGTCAAACTATGTTTGTTTTATGGTGATACAAATGATGGCAGAAGAGTCTTCAAGAACAAAAGAAAGGTCGAATAAAGGATCTTCCCGGGGGACAAAATTCACCTGCAGGATCTACTCCTAGTCAACAACTACAAGCAACACCTCAAACTGAGAGTAAATCATCTCAGCAACGCACGCCACATCCCGACGATTTTCGTGTTTTAGCAGATATGCAAAGGAAGATGATGAAACAAATAAGTTCTGTCAATGCCAATCTTAACAATTTCATTGCTACACAAAATGATCAAACTAGTGCTAGCATAGCATCATTACAACAAGAAATGAAATTAATATCCGAACGAGTGATTCCTAGTGGACAAATTTATGGTAAAATAACAATACCAGCCAACGGAGGCCTAACAGAAGAAACAAGAGAAAATAACGGTGAGCCCATTACTAATTATTATTCCCTTAGTCTAGGTCCAGCGGTCGCAAAGCAAAAAAGTTGTTCCCGCTCCCAAAATTCAGTGGGATGCCAGAAGAATATCCTCTATTCATCGAAGACTTTAAACAAACAACAATCGAGTTTGAATATAGCTCCCTACAAAACATAATTCGTGTTCGCGAATATTTACATGCTCCAGCAAAAGAAACTGTAGAATCCCTTTTGTCCAGTTCGCACAATCTTGATGTAGTAATAAACATATTAGCTGAAACGTATGGTCGCCCTGAACAATTAATTAAAAGCCAAATTGAGAAAATTAAAATACTTCAGTATGTCCCTGAAGGGAAATTAGATTTATTAATAAAGTTTTCGACAAAAGTCAGTAAATTGGTACGTTTTTTACAAACAGCAAATGGTAAACATCCCTTAAATAACCCGACATTACTTAAAGTGGTTTTACACGACGTGTGACTTGTCAGTTTGATAACATATATGTAATTTCATGTGTTTGTCAAAATAATCATATTACATACGGTTTATTATTTTTTGCTTTCAAACGTACATGTGTAATTACATCTGACATAACCTATAATATATAATTTTTCCGCCACACAGTTTTGTATTGCCAACCACAGCTGATGCAAAGATGCAAACGTAGTGCTTTTGCCACGCTTTTAGTGCTTTACCACAAAAAAACCTAAAATAGCAAAATATCAAGTTGGCATTACAGGATGTCAGATGCTTTGTCACATCAAAATAGAACACGTTCTAAATGAAAAATGTCATATGTATTGTACACAAGGAAAATACACATGTTATATTTGAAAGGGTTCACACTACGTGTTTAGAATTTACACATGGAAAAGTGACAAGTCATATGACAAATACACGTCGTGTAAAACCACTTTTAGTGAATTGGTTTCAAATCTGCCACCAACAAAATAAATGCAATGGGCCGAAAAATGTATTACACTTGGTAGAACTGTATTTAATTGATTTTTGTGAATGGCTGGATGGAGTAAAAAGAATTGCAAACATGGTTTCGGATGGTTTACCTTCAAAAGAAATATGACTAAAAGACCGCCACCTAAAACCAAGTTTGCATTAACAACCAGCTTTGCGAAACAGTGCTATATGTGTTCAAAACATTGTCTTTCACTTTTCGATTGCCAGTTACTTAAAGATGCTCCTGTTGATGAACGCTGGAAAAAAGCCCGTGCACTTCGTCTTTGTTTTTCATGTTTAAAGGGACACCATCAGGTGGGTAAATGTTTTAAAAAACAACGTTGTGGTATAAATAATTGTCAAAAACAGCATAACCCACTATTACATATAAACTACGATCCAAGGCGTATCTAACTAAGTGGCATTGCTACTACAACAAATACAACAATACAACAACAGCAGGTAGTTTTGTTTGTGTAAAACCCAATATTGCTGTCAAAACATGTGTAAACAGAAAGAAAATTAAAAGAAAACAAGTAAAAGTGCTATATTCGGCCGTGCCGAATCTTCTATACCCTTCACCACGGTGATTTGATTTATGCAGACATGTACAGCATTATCCATATTGTTGACTCTTTACTTAAATAAATTCGTATGAGAAAAAATCATTATTCATGAGTTAAAAAAATAAAAGACAAATGAAAACAAATTCCGTTTGCTACAATTGTCGCCGTGTTGTCAGCTACTTAATGATATTGTAGCCGACAGCTACATCGTAAACTCTGACATTCTTGTAGAAATACTTATTTTGCTTTTATAAAACTAAAAAACTTTTTCAAAAAATTATAAATATTTCCTCCAAAACTTTTTTTTTGCATATAAATTTTTAATTTGCAATTTTGTGACATTTTCTTTTGTTGAATAAAATAGAAATTAGCCTAAGTTGACGACAGCCACAACGTTTCATTTTTGACAGCTTGTAGTCGGTATTCTGATGATGTCTATGTGTTTAATGCACCTAGGCTTTAAAACAGAGATATCATCTATTTAAAAATCAAACGCATTTAAAAAAATATGTTACTCTATATAAACACATACATACATATGTATATTCTCAATATTAAATATATGTTATGTTACAGTCATGATTTTCATTTTCAAAGAAATATTGAAACTTTTGTTTTAATTTTTCGAAAATTGTGTTAAAAATTTTATGTAAAAATATTTTTTTAAAAATTTTTTGTAAAATTTTATTCGAAAATTTTTTGGAAAATTTTTTAAAAAAATTTTTTTTCGAATATTTTTCTGTAAAATATCTTTTTGAAAATGCTTTGTAAATTCTCTTGTAAATATTTTTGAAAAAAAATTTTAAAATTTTTTTAAAAATTTGATTAAAATTATTTTGTTAAATTTTGGACCTTTCTCCAATCTATATTGAGTTAGAATGGTCAGACTAAAGCAAAAATAAATCCTTACAAAAAAAAAATTCATCATATTGACACATTTTAACTGCTCCTATTTGTCCTTTTAACTGCTCCTATTTGTCAGTGGGTACCCTGTGGGTCCATTGGCTACCTCTATGCGTATTGCTTTTATTAAGGTCTCTAATACAAATCAAAGCAGAAAAACCCTGCCAATCTAAAAACAAACAAAAATCGCCCCTCGCAGGGGGTTATTGATCCCCCGAGATCTGTATGCACTCCTTGCGATCTACCTGTCACACTCTAATATTTATTTGACATAAAAGGGCAAAACAGAATCATTAAAGCCGAAAAAAGTTAAAAAAAAACGTAAAAAATATAGGTGGGCGTGGTTTTTGGCCCGTAGCCTCCAAAGGAATGATCCGATGTTGCTGAATTGCAATACCAAAATTTTCGAAACTATGCCTGACAGATTGGTGTGCTTAAATTTGTTGTATCTCTTCTGGTGCCTTGGCAAATGACATTACCACACTAACACGGACAGACGGACGGACAGGACAGACGGACATCGCTTAATCAACTTCTCTAAGTATAAGGATCCAGAATATATACTTTATGGGATCGGAAATGAATATTGTAGAAATTACACACGGAATGACAAACTTATATATACCCTTTCCACCTGTGGTGAAGGGTATAAAAAGTTGAAAAAAATTTGTTTGGTAAGTTTTATATATTGTATATTTTATACAATTTATAATTTAAAAAACTTAGTTGTTATATTTAGGGCACATACGTGGACACATATATCCATGTATTACATGGATATACCAAAGAAACTTAGCGTGTAGATGCTAAAAATGCTTTGGATGAATTTGTCAAGGAAATTGCAACAAATCTCAGGTATTTTAGCATGTGGAATTCATAACTGTTTAAGGTGTGTTTAGATTGAGTGTACAAGTCATATGGAATGTCAAATTTTCCATATGTAAAACTATACATATAGTGTAAACCTCTTGAAACATAACATATGTTATTTACCTATGTGCAATAACATGTGTTAGTTTTTTATTTAAAGCACGCTCTATTTGATGTGTAAAACTATATGACAACAGCTGTTTTCAGTGATGTTCACTTTTATTTTCAAAAATTCCGCTCATACATTTTTATCATGAGTTTAAGGAGTTTAAAATTAACCAATATCTTTATTCTAACTATTGTTAGAATAAATCTTTGTTAATGTTCAAAGATTTATATCGATACCTCATAGGTGATATTAATAATAAAGTTATGTAATCTAATATAGATACATATATTATATATCTATTTGCAAGTTTGATTATTTGTACGTCAATCATGGCCAAATCGAATTTAATGATATCTAAAACATAGACAGATCTTTATTTTTGTGGGTCCATTGGGATATGTCTGTTTTCAAAACTAGGGCCAGGAGGGTATAAGGGACATTTTTATAGGAATGACTCAATTTTAATAGAAGTTGAGAACACAATTTCATAAATCTATAGTGATGAAAGGCAAGGTGTGCTTATCTATATTACCGGTACTAAGAAAGACTGAATTAAATGAAAATTTTACTTTACTATAGTGCATTATTTTTCAAATCTTTTTTAAGACGGTAACTGTGTAAACTGTAATATTAACTAATTAACAACTTTGGACAACTTTGCTTTTTAAAATGAGAGAACTCCATTTTGCGAAAAAAATGAATAAAACCTAAATCTTATTACAAATTAACATAATTTTATGTTTTTAATCCATGTTGAATAGTTCTATTTTTTAAATTGCAATATATTGAGAAGCATTATAAGAATTTAGCAATCATACTGCAACTATGGTGAAAAAACTACGCTATGTAACCTAGGAAATATAAGTATTGTAATTTCTTTCTTTCTTTTTCCACTTTTTACTTTAAAATTAAATATAATTTTAGTTTTTTTATGATTTTTTGCTTTGCTGTACCAAAGAAGAATAAAATGATATTGAAATAAAAAATGTACATATGTAAGTAAATAAACTATTAAATTTTTTGGTATTATAGTAACATTCCAGTAAAAGAAAATCAACGTTTTCATCAAACATTCCCTTTGAAAATGAGACAACTACATTGGCGCATACCAAAACTTTATTAAACTTACATGCAATAAATAAAATGGAGTTCTTTCGTTTTCAAAAGCAACGGCTTTTTAAAGAAATTTAATTCTTTTCTATTGTCATAAGAGTAGGGATAAAAAATATTTTATTCCTAATAAAAAAGAGCGAAAATAAATAGACATTAACATCAACAAAGTTATTCATTTAATTGATGCTGATATGGTTGAAATGATATTAATTAATACTTATTGTATTACTTATTATAATTATTTTTTGTTTTTATATAATTTCTCTCTTACAAATTGATTTCTGTACTGTTGTAGAAGCTCCCAAATGATAACACAAAACGGTAGTTCTTTGCATAGTTGACATCACTAGCGGGTTTCTTATAAAATAAAATGGCGGCAAAAATATGAAAAATTGCCTAATAACTTATTACAGCAATTCCCAATAAACCTATTATTAGTTTTATTATATAGCCTAATAATTTAAAAAAATAATCCATCTATACCACACTTTGAAGACCAGCTGTTTTAAAGATTTGATTTTGTTTTCAACAACAGGAGGTTATGTCATATGTACGTAACATGTTTACGTCTGAACACAAAAATTATAAACCATATGTAAAACACTGATTTTGACATACACATGAAATTCCATATGGATAGCAATTTTGACAGTACATATGACTTGTACACTCAATGTAAACACAGCTTTAGTGATTTTAATTGATGCTATTGCTTTTAGGACACTTAAAACGAAAAATACACAGAAATATAGCTACCACAGGAGGAGGCCGTAATGGCGGTTTTAACAAAGGTGGTGCTGGCGGATTTACTAGAAGCAAGTGGTGCTGGTGGCGGATTCAACAAAGGTGGCGGTGGCGGCAGATTTAATAGAAGCGGTGGTGGTGGTGGCGCATTTAACAAACGTGAATCACACACAGTACGACTCTAACAAAAGAGATTCCACATTGGCTGTGGTAGCAGATTTAATAGAAGTAGTGGTGGTGGCGGATTCAACAATCCACAATCAAATCAAACACACAAATAATAAGTGAAAATTTGAAATTTTTTTTAGTCGTACTATTTATATTACATACAATGAAATTTGTAGTCAAGCTTAAGTTCGTTTTATTCTCTCTAAGAAAGAATAAATTAAATTATAAATTAGCTGGTGTCTAAAAAATGAATTATTTTCTTTAATATTATCACCTAATTTGTAATTTAATTTATTCTTTCTTAGAGAGAATAAAACGAACTTAAGCTTGACTACAAATTTCATTGTATTTTATAATAAGTTTATAAAAGATATTTTATATGTAAAAAATAATACTGTGAAACACCAAAATTATTCAGGGGTTCCCATATACCAATTTTGTTTTGTTGCAGTCCATGGAAAACGAAAATACCTTTGGTTTTTTTAGGTCACTTCGAAACGTGGTTTTATAACGGTAAATGTAGAGAAAAACGCGTATTCTTATATTTTCAGATTTAAACAGGCATAACTTCTTCGTTTTATAACAGATTTCTATTATTTTTTCAATTTTTAGAAGGTGCAAATATTATATTTCAATATAAAAAAAATATAAAAAAAAACCGCATCAAAAAACACAAAAGTTTTTTCACCGGGTTCTAGGCTGCTTATGAGATACCAAACAATGTATTTATTTATTACTATGAGAAAGAAAAATTAATTAACTTTCAGAAATGGGTAGTAACAATAAAATCGGTTAAAAAATGGATGACTTATGCAATTTTTTGTGTTTTAACTTTTGGGTTTTTTATTTAAAAATAACGTATTTCTTTGCTTTTTGTAAACTTCGCTGTCAGTATCACGCTTTAAAGACCAGCAGTAGTTAGAAAGCATGCTGATTTTATTTTTTCCTATATAACGCTGTTCAATTGTATATATTTCCTGGTGAAATCTTTCACCTTGCTCATCACTCATCCGTCCTAAATTTAATGGAAATCTTTTCAAATGAGCATGTAGATAGTGTAGTTTTATTGACATTTTGCAACCCATTGCATGGTAGGCAGAAAGCATATTATTTACTATCTGCTCATAATTTTCACTTTTTGTGTTTCCAAAAAAATTTTCGCACTCTGAGACAAAACCATTCCATGCATTTTTTTCTTCAAGATTCATTTGTTGTATGAAATTGTCATCTTTTACCAATTTTCGTATTTGGGGGCCAATAAAGATACCTGTTGATTACACACAAATTAGTTTTTATTATACATGCGTTCATAATATATTTTTTACCTTTTTTTAATTTTCCGCTCGTAATTCGGGGAAAAATCTGTTCAAGGTATTTGAATGCAGGTCCATTTTTTATCAAGGGCTTTCACGAATTGCTTTATTAAGCCCAACTTTATGTGCAACGGAGGTAAAATAATGTCTGTTGAATTTACTATCGGGATATTTATACTATTTATTTCACTAATAATAGCTGTTGTACTTGGTTTCCAGTCTCTCTGTATATAATGCTTAGAAGAATCTCGGCTGTCCCATTCACAAAAATAGCAGGGATACTTTGTATTACCACCTTGCCAGCCATTCAAAATTGTTAGTACTTTCAAATCAGCCACAATTAGCCACTTGTGCGTAGTATAACCTATGGCATTAAGTATTAGAGACACAATATCATACGTTTCTTTGATGTTTGTAGCGTAAGCCAACGGTACTGAAGGGAGCGATCCATCGTTATGCAAAAGCACTGCCTTTAAACCTTGAAATAGACCATAAACATATATAAGTAAAATAAGAGGAACTATATCAAAAGTACTTATATTACTTTTTGTTGAACCATCAATAAATAATCTCCAATCTTAAGGAACATGACTATAACCAACTTGTTCAAACAATTTATTCACATCATTGCAGTAAGCCAAATCACTAGTTTCATTGCTTTCGTTAAATAGTGATCCAAACAAACTGGTTTCCTCGGTCCTGCGAAATGTAATGTTAACATTTTCTTGCAAATAGTTCCACTGTTTAAGTCTTGAACCTAAAAGTTCGGTTTGTCTTTTCGACAATTCTAAATCCCGAACTAGATCATGGAATTCGCCTTGGGACATAAAGTGTTGGCTTTTAAATTCCCTTTCGGAAGGAGCATATTCTGATTGGGGGCTTACAACATGGCTTGGAGATGACTTAAACTCAGTTAAATCTGTTGATATTCTTTCTGGAACAACGTCGTTTTTCTGACGCGATACAGGCTTAATTACACTATCAACATTTGCGTATTTCATATGTTGTCGTATTTTAAAATAATATCCTCTTGTTTTCGTTAAACAGAAATAGCAATTATTTGGTCTATGCACACGTAGTGGAAGCCAGTTTACCGGTTCGAGAAATGGCAATACAAAAGAACCATCTGGACAATTTTTCCAGGATCTGAGTGTTGCGTAACAAGAGGAACAACAAACCGATGGTATATACCATTTTCCCTGTTCTAAGGGACGACTAAAATATTCTTCATAAAGGGGAATAAAATGCTTATTTACCGACACATCTATTTTATGTCGTTTATCCACAAACAATCCACATATAAAACAAAAGTTGTTCCTTTTACTACACATTTTTATGTAAACTTTAATAATAACACTTTATATTAGTTCACTTATTAAGTATATTTGCACCAAAATCACTCCGATGGTTATTGTTCACCTACAAAAATTAAACTGTGCCATTTTCGCAACCGCAGTCTTTTATACCAAATTTTTGGTACTATTGTAGGCAGTATTGGTCTTTACCTGTTGAACCCATTAGTTAAAAAATTAACATTTTTTTAAGTCATAAAAAAAGAAAAGTTTAGAATGTGTGTTTTTTAAGTCGGACCTAAACAGGTAAAATGGCTTAATTAGTATGCTATTTTTACTGTATGAAATACTCTTTTTTAAACACTCCCCCTTCTGTACTCAAACAGGTACAATGGACATTAATGGGTTAATTAGAATTTGATTTTAGGCTAAACCGTGTTGTGGTTGGTGGGTTTTCAGAAAAAATGTGCAGGTCAAAATTGCATATGTCATTTATTTTAAGAAATTTCTAAATAAAAACCAAAAGGTTAAAACACAAAAAATTGCATAAGTCATCCATTTTTAACCGATTCTATTGTTGTTACCCAATTCTGAAAGCTAATTAATTATCCTTTCTCATTATAATAAAAGAATATATTGTTTGGTATCTCATAAGCAACCTAGAGCCCGGTGAAAAAAACTTTTTGTTTTTTAATGCATTTTTTTCACATTTCAACCACTGTAACTTAGCCATTTGTCAATCAATTTTAAAAATATATATCTTGTTTAAAAGATAATACTCACACCTTCTAAAAATTGAAAATAATAGAAATCTGTTGTAAAACGAAGAAGTTATGCCTGTTTAAATCTGAAAATATAAGAATACGCGTTTTTCTCTACATTTACCATTATAAAACCACTTTTCGAAGTGACTTAAAAAAACCAAACCTATTTTCGTTTTCCATGGACTCCAACAAAACAGAATTGGTGTATGAGAACCCCTGAATATAGTTTTTTTAACATTTGTATCATAGTGTAATTAATAGAAACAAAAACGACTTAATAAAAAGTAAAAATAACATAATTATTTTCTTCGTTCTTTCTAACAACGTCAACTATTTTTATATTAACTGGAATCTACGGATAACTCAACTAACTTTTAATGCACTTTAAGCTTACTACTTTGCAGTGATACTTGGATTATTTTACTTGGAAATAATCCAATATCCTAGGGTAAAGTCAGTTGTACTTTGTTACTTGTAGTATTAACAAAATTTGGGAGTGTGTTTGTAAATTTCATTTCAATATGTTTGAATTGAAAACCTCTTTTTTAAATATTTTTGGTGGTCCTTAAAAGAACCAATTAGCGTTTATTTATTTTTTGTTTTACTTCACTTTTTAATTAATTTTATTCGTTAATTTATTCACAAGCTATAAAACACTAAGGTACTTGAATCAATGAGACTTGAATGTAAATGAATTTTTTGATTATTCGAAAACAAAACAAAACAGTTTGACATTAAAATTGGGTAAACAAAGGAAAACAAAAATTTAAGCAAAAATATGTCATCTGCAGTAGTGATGCGACCTGATTAAATATGCCTTGCTACCATTAAAACACCACACAACAAAACAGTGATGCCATAGCTGCTGAAATCGAGAATCTCAGAACAGTTGTTAATTTACATGCAGGCACACAAAAATATTAAATCTTGTTTCAAATGTTACCAGTAAAATTATATGGACCCAAACGGTGTATATCAATCTATGCATTTATAGAAGACGGCGCTAATGCCACAATGTTAGAATGGGATGTGTGTAAACAAATTGGTCGTTTTAAATGTGGTCTCTTATGGAAAATTGAGACCCGGCCTTATCCTGATGGCTACGTCCGATCTTTAAGATGATTACAATATGTTGAAAAGAAATTTTATCTCAACCCAAAATTTGCAGCGGAGTATAAAGAAAAAAACGAATCATTTTATAAATGAAGAGAAATCAAAGTTTGCGTTTAAGTGTTCGACGCAGCTGCTAAAGTGCAGGGTATGTCTTTAAATGATTATTTGTTGCCAGGACCGGATCTTAACCAATCATTAATTAGTGTTGTGTTTAAATTTCGTGAATATCCAATTGCGGTTTGTGGCAACATAAAAGAAATGTTTTGCAAGTAGCGATTAGAAAGGAAGATGAAGATTCACAGCGTTTTTTATATAGAGAACACGTAATCCAACCAATCGGACAATATATTATGACAAGAGCTATATTTGGGGCCACCTATTCACCTACAATAGCCCAGTATGTCAAGAACGTTAACGCAGTAAAGTACATGAATTATAACCCTAGAGCTGTTGAAGCGATAATTAAACATCACTATGTAGACGATTTATGTAATTCCGATCAAGCGTGGCAACATTGATGAAACAAAAATACAATTTATTGATGAAAACAGTTATCGTAAAGTAACCGCATAAGCGATCAGGACCCGTACAGTGTCTAAATTGCCAAGAATATGGTCATACTAGGGCTTACTGCAAATTACTTCCGGTTTGCTTTGTTTGTGGAGAGCTACATTGTTCCGCCCAATGCGACAAAGCAAGGGATGATTCGAAAGTTAAAAAATGTAGCGATTGCGGTGGAAACCACAGTGCTAACTACAGAGGCTGTCCAGTTTTTTCCATGGTAAGGAAAACCACTCAAAAATCAAATACTCCTGCTAAGCACCCACAATATCGAGCAAATGCTCATTATCCTCAGTTAGCCCAACCAACAACCCAACATGTTTCATACGCGGATATGTTAAAAACTAATCATGTTTCAGTACATAAAGCGACACCGAAAAATAATTCTACACCACATTTGTACTCAGAACCTAAAGAACAACCATCATCTGGTAACTGTAATCGTCTCGAAGCAAGCATCGAGACATTAGTGCATTCGTTAAACAGTTTTATGAGCTCTATGAGCAGCATGATGCAAGAAATGGTACGCATGCAATCTATGATGTTGCAGGCGGTACTAAACAAATCATGAACTGTTTGAAAATATGTTTCTGGAACGCAAACGGCTTACGCCAACATAAAAATGAACTTGAATAATTCCTCAAGCACCAACAAATTGATGTCATGCTGATTTCCGAGACACACTTAACAACAAATAGCCTTTTTAAAATCAATGGCTATATTTTATATGACATTAAGGACCCCCGTGGTAGAGCATGTGGAGGCTCGGCAATACTTATTAAGGCCCGAATCAAACATTATTTACTGCGAGATTTTTGTGAGAATTACCTTCAAGCAACAAATATCTGTCTTGAAGAATTTCATCAAAGCTTAGTTATTTCTTCGATTTATTCACCTCCTAGATTTCAAATATCAGAGAGTCAATATATCGAATTTTACAAATCACTAGGTCCCTGTTTCATAGCATCAAGCGACTACAACGCTAAACATACGTTTTGGGGATCACGCCTAATAACTCCAAAAGGTCGTGTTTTGTTTGATACAATTTCAAAAATGCGTCTGAATGTTATATCGAGTGGACAACCCATCTATTGGCCTACTGATCGACAAAAAATACCTGATGTTATTGATTTTGGCGTGTTTAAGGGTATTCCGAGAGAATTGATTAAAGCTGAAGCGTCGCTTGAATTATCCTCAGATCATTCACCCACTATCGTCTATATATGGGACAAACAAAACATCATATCACCAACGACTAGCACAAGCATTAATTGGTCGAAATATAGAAAGCATCTTAGTACTCATTGTTCGGAAAACATCCCGCTAAGAACACCTAAAGACGTAGAGCGGAGTCTTATTGATTTTGACCAAAACCTCAAATCAGCTGCCCAACATTCAACAATAACCCGACAATTATCTAGATACAATCTAATTTATTCTGCAGATATCGAACGACTCTTGGCTGAAAAAAGAAAAATTCGTAGAGAATGGCAATTACAGAGATCTCCTCAACTCAAAAGCAGACTTAAGGAATGCAGGAACCGGCTAAGAGACATGCTGGAATCTAGAAGAGTAGCATCCCTGAAAAATTATTTGGGAGACCTAGACGCAACTCCTCAATCAGATTATTCATTATGGCGTGCTTGTAGAACTCTTAAAAGGCCAGTCTTACGTAAGCCTCCCCTGCGAACTACATCTGGAGGCTGGGCAAGGAGTGATTCCGAAAAGGGCAATTTATTTGTTGGACATTTGAAAAGGGTTTTTACCCCGAATATATCGACTGATATAGTTGAGTTGCCAATTATCGAGGCTAGTGCTGCAATACCGATAAGATTTGAATTTGGTGATATTGAAAAGGCAATAACGGATTTAAACACCAAAAAAGCCCCTGGCGTTGATAAAACCAGTAACAAGATGTTATTTGTATAGCTCGCAGAATTGTTCTTTTTTTTTTAATGCCATTTTACGTCTTGAGTACTTCCCCACAGAGTGGAAGGTATCCTTGGTTAACATGATTTCTAAACCAGGAAAAGACCACACAAAAATTGAATCATACAGACCTATAAGCCTTTTGTCAAATATGTCAAAGCTCTTTGAGAGGATGTTAATAACTAAGCTTAACCCTATTCTAAGTGACAAAGGATGTATTCCAAACCATCAATTCGGCTTCAGAAAAAAACATAGTACGATCGAAAAAACTCACAGGTTAGTTGTTGTTAAGAAGACATTTGAAGAGAGAAAATACTGCTCTGCGCTTTTTATCGACGTTTCTCAAGCATTCGATAAGGTATGAAGACCTAATATATAAGCTAAAACTCAATTTGCCCGTAAACCTATATAAGCTGATAGATAGTTATTTAACCGAACGAAAATATATTGTGAAAGAAGGAGATTTTTTGAGCTCACCCCAGCCAATCGAAGCCGGAGTTCCCTAAGGTAGTATATTGGGGCCCTTTTTATACTTATTGTATACTTCAGACATGCCAACTAGTAACCGAGTTCACACATCGACATTTGCTGACGACACAGCTTTTTCGAGCATTCGCGAAAGACCCGAAGAAGCATCACGATATTTACAAGACCACATATCCAATTTAGACAAATGGTTGAAGAAATGGAGAATAAAAGTGAATGAAAAAAAATGTACTCACATAACTTTCACACTGCGTAGAGAATCTTGCCCCTCTATTCGGATAAATAACCAAACGATACTCCAGCTTTCAGACGTCAAATATCTCGGCATACATCTTGACCGGCGCCTTACATGGAAACGGCACATAGAAACAAAGTTAACACAAATGAAGTTAAAAGCAGTCCAACTAAACTGGATTATTGGCTGAAATTCTACTCTAGCTTTAGATTGCAAACTTTTATTATACAAGTCAATTCTAAAACCAATATGGTGTTATGGAATTCAATTATGGGGCACTGCCTCAGCTACCAACGTAGAAAAAATTCAAAGGCGCCAAAACAATATTCTTCGTATAATTACATCTGCTCCTTGGTATATAAAAAACTCGAACATCCATAAAGATCTAAACGTGCCAACAGTTAAAGCGGAAATAGCGAAACTTGCCATAAGTTATTTAAAGAAGCTTGAAACTCATTCTAATCCACTGGCCCGTAAC
>OX451215.1:145841415-145931850 GCA_949628195.1 Phasia obesa | reverse complement strand
ATACAACCTGAGGGAATCTATTTTTGGACTGATTGCAGTACCGTTGTAAGATGGTTAACATCTGATCATCGCCGTTATAAGCAATTTGTTGCAAATAAAGTGGCGGAAATTTTGGAATCGTCACATGAGAATCAGTGGCGCTGGGTACCAGGTCAAACGAACCTTGCTGATGAGGCTACACGACCAAGTTCATCGTATAATCCGAATGGCCGTTGGAAGAATGGTCCAGAGTTTTTATGTAGTCCTCCTGCGTTATGGCTATCCAATTGCAATGTATTAGAAACTACGAATATTGATGAAGAGCTCCGTAGTAACACTACTCTCTTCGACGCGAATAATTTTTCAAATTATAAAAGATTAAAAAGGATGGATATTTATATATATTAACAATATAAAACTAAAGAGTAAAAATTCGCATCTCGTCAGTGGCGATTTAACTATTGAAGAGGAAGAAAAGGCTGAACGCTTAATAAAACGATCCACACAAAAAAAAAGCATTTGCTGATGAATATATTTGCTGTTCACGTGGAAAGGCCATACCCAAAAACAGTACCATAGTATCTTTAAATCCTTACATCGATAAATTCGAAAATCTTAGATGTGGTGGAAGGATTGACAATGCGCCCTTTATTGTGTTTTCAGCAAAGAGACCGTATATACTCCCAAAAGATGATCGAGTAACACACCTTTTAGTCCAGTGGTATTACGAGCGCCAAAAACACATAAATGATAGAATCGTGATTTGTGAAATTCGTCTCAAATACTGGATTCCTTGCATACGTGTTGTGTTGAAAACCGTTAAGTCAGTTTGTTGCGGCTGTAAAGTGATGAAATGTAAGCCAATTCAGCCCATTATGGGTCCTTTACCGGAAGATCGTTTAAGCGCCTTTGTCCGTCCATTCTCATATACTGGTTTGGATTACTTTGGTCCAGTGTTGGTATCGATCCGTCATTCCTTTGGAATTGGCTACCGACCTGTCTAGCGACTCTTGTCTTCTTTGTATACTAAACTTCAATAATAGACGTGGAATACCGGTCCACATCAGAAGCGACAATGGAACTAATTTTGAAGGACTTTTAAAAGAGCTTGGTGATGAAGACAAATTTGTTGATTTCGGAGGAGTAGAGGAAGGATTAGAACCCCTCGGTATTAAATGGAAGTTCAACACTCCTTCAGATCCTGGGAGTTCTTGGGAACGACTGGTGCAGTTCGAAGAAGTCTTTATATGCCACCTTAAGAAAGCAGACTCCACGTCAAAAAAACTTTAAACAGCCTATTGATAGAGTGCGAAAATATAGTGAATTAGAGGTCTCTAACACATTTGCCAGTTACCCCTGAAGAACCTGAGCCATTGACACCGAATCATTTTTTATTAGGATGCCCTAATTCTACACAGACTCCGGCTCCCAAATTGTCCTCATTAAGAAAACAGTAGAGAGTTCTACAAAATCGTTTATGGAACCGTTGGATGTTAGAATATTTGCCCGAATTAACACGAAGGTGTCAACCTGTGTTGCGGGCAGGGCCCCAAGCATATTCGCCAGGAACGTATATACGCCTCTGGCCATAAAAAAATTTTGGCGTGACGGATCCCTATATTAACACATTCGGGAAGGAGGCGAAATAAGACCAATGCGTCCAATCCCTCATTATATATCTTTAATTAAATATTTCAGGGAGTGGCATTTGTGGATGGAGGCAAATGTCCCAGTGCTTGTTCTTAAATATTAATTGTTTTGAATTGCGTTTTTTTTTTTTTGTTGTTGGTATCATGATATAATAATACAAGGTAGTTCCATTTCAAAAATGTTTGAAGTTTGCCGGAATTATTGAAGTATGTTTTTATGTAAACAGCAAAAAAAGTGTTGCCACAAGTAGAAACGAAAAAAAATAATTTTGTAAATTATTTAAAAAAGTGTGTAATTTACATAAATAACATAAAATAAAAACGTACTTTGGTTTAATAATGAAACTTATGAGAAATAAATCTTGCTGTAGATTATGATTTCCTTAATCTTTTATAGGTACACTTTTATATTAAAAAAAATATATATATTACAATCTTATGCAATGAAATTTATAATCAAGCTTAAGTTCGTTTTTATTCTCTCTAAGAAAGAATTAATTAAATTACAAATTAGGTGATAATATTAAAGAAAAATTGGGAAAATTTAATTTTTAGACACCAGCACGAGTGGAATGCACATTTTCTAGACAGCCACGTCCGTCATCAGCACTACTTGTATCTAATCTACTTAGGGTAGTGTTTTAGTTGTAAGCATCATCTATTTAACCAACAAACCCAGATAATGGAATACGAGAAAACTTGTATGCTTAAGGTAGTGGTAGACTTCGTTCTCACCAACTGACGATTGATAATTGAATACAAGTTTTCTCGTATTCCTTTATCTGGGTTTGGTTGGTTAAATAGATGATGCTTACAACTAAACACAACCCTAAGTAGATTAGATACAAGTAGTGCTGATGACGGACGTGGCTGTCTAGAAAATGTGCATTCCACTCGTGCTGGTATCTAAAAATTAAATTTTCCCAATTTTTCTTTAATATTATCACCTAATTTGTAATTTAATTAATTCTTTCTTAGAGATATTAAAAACCAACTTAAGCTTGATTATAAATTTCATTGTATGTAATACATAAACAGTTCGACTAATAACAATTAAAATTTTCAAAATTACAATCTTATTTAAGATGCATGGTAATTGATCTTATAAAAAATCGCCACAAAACAAAAATTAAATTAAATTGGAAAAAAGTGGAAATTTGGCAAAATAATATAAAAAATTCAATATTGACAGTAAGTGCATTGATATTTTTTTTAATTGTAATAAATCTTAACAATTCTGTAGTTTTAGGTAGACAACGTAACTACTTAGCTAGTTTTTAGGATATAAAACGTTGTATTTACACTCTTATTGATGAATTTCTTGATAATCACTCTTATTACATTTGCCGACATAATACGACGACCTTTCACTAAATTAAATTGGTATTCCCTTTGTCAACTTCAACATTTATCGAAGACTTTTTAATTTTAGTTGGCATTTTGTAAGAATATGTGACGTTGAATTTTTCTTGTATCGAAGGCTATTTCGTCGCCTGGGTTTTTAAAAACGACTGAAAATTAGTTGAAGAAATAGAAAATCTCGGCGTGATAGAAAAAACTTAAATGAGATTCTTATTAAGCATTTGAAATTGTTCAAAAACATAAAATTTTTTTTTTAAAGAAATTTTCTCTACAGAACCGTGTTATCAATAAGCAGTCGACGTCAACATAAGAGCATTAGCAAATACAAAATTATAATCAAATTGATGTTGACATCAATATTAAATGATTTTCGGTCGATGCCAAGTAGAATAAGGGTAAATATAAAACCGCTCAAATATGTTATCACCATATTTCATTAAAAAGTTTTGAATAATTGTCAATTTAAAAAATTTTAAATATTTTGGGATTACTTTTTATATAAAATATTACCCAATTCAGCATGCGGATTTCTTGGGTTATTTTTCATTTTTGCTTTTGAGCAATTTTGCATAGAGTTATTTTGCATGCAGCCCCCAATAAAATTAACCAAACTTTTTAATTTTAAGTTCCTATGATATTGAAATTGTCAATTTTTATTGATACTCTTAACAGATTAGCTTCCCACCTAAGTTAAAAAAAAATGTTTTCTTTAATGAACATTCCAGGAGTGCGTTTGGTAAGTTGTACTTAATAAGAAAACGGGAACTTAGACACTTTTGTCAGATATAGGGAAATTAAAAAATCTTATATGTGAATTTTTGCAAAAATTTATTACTACCGTATGGAAAACAATTTTCGTTTGTTTATTTAGATACATAAACTTAAGGCTTGTTTCTTTTTTTAATTTTTAAAATTTCAAATAAAGGAAAAAATGGGAATTCACAAAGTATGTGATCTGGTAGCACAAATTGAAATAATTCCCGCAAACGTCAGAACGTTAATATGGCGACAAAAAGAGAGAATGGAATTACCTTCTATTATTATATCATGGTTGGTATTGTCTTTGTAATAATTTCATAAGCTGAAATAAAAATAATATTGTAAATTAGTTATATGTAAATAAAATAATAAGGAACGATACATATTTATTTACCTGGAAAATATCCTCCACTTTTATTACAACTTCTGAAAAGATAAAATGAAAATTTGCATTAAAACCAAAAATATACTTACCAACATGTGTTCTGCTCAGCTTTAATGAGAAAATGAAATACGTGTGAGAACATATGACTAGTGTTGTGTATGTATTGAGCTTTTAGTACTAAAGTAGTAACAGCGTTGCCAGTACTAAGCAATGAATATACAATGACAGTGTTGTATTTTTCATTCATAAAATAATTTTGAAATTTAAAAATTTGTTTTGT
This sequence comes from Phasia obesa, assembly GCA_949628195.1. Classification (NCBI taxonomy): domain Eukaryota; kingdom Metazoa; phylum Arthropoda; class Insecta; order Diptera; family Tachinidae; genus Phasia; species Phasia obesa. Next base: position 145,927,436 of record OX451215.1, on the reverse strand, counting down.
TTTAATGTAAAAAGTTATCTGCCTAAAAATGCTGCTCGCCTGTTATGAGAAAGGGGAGTTATACGTGAAAATATATGCAGAGCAAACAAATATTAGAAAATAATATTTTTGTAAATAAATATGAAGATATAGATAGGTAATTTGAAATTATTGGTGTAAATGTTGTTTTGATTAAAGTATCTTAGGAAATTCTTGGCGGCAATTTAAGAAAAGGTAAATCAGGGGTGTCATAGAAAACGATATTATTGGAATTGGATTTGAAACCGACAAAAAAATCTTGTTGGTGTCATGCAATCCAATGTTATCGGTTTTGTGTTCGAACTTGAATTTTTATCGGTTTTAGGTGTCACAGAAACCAATGTTATCGGTTTGTTATTGGAAATAAACCAAGCAGCAAACAGCTGTCGGTTTTTTTATTTTTGTAAACAAATTAAAAAAGTTCACGGCCATTTTCATTTAATTCTGTTTTTTTTTTTTGATATTTAAAAAAATGTAAGTACGGATGTATGTTAATTGAATTTATTTATTTAAAAAAGACAATTTTTTCATAAATTTTTATTCTTCAACAGGGGAAAGCATAAAAACTTTACGCAAAACTCCATAATTATAGAGTTTATGGAAAAATATCCAGATATAGCACGCGGATTTACAAAGTGGGATAAGCCGGCTGTGGATGATCTTTGGCAACAATTGACAGAGTCACTAAACAGATCAGGTCCACCGCAAAAAGATGTGAGTGGTTGGAAAAAGTACGTAAAAACTGTGCAGCAAACATTACTCTTGTAAAATTGTGTTGCTTAAACCTTTGCAGACATGGACTGAATGGAAAAGCGATGTTAAAAGAAAACTCGCCCAAAATAAAGCAGAGTCCAGAGCAACCGGTGGTGGGCCGTTTTCGAAGCATCAACTAACGAACAGCGACGAAGCAGTTATACGCATTTGCAGCATTGCGCATTTGGCGGAAGGTGTTTCTGGCATTGATATTGGTTTTAATGACAGCATCGGTGGTGGAAAAGAGGAGGAAATGCCGTCAACGTCATCAAAACTCTTTTAAAAAAGTACCCTTAAAAGGCTCAAAACAGAAACCACTGAACGCTCTTCCTCTAATAGTAAAAATGCAAGAACAGCAGCGGCTATTTCATTTATTTACTTATAAGTTTCTTTTATTTCGTCAATTTAATTAATTAAACACTATATTTTTATATTTTATATTGATAAAACCACAAATTTTTAATATTTTTAATAAACACAGTTTGTATTTGACAAAAAAATAAAACTAAAATGTAAACATTTACATAAACATTCAAAACAGCTGATTCGAACATCGGTTTTATTTGCATTCGAAAATAACAAAACCGACTTGGTTTCATGACACCAAATGAAACCAATATTGTTTTGCAAAACCGACAATTAGTAAAACCGACTTGGATTTTATGACACCCCTGAAATGTTGCACGAATAGGTGGGAAAACGCTTCCATGTATATACCTTATATATCTTAGGTGAAGTTTAGCGGGAAAAATCGCACATTATGTATCTTGTTTTACCGCGGAAAAAGATATTCAAAATAGATTCGAAATACATAACGTATCAAAAGTATTTAAGGAAGTATACTAAGAGAAAATTGATCAATAGACAATCAGTAGTGCAGTAGTGCAGTGCAAAAAAAAAAAAAAAAAAGTGAGAATTAATTCTAATTATAAAATAAAATTAAATCCTTTACTGTGAAGTAAAACAACACAAGTAGTGTTTTTTTTATTGCTTAGAGAGCAAAGTTTTATTTAAATTGTTGTAAAAACGTAAGTTTTTTTCAAAATTAAATACATAGTAGTTAGTAATTCGAAACGAAAAAAATTAAATTAGTTCAATTATAAATTGTGTTGTGTTTCCTAACAGCTGGCTATTAACCGTACCCCTTGAGGACTGGAGAACGCTTCCAAAGATTAACTCCAGGAATAGCCAGGTAACAATTTTTATTTTAATTAAAAACCGCTTAGATTGCGTATTTTTGCACCCTTAATCGACTACCTGTAAAAAGAAAAAGGAAAAAGGAAGAGATTATATAAGAAAATTCATCTTACCAGTTTATTGTGCGATATTTGAACTGTGTCTTGATGAAAGCTTTTGAAGATTTTGAATCTGAACACGTCAAGGTTCAAAAAAGAAATTTAAATAATCAGATGTAACGTTTAAAAAAGAAGAAAGGAAAACAAAACAAATTATTCATGTTAATATTAAGTGTAGTGTTGTGAAATTTAAAAGTAAAAAACATTAATTGTATTGTGTAGTTTGTGTGTTTAGATTTAAGGCTAAATTTTAAGTTTTTTTTTTCAAATACGTGGTAGAAGAAACTAAAATTTGTTATACATATATATCTCTAGATATTTGTGTTGAAGAGAAAAAAATATATAAGAACATTACCTGAATTTTAGTGCTCAAATTAGGCGTGAAGTTTATGAAAAGAAAGGCGTCTGTTTGAACAGGTGAATATATGTCCTTAGGGAGCTCCTTCAGGGGATAGATAGTTGTTATTCGCTTATTCAAGATTGAGGAAGTTAAATAGTTTGAGCTCTGGAAAGAAAGGAACGAAAGTAATGAGAAATTTAATTTTTTAATAACGTTTAATTGTAATCTGTAATTTAACTTATTAAGCGGAGTAGTATGAAAAGTTCACTTTTAATGCGATTTTATAATAAATACTTACGGAATGGCCGGCTATAACTTAACAGTAATTTGATCTGTTTTTTTTTAAATGTATAGTGGTTGTTCCGGTACTATTGTGTAATTGTAATTTCTGTTTTTTTATAGTCCTCTGTGTATGTGATGACGTTACATATCCTCTTGTGATTGGAGTCACAAGGAAAGTTGTATGTGATGTTAACTGTTATATGTTGTAATCTCATTGGTTTTTGTTTTAAATTAGACTAAATGATGTACAACAGACCATAGGGATGAAAATAATTTTTTTTGCAAGTAAATTTGAATTCATACCACACGTCCAATCGAATACATATGTTGAAACCGCTGCGACCTCCATGTCCGTTTATCATTGCCAAGCTAGTAAAGATAGAGAAAAATTAAAACTTATTAAAAACTTAAAAAAAAAAATTTAACAAATATTAATTATTCTATTGTATTTTGTTATTAACTAATTTTAATTTTTGTAGTAATTAATTTAACTAATATTAAATATAATCTCTAATTTAGTATTATTAATATATTTATATTGTATTTGGTACTTGTTAATTTATTTGTTTTGTAGTAGTTGTTAGTTTAGTCAACTATTTATTTAATTATAATTATTATTATTGTTAGTGTTTATTCGTTCTTATTTATATTTTTTATTTATTCCTTTTAGTTATCTAACTCATAGTTTTAGCTTTTCTATAATAACATTTTTACTATTATTATTATTTTACTATTTATTATTAGTTTTTTTTTGTCGTTCCTTATATATACTTATCATATTAAAAAAAAAGCAATATTAAAGTCTCTTTACGAGAATATGAATATTGAAACTCGCAGTAAATCTCGGAAAAGAACAAGACAATCTGATTTTAACCGATCTATTCCCTACGTTTTGCCCAAATTTAGGAGAACTGAATATAGGAGAATAATGTCGAATCCTATAGAGCAGCATCCTAATCAGTTCATTGATTTGTCTCACACAATTAATGCAGGCAATCAACCCCTAAATATGGAACCTAGTGGTTCAAGAATTCATAATATAGTTAATGAGGAGGAATTAGCTCCTGAAGTAAGAGATTTAGTTACTGATGAAGTCACGATAGTGCAGAAATCGTTAGAAAATAAAGTTAAAGAAATGGTACAAGCTGAAATGGTAGATGTAAGAAAAAGTATTTCAGAATTGACTAAATGTGTAGCTGATTTGGCGAGAGTCACGACACAAAATCAAAATGCTATAGTCACCAATCAGCAATACGCAACAAGTAGCAATAATTCATCTGAGTTAGGTGGAAGGCTTAATGTAAGATTAGAATCTAATAACATCTCTGAAGATACTAACCCGGTGAATAGTAGACCTTTGTCGTTACCTATCCGTAACTTGCAGATTCCTGTCCAAAATCAACAAAGTTTAGAAACTGCAAGGATAAGAGTAGACAAATTAGGTGTTGTTTTTGATGGTAACCCAGCACACATAAGTATCGATGATTTTGTCTTCCGCCTGGAACATTTGCAAATTCACTACCAGATTCCTTGGGCTGAAGTATTAAGGGACTTTCACATGCTTGTGTCTGGTTCAGCCAGAGAGTGGTATTGGCTATATATTAAAACCCACGGAATAGTGGATTGGCCAGGATTGAAGCACGCCTTGTTAGCTCAGTACCAGATTACTCGCTCAAACTATGAAATAATGAGAGATTTAGTGGAACGTAAACAGCAAACTGGAGAAACTGTAGACAATTACTTCCATGTAATGGGCCAAATTAGATCAAAATTAATACAACCCATACCTGAGTTTGACTTAATCAAAATTATCAAAAGAAATATTAAAGAGAGTATCGGAAGAATTGTTTATCCCATTTCTGTGTCCTCCGTTGAACAACTTAGAGTAGAGTGCAATGAAGCAGAGAGGAATTTTCCACGGAGAGAAATTCGGTACATTCAGCCTACAATGCGGCCCACAAAATACGTTAATAAAGTATTCTGTGATGAGGGTGAAGAGGTAGCAGGTGTATTAGCAGTGGAAAATGATGAAGATGTTGCTGCGTTAAACATAAATATACAGCAACGAAAACAACCAATTATCTGTTGGAATTGTAAACAGCAAGGTCATGTGTTCATGGAATGCACCTCATTAGATAGGTCACTATTCTGTTATAAGTGTGGACGACCAAATGTAATAACACCCAGGTGTCCGAACTGTCAGTCGGGAAACCAATCCCGGAGCTTGGGAGTGAAAGGGGACCCACGCATATCCGGAAATCAATCCCCGAAGACGAATTAAACCAATTCATGGCCATTTCGTCAGCTTTACCGGAAAATTTTGCACAACAAAGGCACTACATATCTAGGGACATCAGGCAACTAAATTATGATAGAATTAGAGCTCAGATTTTTGGGGAGAAAAGACCTAAACGTATCTCGAATAGAATTCTTAAAGTCCGTAAAAAATTTTCAGAACGTAGGAGAATGAAAAGATTAATTGTAGAATCAGTGAGTAGAGCAAATGGAAATATCTCAGATCAAAGAGTTTTTGCAGAAGTTTTAATAGAGGGAAAAGTAGTGAGGGGTTTATTAGACACAGGAGCCACTGTGAGTATTTTAGGAAAAGGTTGTAGAGAATTAGTGCAGGACCTAGACCTGAGTATTCAGCCAATATTGACTAATGTGAAAACAGCCAGTGGTCAATATTTGCGAGTACTAGGCAAAGTAAATTTATCCATAAGATACAAAGATCAGGAGAATAAAATGCTTCTGTATCTTTGTCCCGATTTGGAACAAGATCTTTACCTAGGAATAGATTTCTGGAAAATATTTAAGTTAGCCCCAGATGTTATAGGTATAGATGAAATAGATATAGGAAAAATTAAAGAAGACTTTACATCAGAAAATAGTGAATACAAATTACGGCCACATGAATTAAATAATGAACAAAATCAAATTTTAGCTGAAGTAATAAAAGAGTTTGACACTTTTGAGGAAAAAGGTCTGGGAAGGACTCATTTAGAAAAACATGTCATTAAGTTAATAGATGGTGCAGAACCCATAAAAGATCGTTTTTACCCAATATCGCCAGCAGTGCAAGAGATAACATACAGAGAAATAGACAATATGTTAGAGTTGAAAGTGATAGAAATTAGTGAGAGCCCATGGTCCAATAGAACTACAATTGTTAGGAAACCTGGAAAAAATCGTTTTTGTTTAGATGCGCGTAAGTTAAATAAATTAACTATAAAAGATGCCTACCCGCTTCAAAAAATCGACGGGATATTAAGTAGAATCGATGAAACGCACTTTATTAGTAGCGTTGATCTTAAATATGCCTTCTGGCAAATAGAATTGGATGAGGATAGCAAGGGTTACACAGCTTTTACCGTTGCTGGTAGACCATTATATCAGTTCAGGGTAATGCCGTTCGGCCTATGCAATGCGGCCCAAAGACTTTGCCGACTGATGGATAAGGTCATACCTCATCGTTTGAAAGAAAATGTGTTCACCTATTTGGATGATCTACTGATCATCTCTAGTACATTCGATGAACACATGGAGCTGTTGAAAGAAGTTGCGAAATGTCTTAAAGAGGCAAATTTAACAATCGGTTTGAAAAAGTCCCAGTTCTGTTTTCAGGAGTTGAAGTATTTGGGTTTTATAATAGGAGGCGGTACGCTTAAAACGGATCCAGATAAGGTAACGGCCATAAGAAATATAAAAATGCCTAGAACAATTAGAGAAGTCAGGAGTTTTCTGGGAACAGCGGGCTGGTATAGGCGCTTTATAAAAGATTTTGCTACAATATCAGCACCGTTAACAGATACCTTAAAAAAATCGGAAAAGTTTCGTATGACACCTGCGGCTATAGAGGCCTTTGAAAAACTTAAAAAAGCCTTAACCTCTGCTCCTGTGTTACGCCACGCCGATTTCTCGAAAAGGTTTTACATCCAGTGTGATGCATCAGATTTTGGAATTGGTGCTGTATTGTACCAACTTAATGAAAATAATGAAGAGCATCCTATTGCATTCTACTCGCAAAAATTAAATTCGTGCCAAAAGAATTACACAGTGACTGAGAAAGAATGTTTGGCAGCGGTGATGGCCGTGCAAAAATTCAGACCCTATGTAGAAATGATGCCTTTTACCATCATAACCGACCACGCCAGTCTTAAGTGGTTAATGACCCTTAAAGACTTAAGCGGAAGATTAGCCAGATGGTCGTTAAAGCTACAAGCTTTTGATTTTCATATCGAGCATCGAAAGGGTTCTGAAAATGTAGTAGCTGATATGCTATCACGCGTTCCACAAGAAAATCTAAGCGCTATTGACACAGAAAATTTATTAGATTTTGAAACAATTGAGTTCGAATCTGAGGAATATTTAGATCTAATCGGGCAAATCCAAAATAATGCAGATAAATTACCTGACCTCCAAATAGAAGATGGAAAAATTTTCAAGCGAACAAGTTGTGAAACAAATATACAAGAAGAGTTTAAATGGAAATTATGGGTACCACAAAATCTTACACACACTATAATAGAGAAGGCTCATTCGTCTAATACATCTGCTCATGGTGGAACGGCAAAGACCATAGAAAGAGTGAAAAGGTTCTTTTACTGGCCCAAAATGATAGTCCAAATAAAAGAATTTGTAAGAAACTGTGAAATATCCAAAGAGACGAAACCCGCGAACAAAAACTTAATGCCGGAGATAGGTCAAGAGGTGGTTACCGAGAGGCCCTTCCAAAAATTATACATAGACTTTTTAGGAAAATACCCCAGGTCCAAAAATGGTAACAGCTACATTTTTATAGTGATGGACCACTTCACCAAATTCACATTTTTAAAAGCTATGAAAGAAGCTACCACAACAAATGTAATTAAGTTTTTAACACAAGAAATATTTTACAAGTTCGGCGTACCAGAAATTATCCACAATGACAACGGCTCACAATTTGTTTCCAAAAATTTTCAGGATTTGTTAGAAACCTTCGGGATCAAACATATAAAGACTGCAGTTTATTCCCCGCAATCAAATGCATCAGAAAGGGTAAACCAATCTGTTTTAGCGGCGATTAGAGCTTATCTAAAGGAAGATCATAGAGATTGGGATCTCTATTTGTCAGAAATCGAATGTGCTCTTCGCACTTCGATTCATTCAGCCACCGGTTTTACACCCTTCTTTGCCCTTTTCGGTTTTCATATGTTTACGAATGGTGCAGACTATAGGCTTGCCCGTAAACTTAAGTCCCTTTCAGATCATGAAATCCTAAATGTTAACTCTAATGAAAAACTTGAATTGATTAGGGAAAACATTAAGAGGAATATGCACGATGCATATGAAAAGAGTGCCGCCAGGTACAACAAAAGAGCCCGAAATGTTAAATTTATACCTGGTCAGGAGGTTTTCCGTAAAAACACATGCCTGAGTGATTTCGTGAAAAACATTAACGCAAAGTTTTGTAAGAAATTCTTGAAATGTAGAATAGTAAAACCAGTCGGAAATAATATGTATGAATTAGAGGATTTGAAAGGAAAACCAATAGGTATCTTTCATGTGAAAGATATTAAAGTTTGAACTATTACAGTTTTTTTTTATCTGTGCAATATTAGGATATACAAAGTGCAATATTAGGATAAGTAACAGAAATTAAATTATTATATATTAAAATTATTTATGCATTATGTGTCTGTTTTGTCCTAATATCTCACTGAGTACCTGATTTTTTTTAGATTTAGAAGAAAATTCTGTGATAAAGCCAAACCCCTGTGCAATGTTAGGATTAGTAATATGTTTTAATGTTTCGTTAAATATTTTGTTTGTCCTAATACATACATACATATATCGCTACGTTTTACCTTAATGTTTGTCACGTATCAGTACGTGAGTCTTTTGTACATTAAAATCGTCCTTAAATGTCTTTACATGCTTTAGTCTGTCCAAGCCAATTTTTTCTTTTTGTCTTCAGGTTTCCGTACATTGTGATTACGTTAGAACGAAAAACACCTGTTAAAAAAGCAAAGAATTTAACAAAGTAATAGTCTTCCATATCAATAAAAAAAATATACTTCCCGTGGCTAGTGTTCAGTTCTATGACAATTGTCTTTCTTTTGCATATGTATATAAAATGCTATTTTTCTTTTCATCTAGCGCATTAGCATAGTAGGTATAGTTTTTTTTTGTTGCCCGGCTAGTTCATGGTTGAATATCAGGGTGTGGGAGTTCCCCACGTTGGGCTTTGGTGGATGCAAAACATTATACCCGCACACCGTCCACTCTGATCATAATCAGCGAGACCGGAGTTTTGTTGCGGGCAGGGCCCCAAGCATATTCGCCAGGAACGTATATACGCCTCTGGCCATAAAAAAATTTTGGCGTGACGGATCCCTATATTAACACATTCGGGAAGGAGGCGAAATATGACCAATGCGTCCAATCCCTCATTATATATCTTTAATTAAATATTTCAGGGAGTGGCATTTGTGGATGGAGGCACTTTCTCCTGCCAAATGTCCCAGTGCTTGTTCTTAAATATTAATTGTTTTGAATTGCGTTTTTTTTTGTTGTTGGTATTGTCTTTGTAATAATTTCATAAGCTGAAATAAAAATAATATTGTAAATTAGTTATATGTAAATAAAATAATAAGGAACGATACATATTTATTTACCTGGAAAATATCCTCCACTTTTATTACAACTTCTGAAAAGATAAAATGAAAATTTGCATTAAAACCAAAAATATACTTACCAACATGTGTTCTGCTCAGCTTTAATGAGAAAATGAAATACGTGTGAGAACATATGACTAGTGTTGTGTATGTATTGAGCTTTTAGTACTAAAGTAGTAACAGCGTTGCCAGTACTAAGCAATGAATATACAATGACAGTGTTGTATTTTTCATTCATAAAATAATTTTGAAATTTAAAAATTTGTTTTGTTTTAATGTAAAAAGTTATCTGCCTAAAAATGCTGCTCGCCTGTTATGAGAAAGGGGAGTTATACGTGAAAATATATGCAGAGCAAACAAATATTAGAAAATAATATTTTTTTAAATAAATATGAAGATATAGATAGGTAATTTGAAATTATTGGTGTAAATGTTGTTTTGATTAAAGTATCTTAGGAAATTCTTGGCGGCAATTTAAGAAAAGGTAAATGTTGCACGAATAGGCGGGAAAACGCTTCCATGTATATACCTTATATATCTTAGGTGAAGTTTAGCGGGAAAAATCGCACATTATGTATCTTGTTTTACCGCGGAAAAAGATATTCAAAATAGATTCGAAATACATAACGTATCAAAAGTATTTAAGGAAGTATACTAAGAGAAAATTGATCAATAGACAATCAGTAGTGCAGTAGTGCAGTGCAAAAAAAAAAAAAAAAAAAAAGTGAGAATTAATTCTAACTATAAAATAAAATTAAATCCTTTACTGTGAAGTAAAACAACACAAGTAGTGTTTTTTTTATTTCTTAGAGAGCAAAGTTTTATTTAAATTGTTGTAAAAACGTAAGTTTTTTTCAAAATTAAATACATAGTAGTTAGTAATTCGAAACGAAAAAAATTAAATTAGTTCAATTATAAATTGTGTTGTGTTTCCTAACAGCTGGCTATTAACCGTACCCCTTGAGGACTGGAGAACGCTTCCAAAGATTAACTCCAGGAATAGCCAGGTAACAATTTTTATTTTAATTAAAAACCGCTTAGATTGCGTATTTTTGCACCCTTAATCGACTACCTGTAAAAAGAAAAAGGAAAAAGGAAGAGATTATATAAGAAAATTCATCTTACCAGTTTATTGTGCGATATTTGAACTGTGTCTTGATGAAAGCTTTTGAAGATTTTGAATCTGAACACGTCAAGGTTCAAAAAAGAAATTTAAATAATCAGATGTAACGTTTAAAAAAGAAGAAAGGAAAACAAAACAAATTATTCATGTTAATATTAAGTGTAGTGTTGTGAAATTTAAAAGTAAAAAACATTAATTGTATTGTGTAGTTTGTGTGTTTAGATTTAAGGCTAAATTTTAAGTTTTTTTTTTCAAATACGTGGTAGAAGAAACTAAAATTTGTTATACATATATATCTCTAGATATTTGTGTTGAAGAGAAAAAAATATATAAGAACATTACCTGAATTTTAGTGCTCAAATTAGGCGTGAAGTTTATGAAAAGAAAGGCGTCTGTTTGAACAGGGGAATATATGTCCTTAGGGAGCTCCTTCAGGGGATAGATAGTTGTTATTCGCTTATTCAAGATTGAGGAAGTTAAATAGTTTGAGCTCTGGAAAGAAAGGAACGAAAGTAATGAGAAATTTAATTTTTTAATAACGTTTAAAAAAAAGTGTAAAGAGATATACGTGTAAGAAGCAGTTTATTTTTTTTGTGAAATTTTGCTGGAAGAAAAGGTTTCTGTTAATATTTAAAAATTTAAATCTCCTAATTTATAAAGTTTTGTGTTCTCATAGATTTAAGTAAATCTTCTTATATTTATGTAGTATAGTGTTTTTTTTAGTGTTATACTTAAAATTATAAATAAAATTATGCTTGTTAGAAATTAAATGAAATTAAGATGATGGCTTAAGTTAATATAGTTATGGCAATGATAGACTGGTAAGTGGTAAGAGTACGGTCGAGTGGAATTAGGGTCATGGCTATGCAATATGTTGATCCCGTGCTATGACAAGGATGGGAGGGTATATTCAGAGACCAACATCTGTCTCTGTGTTCGTGTGTGGTATGTTGTTTTTAAAGTATAGTTTGTTTTTTCTTACCTTTGTTTTATTGTTACTGTCGCGAACCTGACGAGAGGGTTGGAACCTCCTGAGGAAAAATTAGGCTAGCCGGAAACCTCGTTAGGCGTTTCAATGCAGACCGTAACACCTGCTAAGCCAATTGCTACTGGAGCCTTACTTTTAATATGTGAAACCGACCTAGCTCAATCAAAATGGAAAAGAGGACAAATTTATAAACTTTTCGTTGGTAAAGACGGAGTGGCAAGATCAGCCGAGGTTAATACCACCAATGGTTTGTTGCGGCGCACAGTGACGCCTTTTCTTAAAACCCGTGGCAAAAATACATAATTTTATGACAAAATTTTATGAAATAAATGAAAACATCGTATAAAGAACTACTTACTGATCAGAATTCAAAAACGTTTTCCTTAATTGCAAAAAAATTATAGTTTCTGAAGCTGCTCAAAATCGACAATTTTTTAGAAAGCAAAAAAAGGGTTATCTTGAAAAAATAAATGCACTTTAGAATTGAAGTGTCAGAAACATAGCCGTTTGATTACAACTTTTTTGGTATTTTTTTAAGGTATGTTTGTTTTTTATGAAAAGAAGTAGTAAAATGTTTCGCAAATGCCCTACTTTTTCGGCAGTAGCCGCTTTTTAGACGCCATATAGTTCCTTTACGACTGAGAAGTTAAATCGCTGAGCATGGCAACATGGTTCTGTTAATATGTGTAAGGCTCGACAATTAACTGAGGGAGAGAGAGTGCAAGCGCGATATTATGCAAATAACAAGAATCTGTGGAAGCTGGGAACAATTAAACACAAATTCGGACATTTAAACTACTTGGTAAAATTAGATGATGGTCATATTTTCAAACTACATATAAACCAATTGAGATCAACAGTGATTAAACAGATTGGCAACTTTATAATTATTATTACAGTCATGTATCTTTCTAGTTTAGAGACAAACTCCTGTTCATTACATTTTGATACTCCATTGTATAAACTTCATATCCATATATATATATATATATATATATATATATATATATATATATATATATATATATATATATATATATATACAGTTGAAATGTACAAAGAACTTGTATTGCTTAGTCCGCTATAATAACAAGTGTAAAATATGAATTTCAAAATTGAAGGGTGTCCCAATAGTTAATATAAAAGTGATATATATGGCCAAACTTTTCAACTGTTATAGATAGACAATTAAAATTTACAAGAACCTATATTGCTTAGTCCGCTATTACAACAAGTATAAAATTTGGATCTATAAATTATTGATGTAATTTGACCATTATGTCCTCCTATAGACAAACACTTGAAAATTAGACAGAATGTTCACTATTATGTCCGGTATAACAACAAGTATAAATATTTAAAATTGGAAATTAAAGGGTGTCCCCATAGTTGATGTAATTTATTGTATATGGAAACAGAATCTGTATGACAAAGTCCTCTATAACAAGTATTTAAATTTCAATTTAAAGGGTGTCCCAATAGGTGACGTCATTTGATATATATGGCCCTAACTTTTGAACAGTTATTGACACTTAACAATTAGACAGAATGTCCATTACTATGTCTGCTATAATAAGTATAAATATTTCAAATTATAACTTATAGGGTGTCGCAATAGTTTATGTAATTTGATGTATATGGCCAAACTTTTAAAAAGTTACAGACAAACGTTGAAATTTACAATGACCGCTATAACAAGTATAAAATTTGAATTCGGAAATTACAGGGTGTCCCAATAGTTAGTGTAATTTTTTGTATATAGCCAAACTTTTGATCCACTGTGCACAGACAGTCGTTTGGCATTGGTTTGACCTGAAAAAGACCAGAACCCTGGGGTCTTGTGCCCTTATATACTCCGTAAGCACTGCTCCCCCGGTAAAAAATCGACTTATATTTGCATTAGATTATTGTATTCAAAAATTAGTTTTTTTATCTGAATTGACAGTTTGTGCTACGACATATAAAAAACTTCGCTAACATCTTCCTCGAATATAATATAATCATTGTATTATTAACGACTTAAAGAAACATGATTTTAAGCTTGTCTGTTTTGAAGTCGGTTTTTTGCAAGAATTATTAATAAATTTCATCTATTCAGAAAAAAATTATTATTTTGCAAAAGTACTAATAAAACAAATGTGCAACTGTGTTATAATAGTTTCTGGATTCATGTACAATCCGAATTTACACGATGCCATTTTTTTATGCCATTATTTTCATGTCTCAGCAGCAAATTTCATGACACATTTTTACGATGAAAATTTTCATGCAATTGGCTTGAATTTTTTTTTTGACATTTTATTTTGATTTAATATTCGTAATTTTTATCTTTTGTGCGTTATTTCGAAAAATATATGTATCTGCTCGTACTGAAATACAAAATAAATAAAAATGAGTCAAACAAAGAATAAAATTTTACAAGAAATTATTAAAATCATACCGAAATGTATACATAATTAAGCCAAAAAAATTAATTTTTTAATTCAACTCTGAACGAACGAAAATTGCACAAAGCAAGTGTCAAAAAATCCCCTCAAAATTTAAGCCATGCCATTTTTTTACCCCGCTCGCTTCTCTACACCACTTGCCAACAAACAAAATTCCATGCAACCACTTTTATTAAAAATTTCATGCTGAAAGTTGGCTCTAATTATTTTGTAGCCACCTAAAGGTCTTCAATAATTTGCTTAAGCATTTGACAGACTTTTCGTTCATTTTTTGACACCAGCTGTACATTATAGTTGGGTCTTTAGTCTATGATCGTCATTATCAAAAAGAAAAATTAATAACTTTTCGGTATCCATAACCAATTGATGGCCACCACGATTTCCTGAAAAATAATTGTTTGAAGCTCTCCTTCAACAAATCTGAGCCTTGCAGTTGGACAAAAAAACGCATTTACATGAATTATTGATATTGCGCGCATATATTGACTTATCCTGACACAAGATTTTGATAGGCGGAGCAACGCCTACAATGCATATTATAAAATAAGAATGTTATCCATAAATTTTTAAGAGAAGCAAGAAAGACAATTACCAAGAGGAAAACTTGCATAATTTAGAAAAACATCGTCTATGACAAGGCGAATCCATAACAGGTGATTGAAGTGGTGAAAAAGGTCATCATATGCATGAAAGCGAAAAGTCAAACTCCATATAAAAAAATTATAAACAAATTTTTCTATATGAAATTTAGAACAACTGCAAAGGAGGCGAAAAAGCCTGAATTGGCCCGTGCAATCGCCTTGGTCTATGCTTAAGCCTGGTACTCTGTTCAGTATTTCATGCGGAATGCTGTAAAATTACATACATAAAAAATTTCAATAAAAAAGTCATGAAAAAATGTTACAGAAGTAGTACTCTGTTTTTGCTGTGGAAAAACATTGAAATGTTTCTGGCAACATTTTATCAAAGCTGTGAAATAAAGCAAAGGGGCATTATTTCATGTGGAATTTTTCGAACAATAGCTGATCTCTTGGCTTTTGTTAACATTTCTAAAACAATGTGGTATACTTAAAAACAATAAAATCCTAAAATTTTTTCAAATCGCGAGATAGACACCACATTTTAAATTTCAAATTTTCCCTGTGAAATAATAAATGTTGCTCAACATTTTTCACAAATTCGAACAGAGTTCTAGGCTTTAGATAAAAAATTCAAAAGGTAATAAAATCAATCAAGGCGAATCTATTTTACTAGGTAGCAGCACGGCGAATTTAATTAATTTTTTCTTTACTTTTTTGTGAATAGCAGGTGTCAAAAATTTTATAAATTTGAAAAAAAAATAAAATTGTATTTATTTAAAAAAATGTTTTAATATTAAAAAAAAACTATCAGAAAAGGTAAAAGTGGTTTTACACGACGTGTATTTGTCATATGACTTGTCACTTTTCCATGTGTAAATTCTAAACACGTCATGTGAACCCTTTCAAACATAACATGTGTATTTTTCATGTGTACAATACATATGACATTTTTCATTTAGAATGTGTTCTGTTTTGATGTGACAAAGCATCTGGCATTCTGTAATGCCAACTTGATATTTTGCTATTTTAGGTTTTTTGTGGTACCAAAAGTACTAAAATCGTGGCAAAAGCACTAGGTTTGCATCTTTGCATCAGCTGTGGTTGGCAATAAAAAACTGTGTGACGGAAAAATTATGTATTATAGATTATGTCAGATGTAATTACACACGTACGTTTGAAAAATTTATAAACCGTAGCAAAAATTATAAACCGTATGTAAAATACCTATTTTGACAAACACATGAAATTACATATGGATTATCAAACTGAAAAGTCAAAACACACGTCGTGTAAAACCATTTTAAGGAAGAAGTGTTTTTAGTTGTTGGATGTGATATTTTCGTTAGTGCTTTTGGCGTCTGTCGTACATGTAACCAAAAACAAAATGCATGCGGGTCAAGGCGAATCTATTTTACTAGGTGGCAGCACGGCGAATTTAATTATTTTTTTCTTTACTTTTTCGTGAGTAGCTGGCAAAAATTCATTTATTTTTTTTTTTAAATTTGAAAAAAAATAAATAAAATTGTATTTATTAAAAAAATTTCAATATTAAAAAAAATACTATCAGAAAAGGTAAGGAAGAAGTGTTTTTAGTTGTTGGGTGTGATATTTTCGTTAGTGCTGGCGTCTGTCGTACATGTAAAGCAGCATGGCCACACATCAAACTGCTGCTTCAAACTCGCTCTTTTGTGATTGTGTTAGTAAAAAAAATACTCACACGTGTAGGTCGGTGTGAGTTTGAAGAAAATCTAAATACTTTTGATTATCACTACCGTCGCCATAGAAATTTGAAGCCAGTTTGATGTGTGTGCATGTAATTACTTCAAATTTCATTTTTACATAATTTTCAAAGCGATTATATCTACTACTTTTTTCGCCGCGGTATAAGCAAAATGGAGGAAAAAAATTTTATTTTGGAGTTAATTGAAGTTTATATCGATTTTCTTGCTTTATGGCAAGTGAAAAGTGAAGAATACAGTAATAGAACTGAAAAATAGTCTATTTTGCTCATTTTTAACAAAAAAAAAAAAAAAAAATTTAAAATAATTTTAAAAGATTAAAAATTGTTCGTGTTTCCCTTTGCAAATCAACTTTAAAATGAAGTTTGATGGAATGAGTTTGATGTGTGGCTGTGCTAAGCAAAATGAAATATTACCAATACATACACAAATTTGAAGCAGCAGTTTGATGTGTGGCCATGGCGGTTAACCAGGGCACAATAAACAAGGTAGACTCGCGGCGAAAAGAGAGTACAACTCTGTAATAAAAATACGTACATTTTGTTGTTGTATAAATCATTTTTGGCTGTCAAAATAAAAAATGCTAGTACATTTTGACACTGTAAGATGGTGACAACAAATAGTCAGCTGAGCTCTCGAGTTTACCTGTTATGAATTCGCCTTGCGCTTAACCAACAACAAAATGCATGTGGGTGTTTTTTGGTGTTGTTTTTATTGTCGCGGCGAACCCACCTTATATAAATTCGCCTTGAAATCAATGTGTAAAAGTTATTAACGTTATATTTCTCATAAATAGAAGCACGAATAATTTTTTTTAGTTTAATTTTAAAACTAAAAAAGAACTAAACATTCTGACAGAATGCGCTATTTGTTCGGTGAATCGGATGACAAATTTATTAAGGCTCCGGACAGGTCAGAAAAGGAAACTCGTTTGTCAAAATTTAAATTCCGCTCGAATCCTATAGCGGAAGGCAAAACGGATGTAAAGGAATTCGATGCAAATGATGTCCCTATTTTGTTAAATATGGAAAATTTTCGCGTCGTTTCAGAACACCTTCCCGCGCAAATCTAATAACAACTTGGAGATTTAAACCGTAACCCTTGTCGTTTGAAGTGCTTGCCACATATAACGCCTGACGAAGAATTTGTTGAAGTTTGTAAGAAATGTTGGCTACCTTGTATATGTCGTTGATCTTCCAAAAAGTACCAGACTCTAACAGTTTCGACTTGTCTGCAAGACAAATTATTTAACAAGTATGGTGGTATTCATAGTCATATGCGAAGTACCAACAACTTTTGAAGGCAAGTATTTCGGAAAATGACCAATACCAATTCTGAATCGTATTTTTATACACTATCGATTGGTATAGGTGACTATGCGGCACAACGAATAGTTTACGCTTTATAAGTAAAAACTATTCACCTAATTTTAGCGATTTTTTTTTTGTTTCTTGTACTATAACTTTTGAATGTATTATTGAAAATGACCAATACCAATTCTGAATGGTATTTTAGTTCTCTATCGATTTATGTTTTATAAGTAAAAAACTATTCACCTTATTTTAGCGATTTTTTTTTGATTTGATAAAGTTTGCTGCACTATAACTATAACAAGTATTGGGGAAAGTGACCAATACCAATTCTGAATGGAATTTTTGTCCTGTATCGATTGGTATAGGAGACCATGCGCCACAACGAATAGTTTATGTTTTATAATTAAAAAACTATTTACCTAATTTTAGCAATTGTTTTTTGGTTAAGTAAAGTTTGCTGCACTATAACTTTGAATGCAAGTATTTCGAAAAATAATATTTCTGAATCATATTTTTGTCCTCTATTGATTGATATTTGTTCCCCGAAAAGTTTCGGGGAACAAATCTAGTTTACGGACACATCATAAAAATTGAAAAAAATTGATTTGATAAAGTTTGCTGCACTATAACTATAACAAGTATTGGGGAAAGTGACCAATACCAATTCTGAATGGAATTTTTGTCCTGTATCGATTGGTATAGGAGACCATGCGCCACAACGAATAGTTTATGTTTTATAATTAAAAAACTATTTACCTAATTTTAGCAATTGTTTTTTGGTTAAGTAAAGTTTGCTGCACTATAACTTTGAATGCAAGTATTTCGAAAAATAATATTTCTGAATCATATTTTTGTCCTCTATTGATTGGTATTTGTTCCCTGAAAAGTTTCGGTGAACAAATAAAAAAAAAAGTAGCCTATTATGTGTAAAATTTAATTTTAAGCAAAAAATGTAAAGTGATAAAATTTGGGGCGACCCTTAGTTTCGGAGTTACGGACCCCCAACTTTTCCATGTAAAGTATGGTCTATCTCGAATATATTACGGCGGAATAGGTTAATATGGGTATCATTAGAAATGTAATTGAAAATACTTTCTAACTAAATTAATGCCCCTATTACGGTTTACAACTCAACTCTACTTCAGTTGAAATTTTACAATTTGGTATTATCAATTACAACTCAACTTGTCAACAAATTTTAAGTTGAATTTAGTTCGGTTAACAAAAGTTTAAAAAAATTACAACTCATCAGTAGCAGTTGTTTCATATCAGTGTTGGGATTTGTGGTACAATTGTACCAAATTTGGTGAAATCGACACATAACTGGTACACTTCGTACTTTTTTGGTACAATTTTATCTAAAATTTATTCAAGAAATTTTTTTATTTAATTAAATTTTTTTTTACAATAATAAACATTTCTAATTTCAAAGTTCTGCAACCTTGTCTAGAACTAACTGAAATGCTACATTCTTGATTTACGTTCATTTCATAACCCTTATTTAGTTTGATAACCCTTCCATGTATAAGTAATAGGTAATTTAGAAACAAGGCCTTTTTGCTGGACTACAGTATTTGAACTTATTTGAATCGCCTCAATCTGTTTCCGGCAGTATTTGGTATATATTTTTTTTTTTCTCTTCTTTCTAGGAAGAAATCGTAAGGATTTTTTTTGGGTAAGAAGATGACTCGTTAATTATTATCCCAAATAACACCAACATACTTTATCGGATTAAGATCCGGTTACTTTGGCGGAGTTTCAAGCATCTGCTGGAAATTGCAGAATAACCACCTGCTAACATGTAATACTTTTGCTTATAAAGTAGGTATTTTGGCAAATTAATTGTTATAGCCCGTTCAGGCTGCCACGAAATTAAGTCATTTCATGATTTCGGCCGAAATTAAGTCATTTCATGATTTCGGCCGAAATCAACTTGAAATGACGTAATTTCGCATACATTTTACCATTGCCCAAATTAACTCATTCTACTTAATTTCGCCGAAATTAACTTGAAATTACGATAGACAACGCTGGTTTTGTAGAAAAAGCTACTTTTTTGCAACCATAACCAGATTTACAACCTTTAAAGTCCGTTTTGTTTGAAAAAAAAAATTAAAAGCCAAATGAAATAATGGAAATATATACATAATTGTACATTAATTTTGTTGTAGTGTTGTTATTAATATTCATGTATATTTTAAATGAATACGAAAGTGTTGTGCGAAAGCTTTTTGCAAAATAGTTAAATTATATGAATGTAACTAAACGTGATCAGCTGTTTGCGAAATTTATTCAAATGTCAAAAAGCCCAGTATGAACACTTTAGATTTCGTTCTTAATTTCAGCTCGAAATTACTTAAGTTCGTGGCAGCCTGGATGGGCTATTAGTACATAAATTAGCAACACAAAAATAACAATTCAAGGAATCAAGGCCAATTATCATTACTTTAAAATACCTAAGTATAATACCCTAGTATAATGATTTATTACATTTTAATGTCGAGCTAATTTTGTCTAAACAAAAAAAAAATTCTGCATAGCACAAGTATTTTCTTCTCTTTGGTATAACCAACATCGGCTTCGCTCATCTGGCAACATTGCCTTGAGTTGTAAACAACGTGTTATTTTTTGCTCGTGTGTGATTTTTCTTGAAAATTTAATTTTTCCTTTAAATCGCTTCCAATATGGCTAGCCAGAAGCGAGATTACTTTGGGAATAGTCCCAAATTTAAGACGATAAGGATTGATCCTGGCCCTAGTAACAGGTTTCATTTGCTAGCAAATGAAGAAGAAGAAGAGGCAAGAGCAGTCAAAGAAAGGGTTCCACCAATAGTGGTAGACTCGTGTCACAGTTTCTCAAAATTTTGGGAAATACTTGGTGAGGAGTACTTCTTCAAGAGAATGACAATTGGAACTAAAGTTACATGCAATACAATGGTCCTGTATGAAGCTGCGTTAAAAAAGCTGAGTGAACTGAAGTACAGTTTTTATACACACGAAGTTAAAGACGTAAAGCACTTTAAGTTAGTGTTATTTGGTTTGCCAAGAACAGACGCAAAGCTTTTAAAGGAGGAATTGGTTAAAATGCACAACATAAACCCAGTAAGTGTCAAAGAAATCGTAACCAAAAGGACTACAGTTGATGACGCTATATACTTGATTGAGTTTAACAAACAAGAAGTGTCAAAAAATGATATTATGAAAATAAAGTACTTTTGCAATATTGCTGTTTACTGGAGAAGACCTCTTAAAGGGAATAAAGGGCCTACGCAATGTACGAAGTGCTCTATGTACGGACATGGAGCTAAAAACTGCAATAGAGTTATCGTCTGCGCAGTTTGTGCTGGCAATCACGACCAGACTGAGTGTGTATTGGCCAAAAACACTCAAGGGAGTAATGTTGTTTATAAATGCCACAACTGTAGCCAAAAAAACTTAAGAAACTCGAATCACAGGTCCGACGATCCTAAATGCCCTTGCCGTAAAGATTATTTAGAAATGCGCCTACGATTAACTTCTAAGTCTAGACCTAATTTCAACAAGTCGAGAATTAATCATGTATATGATGAGACTGAGTTCCCACACCTGTCAAGTCAGAGTCAACCAACTGATTCACGAGAGCACAACTTCCAAAGGAAAAGTTTGTACTCTGAGGTTTCGAAAAACAGACCCCGCGACAGCAACAACGATGATGACTTATCTAACGAGAGATTGTTAGAAATCTTCTTTAGTGCTGTGGATGCACTAGAAAAATGTCGAAATAAATTTGACAAATTAAGAGTGCTTGGCATGATGCTCAAGCATGCTATATAAAATCATGGGTAGTCAAAATGTATACGTTATGCACTGGAATGCTCAAGGCATAACAACTGAGTCAGCAGCTGCACAGCTCGAAAAAGTTCTCCATGAGAAAAATATTGATATTCTACTTCTTAACGAAACGTTCATGAAGCCGTATCATAGGTTAAAATTTGGAGGCTACAAAATATACAGAGAAGACCGTCAAACACATGGTGGGGGTGTGCTTATAGCGGTTAAAAATTACATAGATCATAAGTTGTTACCAAACATTAAAACAATAACCATAGAAAATATCTCTGTGGAAGTTAAAATAAGTGGACGTCCCGTAAGTTTTATCTCTGCTTATAATCCAGTTTACACTTCTAATTTTAAAACTGACTTAGAACTTCTTACCAATTCGTTTAGTGACTATTTTATTTTTGGTGATTTCAATGCACAACATGTGAGTTGGAATTGTATTTCAAACAATTCAGCTGGCAAAGAACTGTACAGACATCACTTAAGTTCAAGTTATTATGTATATCATCCGGATACACATACTAGATTCGGCCAAAATATAATTCCAGTCCAACCATCCACGGTTGATATTTTACTTACTAACTCTAACATTTCATTTTCGCAGTTACAGTCACATCCAAATATTTTACAGTCTGATCACACCCCAATATCTTGTTACATTTTTGGAACACCACAAAATCACTTTGTTACAGTTCCGTTGTATAATCAGGCTGATTGGCCAGCAATTAAATACTGGGTCGAGAATGAAATTAAGAATCATAATATCGGACAAATAGAGCTTAACAATATAAACCTAGATTCGTCATTAAATAAATTAGTTAGTATAGTTAAAGAAGCTTTTTCCAAGATTCCAATTGGCCAGAAAAATCCTTGGCAGAGGGAAATTTCAAATACGTCTAAAATGCTGATTACTCAGAGGAACAAGTATAACCGTAAACTTAAAAGATGTAGAGTACCTAGTTACAGAACTCAACTAATCAGCATTTTAAAACAGTTGAATCACTTAATTGATTTTCATTTGAAAAGGGATAGAAATGAAGCGTGGGCTAAATTCATTTCCAAACTGCCTTCCGGCTCTAAAAAGTTTTGGAAACTAACAAAAGCTTTAAAAGGTAGAAATTCTGCAATCCCCGATCTAAATATAAATGGGGAAGTTTTAAGTACCGGTGAAGCAAAAGCAAAGGCCATTCCGGAAGTTTTTAGATGCAACAATAATATCACCAACAACAATTCATCACCTTTAGATAATGTGGTTCTAAATTATGTGCAGGAACTTAACAATGTAAATCACAGTGACAATTTTGAATTCACAGATGCAGTAGAGGTAAAGACATTTGTTTTTTCATTAAAAAATAACAAAACCCCAGGTTTAGACGGAATTAACAGCATTATTTTAAAAAATATGCCCGATTACTTTTTTGAAACTTTGAGCAAACTATTTAATTACTGCTTGAGAAATGGTCACTTCCCCATGATATTTAAAAAGGCCAGGGTTATACCTATTTTCAAAACTGGAAAAGATCCAAAATTGCCTTCCAGCTATAGGCCAATAAGCATTTTGAGCTTGTTGGATAAAGTCTTTGAAAAAATAATCCACAAAAGAATCGTAGAGTTCTCAGAACAGAATAACATTATACATCAGCAGCAGTTTGGATTCCGAAGAGAGCACTCTACGGTACATCAAATCAAACGAGTGGTTAATATTATTGAGAATAATAAAAGAAATCGTAGAAGTACAGGGATTATATTTCTTGACATTGAAAAGGCTTTCGATACAGTATGGCATAATGGCCTATTGTATAAACTTAACTCTTTTAGTTTGCTTTATATTTACAAAAAATCATACAAAGCTTTTTAGACCAACGTTCATTTGTAGTTTTCGTGGAGCGCATCTCATCAGATGAAAAACATATACTCGCAGGTCTACCGCAAGGTTCCGTTTTGTCACCTACGCTTTATTCGTTATACACCTCAGATATCACTCTACGCAGGAATCAGGAAGCAGCATTTTATGCAGACGATAGTGCTTTCATTTGCAGCGGTAAGGTATCTAATTCATTAGTTAGGAAAATGCAAGAGAGCTTAAATTCAAGCCAAAAATATTTTAATAAATGGAAAATAAAGGTCAATGATGATAAAACACAGGCCATTATTTTTCCATATAATAAGTCGCCAAAACGCATACCTTCTCAATCTATGTTGTGCCGTGGGAATGTTATACCTATAAAGTCAGAAATCAAGTATTTGGGCATTATAATGGATAAAAAACTAACATTTAAGCAAAATGTCAACCAAATTTGTGAAAAAGCTATAAAGTGTGGTCGGGCATTGTTTCCCATACTCAACAGAAGATCTAAATTGAATATGAAAAACAAAATATTGTTATATAAAATGTGCATTCGACCAATTATGAGTTACAGCTGTCAAGTATGGTTTCATAAAACTGCGAAAACTCATACCAAAAAGCTTCAGATTATACAAAACAAAAATTTGAAAATAATTCATAATCTTCCTCGTAGGTATCCGACAAATTTACTTCACAGTAACTTTGGACACAAGATGATAAACGATTTCACTAGAGAACTGACACTGACATTTAATGAAAAATGCAGGCTGTCAAACTTTGAATCAATACGGAATTTACAAGGTAATCACTAAGATTCGTTCGTTAAGAATGAATGTATTAGTGATTATCCAAACAAATTTCTTTATAACTTCCATAGAGATCAAAAAGGTTTTTGTGAGCTATTTTCCTTAAGGCTGTATATTTATTGTTATTAGTTTTGTAAATTTAATTATAAGACTGTTATTGTTGTAGTACTTATAGTAAAATCTCATACCTCTGTACCTTTTATATTTTAAACTTGTAAATAAAGACTTTTATTAAATTATTAAAAAAAAAAACATCGGCTTCGCTAAAAGCGTGTTTACATTGCGTGTACAAGTCATATGGAATGTCAGATTTTCCATATGTATAACTATACACATAGTGTAAACCTTTTGAAACATAACATATGTTATTTATCTATGTGCAATAACATGTGTTAGTTTTTTACTTAAAGCACGCTCTATTTGATGTGTAAAACTATATGACAACAATTGATTTCAGTGATGTTCACTTTTATTTTAAAAAATTCCGCTGATTAATTTTTATCATGAATTTAAGGAGTTTTAAATTAACCAATATCTTTATTCTAATTTTGTTAGTAATTATATGTTCGCAGATTTATATCGATACCTCATAGCTAATATTAATAATAAAGTTATGTAATCTAATATACATATATTATATATCTATTTGCAAGTTTGTTTAATTGTATGTCAATCACGGCTAAATCGAATTTAATGATATTTAAAACATAGACAGATCTTTATTTTTTGTGGGTCCAATGGGATATATCTGTTTTCAAAATTAGGGCCAGGAGGTTATAAGGGAAAGACTGAATTAAAAATTTACTTTACTATAGTGCATTATTTTTTAAATATTTTTTAAGACGGTAAGTAAACTGTGTAAACTGTAATATCACCTAATTAACTACTGAGGTATTCTGGGTATCGAAACTGCTGCAAATCTTTTAATTGAGCCGTTACTTTTGAAAATGAGAGAACTTCATTTTGTGAAAAAAATGAATAAAACCTAAATCTTATTACAAGTTAACATAAATTTATGTTTTTAATCCATGTTGAATACTACTATTTTTTATATTGCAATATATTAAGAAGCATTATCAGAATTTAGCGATCATACTGCAACTATGGTGAAAAATCTTCGCTATGTAACCTAAGAAATATATTTAACGGCCCCTTTCACAATGTCTGATTATAAATTAACAAGAACTTTAACCGAAGGCACAATTTAACAAAAAAGTGTCTGTTAAATTTAACCGAAGAAAATTTGCCGGTTAGTATTTTAATTGTCAGATTTTGTTCAATAAAAATATTTATTGAATATTAAATTTTAACAACAAATATTTGAAATTTATTTTATAAATCTATTAAAAAATTTTGTTGCCTGTTTGCTGTATTAAAGGGTCTTGCTTGACAATCACCAGAGTTTTTCAAGGAAAGAAGGGGTGTTAGCGGAGAATAACTGCTGTTGCTCTTGATAGAAAAAGAAAATATGGAAGTCAGAACACACGTTTTGTAATTGGCAGAGGTGCTTTGTTAGTTCCCAATCCAACGACACCATTCATCAGTTGCACCAATGTAGACGCCTGCTGCAATTCAAATAGGCCTGTACTAGCGAACATTAAAACATAGACGCGAAAAAGCTTACAATGAACCTGAAAACATCAATTTGACTCACTGTCGCAACTATGAAACCATCTCTCATATCCTTCAAAAACACTGCTTCCATTATATGGAAGATATATTCACTTCGCCAGGGTCTTAGTCAAGAGGTATCTGTGAGTATGTACGGTGTACCGTTCGAGGCGATTCGACAGAAAATGCAGTTGCAATGACGATGATGAATTTTAATTCAGTAGAAGTAAAGGCAAAAATTTCAAACCTGAAATTCAGGAAAGCTGCATATTGACCTTAAAGCATTATTTACAAAGAATGTATCACAATACACAAAAATTTTAATCGATATACAGATAATTTCCTTTTCCTATTGTAAGGATTTAATTGATGCGAAATAGTAGTCTAATAAATTTTAACATTTTTAAATACATAAAAATAGCAAACGAATATTGTTTTTTTTTTTAGTTTTTGTTTTTTGTGACCAATAATGTATTTTAACTATTGTTTTATTTTTATATCTGGATATTAAATAAAACAGAGTGCAGTTTTGCAATTACTGACCCAAATAACTCAAGAGACAACATTTAGTTCATCTAATCTGAAACCACATGCATATATTTGTGTTATCTGGTTTTAAAATTAACATATTTATATAAATACTTGGTTTTTAAAATACTATCTTCCATTACAATATTTTTCGTAAATAAATGACCACAGCATTGCCATACTTTTTCTTATATTCTTTTGTTAGGTAACCGTATGATGGTGAAATCCAAATCGATAACCGTCGGTTATATAGTGCCTGTTAACCAAACCGACAGTTAGTTAATTTTAAATTAAAAATAAAATAATCATACCTTGTGAAAAGGGTCGTAAGTATTGTAATTTGTTTCTTTTTCCACTTTTTACTTTAAAATTAAATATAATTTTTTTTTTATTGATTTTTTGTTTTACTGTACCAAAGATGAATGAAATGATATTGAAATAAAATATATAAGTAAATAAACTATTCCATTTTTTGGTATTATAATTACATTCCAGTAAAAGAATATCAACGTTTTCATCAAATCATTGCCTTTGAAAATGAGACAACTACATTGGCGCATACCAAAACCTTTTTTTTTCCGTTAAAATATATATATATATCTGTGGCAAAAAGGAAAAAGTGCTTAAGTCTGATTTTTAAGTTTTGTAGGAGAACAATTTTAAACTTAAAAATTAATTTTTTAAAAAAATATCTGATCTTTAAACTTCGCACATGGAAGTCAAACGTATGTTTTGGAAATTATTTTAGATCTACGAAAAGTACGCAGGCGGTGCAATTAATAAGTTGTGAAAAAAATATTTTTTGATTTGGAAAAATAGCTTGTAGTTTCTTAAGCTTTTTTCCCAATGCGTTTAGACATTGAAAAAAGATAAGCAAATTTAAATTTCGCTATAACTTCCTCAAAAATGGTACAAAATAATTGAAACTTTGCCCATGGGTGGTTTGGAGTACGGAGATTCCAATGGTGCCACTAACTTAAATTTTGCTTAAGTCGACTTAAGCACTTATTCCTTAATGCCACAGATATAATAATAGTTATCCTATTATTGCATATTAAACTTACATGCAATAAGACCACAAAAAATATAAAATAAGTCTAATCCTGCTGGTGAATTTTTTAACGCCATTCAAATAAAATAAAGTTCCCTCATTTTCAAAAGCAACTACTCAATTATTTTAAAGAAATTTATTAATTTAATTTGAATTAGGATAAAAAATATTTTATTCCTAAGAAAAAAAATTTTAAATAAATTGACATTAACATCAACAAAACTATTCATTTAATTATTGCTGATATAGTTCAAATCAAGTCTCTTATAAATTGATTTCTGTACTGTTGTAGAAGCTCCCAAATGATAACACAAAACGGTACTTCTTTGCATAACTGACATCACTAGCGAGTTTCTAATAAAATGAAATGGCGGCAAAAATAATCGGCGAGAAGAAAACAAACTTTTTTAGCAAACTTTATGCAGAATTGCTTAAAAAGTATTATTTCTGGGGAAAAAAATGTAAACAAGTTTTTGCAAAAATATTGCAATTTTGAAAACGCTAGTAACTCATAATTTTTTGAGGAATTAACAAAACATAAACTGATCTTAAAAGCCTCGCCCCTATAGAACCTAATTTTGTGACTGTCACTTAAATCAATTAAGCTTTAAGGGTGCTTTACAGAAGATAGTTTTTCGAAAATAAAAAAGGTTTGTTGCCTATAACTCCTAAACTATTCGTGGTACCATATAGCGACCTATAGCAAACGATAGATATTAAAACCAGAATTCAGAATTGGTATAGATTGATATTAAAACCACAATTCAGAATTGGTATAGCATTCAAAAGTTATTAGGCAACAAACTTTGGTAAAGTAAAAAAAATTGCGAAAATTAGGTAAAAGGTTTGTTGCTTATAACTCCTAAACTATTCGTGGTACCATATAGCGACCTATACCAAACGATAGATATTAAAACCACAATTCAAAATTGGTATAGATCGTTTTCTGAAATACTAGCATTCAAAAGTTATTAGCCAACAAACTTTGGTAAAGTGAAAAAAATCGCGAAAATTAGGAAAAAAAAGTTTGTTGCTTATAACTCCTAAGCTATTCGTGGTACCATATAGCGACCTATATCAAACGATATATATTAAAACCACAATTCAGAATTGGTATAGATCATTTTCTGAAATACTAGCAATAAAAAGTTATTAAGCAACAAACTTTGGTAAAGTGAAAAAAATCGCGAAAATTAGGAAAAAAAAGTTTGTTGCTTATAACTCCTAAACTATTCGTGGTACCATATAGCGACCTATATCAAACGATAGATATTAAAACCACAATTCAGAATTAGTATAGATCATTTTCTGAAATACTAGCAATAAAAAGTTATTAAGCAACAAACTTTGGTAAATTGAAAAAAAAATCGCGAAAATTAGGAAAAAAAAGTTTGTTGCTTATAATTCCTAAACTATTCGTGTTTTTTTCACTTTACCAAAGTTTGCTGCCTAATAACTTTTGAATGCTAGTATTTCCTAAAACGATCTATATCAATTCTGAATTGTGCTTTTAATATCTATCGTTTGGTACAGGTCGATATATGGTACCACGAATAGTTTAGGAGTTATAAGCAACAAACTTTTTCTATTAGTGAAAAAAGTATCTACGTATAATTCATTTAAAAAAATAATTTTTGCGACATTCACAAAATCAGATTCTAGAAGTCCAAAGCTTTGTTATTCAATAATTGTTTTTTTTAAATAGAGGGTAAAATCATGATATGTGATTGCGTTAAAAAGTGCAATATTTTTGCATTTTCATTGTTTACATTCTTTAATTATCTACTCATTATAATGTTGGCACTGCTTTTATCTTTCTTGCTTTAAGCGGTAGGAACACTATTACCGACATTATTTTCGCGAATTTTTTTCACTTTACCAAAGTTTGTTGCTTAATAACTTTTTATTGCTAGTATTTCAGAAAATGATCTATACCAATTTTGAATTGTGGTTTTAATATCTATCGTTTGGTATAGGTCGCTATATGGTACCACGAATAGTTTAGGAGTTATAAGCAACAAACTTTTTTTCCTAATTTTCGCGATTTTCTTCACTTTACCAAAATTTGTTGCCTAATAGCTTTTGAATGCTAGTATTTCAGAAAATGATCTATACCAATTCTGAATTTTGCTTTTAATATCTATCGTTTGGTATAGGTCGCTATATGGTACCACGAATAGTTTATGAGTTATTAACAAAAAACTTTTTTTATTTGCGAAAATTTATCTTCCATACAGCACCCTTAAATATTAAATGATTTAAGTGACATTCGAAAAATTAGGTTCTATAGGAGTAAGGCTTTTAAGTTCTGTTGATTTTTTTTTTTTAATTCAATAAAAAATTATTATTTATTAGCCCTTTGAAAGTTTCAATATTTTTGCAAAAATTAGTTTACATTTTTCATTAATTCCTAGAAATTGCGCCAAATTGTCCATTTTTTGCAACCGTGTAAAAAAGGTTGTTGGAAACCCAGAGTTTGTTTTTTTCTCATGCGTGCAAAAATATGCAAAATTGCCTAATAACAGCAATAAAGCTAGTATTATTAATTTTATTATATAGTCTAATAATTAAAAAAATAATCCATCTAAACCACACTTTGAAAACCAGCTGTTTTAAATATTTGATTTTTATTTTCAACAACAGGAGGTTATGTCATATGTACGTAACATGGGTACGTTTGAACACAAAAATTATAAACCATATGTAAAACACTGATTTTGACATACACATGAAATTCCATATGGATAGCAATTTTGACAGTACATATGAATTTACACTCAATGTAAACACACCTTAACTAAACATTTACTGCATAGACAGCCTTCGACCGGACGCAAGGATTTTCTCCTCTATGGTATAACCATCACCGGCTTCGCTTAGAATGAAAATAAAAAATATTTTTTACCTAAAATTTTTTTATACTTAGCATTTATTACTTAGTATTTATTATTTGACTTTAGTTATATAATACTTTTAATTTCTATTCCAATGATATCCATTGCCACATTCCATCATAAAAAAATAGAAACTTTGTGAATCCGTAACTCCGATAATATGGGTCAATTTTTTTTTTATTTTACATTTTTTCTTAAAATTAAATTTTACATAGAATACGCTACTTTTTTTAAATTTTGTGATGACTCCGTAAACTGGATTTAATCCTCTAATTTAAGTGACAGTCGCAAAATTAGGTTCTATAAGAGTAAAGCTTTTGAGTTCGGTTTCTTTTCTTTTTAAATGACGAGTTAGTCGCAATTTACATAGGACAGAAACAGGGCAGACATTTTTTGAATTCTCTTTTGCTCTTGCTTAAACAATTTACATTGGACATAAACAAGACAGACAGATTTTTGCACATTTTATTTTCTGTGTTATATTCTTTACATGTTTGTGTGTTTCAAAATCTGTGTGTTTAATATAAACTCATTAAAATGAGGCCGACTTGAGAAATATAAAGTGAAGCAACAAAGAAAAAAGCGAAAAGCAGAAAAGAGAAACGAAAAAATGTCCAGTACACTAGTCATGAAATACACACTCTACCTCTTCAACCCCTTGCCTACAAATCTCGTCTGTCTGCCCATTTTTCTGTCTAATGTAAATTGCGACTTACGAACGTTTTGAAAATTGCATTATTTTTGCAAAAGTTTGCTTACAATTTATTCACATCAAATAGTACTATTTAAGCAACTGTGAAAAGGTTTGCTAAAACAAGAACAAGGCGAATTCATAACAGGTAAACTCGAGAGCTCAGGTGATTGTTTTTGCTTTGCTTGTTTACCCTTCTTTGGATGTCAAAACTTGTTTACATTTTTTTGTCGGTTACATTCATTGAATTTGGCCCGGCATTTCTTGCAAAAATTTCTTTTCTCATAGTGACAACTCTAGGCAGCTTCCTATATAACCAACCTAGTCATGAAAAAGGAAAGTATATAGATTATTTGTTTTTATTCACGCATGATTCCTTTTGAAAATTTATTTAAAAGTATTTCAAAAAGTTTATATTATTCTTTTTTCAATTTTCTACATTAAGGGTTTCCATTGGATACCATTCATAATGTAATAATAGCTATCTGGATATGCTTTCCCATAGTAATCAATTTCGATTATTATATTTTTTGAAAATAAATATTTTATACTCATAAAATAGTTATTTAAATAAATTTTCAAAAGGAATCATGCGTGAATAAAAACAAATAATATATATAACCGATTCCAAATATAACTTTTTTTGTATATAACAGCATGCGCACGCTGAGTAAATACGATTTTCGTATTTTTAATTTTTTTAATTTGCATTTTTATTTTTGTTTTTCAAAACTCTTTTTGATACATTATGAATGGTATCCAATGGAAACCCTTAATGTAGAAAATTGAAAGAAGAATAAAATAAACTTTTTGAAATCGAAATGGTTACTATGGTTTTTATTTTGTTTAGAAATTTAGATTTGGCTTTCTTTCTGGACTAATTGAACTTCTCATTTAGTCTATTAAGTTTTAAGCATAAGAATCTGAGTTTTTATTCAGAAAATTGGGAAAAAATCCACTGATGAGCTAGTTGAGCACTAGCGAAATAGCTATTTGGATATGCTTTCCGCATAGTAATCAATTTCGATTATTATATTTTTTGAAAATAAATATTTTATACTTATAAAATAGTTATTAAAATAAATTTTCAAAAGGAATCATGCGTGAATAAAAACAAATAATATATATAACCGATTCCAAATATAATTTTTTGGAAAGTATATAGTTTTTAAAAAAATTCACTTAACTGTTGAGCTCTTATTACTTATTATATTCTTTTTTTTCAGTGAACTCTCCTCATGAATGAAACCTTCCATTTACATACATGTGCATATTATAGGAGCCGGTGCCGGTGTTCTTTTTATTACTTATAAGATAAGCAAATACATAGTTTTACAGAACATTCATAAATAAACACAATTTATTTATTTAATATGAAAACTTTTATTTATTTTAATATAAGAAAATGAAAATTACACTTTGCAAACAAAAAAAAAAAAAACATGTATGCGTTGGTATATGAATAAAATTAATCGCATTTCAAACATACATTAATATGAACTGCATGAATACAATAAAACTAACAAAACAATAAAACTAACAACACAATAAAACTAACAACACAATAAAACTAACAAAACAAAAGTTTAAATATTTTTTATAAACTTCCTTTTACTGAAAGCAAAACTTTTAAAATTTAACAATTTTCAACTTTATTCTTCTTCTTTCTATTTTTGGTCAGATGCTTTTGACATTCAAAGAATATTTTACAGAAACAAAATGTATGCAGTGTTGTATTGATTTTCGCCGCGAGTCTACCTTGTTTATTATGCCATGAACAAGAAAAAATTTTGTTAAAAAGTTTGTTTTCTTCTCGACGAAATTTTTCTCAATGCTGCGAGAGAAGAGAGAAAATGGCAACATTGGCTATAAAAATATCAAGCACTTGCTTGAATATCAATTGTAAAAATTCGTAGTTAAAATATAATTTGTTAATTTTATCCATTTAATTTTGCTAGAGTTTTCTAGATAGGAAAAATAAACAACATAATATTCGGTTGGAAAATATATTTTTTGTTTATATAAAAGTAATATGAATACATTTTTTTACTAAGAGGACAATACCAATTACGAATATTACTTTTTACAACTGTGACGAAAAATCAAAAAGAACATTGATGACTACGAATCTCTCGTGTTTTCTTCATACATTTCCTGGTGTTAAACTTTGAATATTTTTTTCTTAAATGAAAAATTTGGGATAAAGTGGATGTAAATCAATGATATTATTTTCAGTGATCAACTTATTAATACAATAAAGATGGCATCTATGCAGTTTGTTTTACAACCTCTTCCAGGAACTGATGAGCAATTCATTGACAGGTGAGAATGCATTCACTAAATTAATATACATACATACATGCATATGTATGAATATTGGACGTGCCGTAGTCGTAACAAAAACAAGGACTATATTCCCATTAGGAATCCCATTACTTATTCCTAACAGTAATATTAGGTAAAATTCACTACATCAATTCATGAATATTAAGTTCTATTAACATACAGTGGCTCACAGCTTATTTTATGCAGTAGTTTTTTTTTCTTTTCAATGCTCTATAAAAACAAAACTAGCAGGAATCTAAAAAAGAATTAGGCATCATTCAATAGAAAATATTCTGGTTTAAATAAGAAAATATCATTTATTGCAAAAATCTTTGTTAATAATTTTAAAACTAAAAAAACAAAAAACAAAAAAAAAACAAAAAAATACTACAAATTTTCATGTCAGCTTATTTTATGCAGGCACTTATGATTTTGCATATAACAAGTTTAGGGACGGTAATTAAATTATTTAATATTTGGTGTGGTACCCTTTATTGTCTATGACAGATTTGAGGCGGTTTGGCATAGATGTAACCAGTTTTTGTGTAACACTGGGCAAAATATTCTACCACTCCGTCTTCAGCGCTTCCTTCAAATCATTTTTGTTTGAAATATTGTGTTTCCTTATGTTAATTTCTAATATTGACCTAAAATTTTCTATAACGTTAAGGTCGAGCGACTGTTGTGGAGGTGTCATTAAATGTGGACAGTTATATATTAACCAAGTTTGGACAATATCTGATTTGTGCTTTGGGTCGTTATCCTGGTAATATCTAAAATTTTACTTTATACCTATTTTCTCTGCACTCCAATAAATTATCCTTTAGGACCTCAAAGTACCTACATTTGTCCATTGTTGTTTCAATAAATGTTAAATTTCCATTACCAGCTGTCGACATACAGGCCCAAACCATAACACTGCCACCACCATGTTTCACTGTAGCTTTAAGGTTTTCTTTTTTTAGCTCCGTATTTGGTTTCCGCCATACATAAGACATGCCATCTGAACCGAATATGTTAAATTTTGATTCGTCGGCAAAGATAACCGAATTCCAAAATTCTGAATCCTTGGTAGAATGTTCTTTGGCGAAATTTAATCTGCAAAGTCTGTTTTTCGGGTTATTAAAAGGTTCCTTACGTGCGACTCGGCCATGAAAATCATGTTGGTGCAATACACGGTGAACAGTTTCGACGCAATATTGCTTTCCCAGGCCAGCTTCAACTTCGGCAGTCAGTTTTGTAGCTGAAACCTTTTGATTCGCCTTTATTTTTCTTAAAATATATTGTTTGTCGTTTATATATTTTATTTGGTTATATTTTGTTTGGTGCATTTCTGCCTTTGTTATGGACCCTATTTTTATGAATAAAGCGCTCGATGATTTTTTGCACTGTGGAAGCATTTATGTTAACTATTTCTGCTATTTTTTGCTGTGAGTAACCGTTTTTGAAAAGATTTAAGACCAATTCCCGTTGTTTTATCGTTGTTCGCGGACCCATTTGAATTTTTTAAAAGTGGCACTTCAAGTAAAAAAATTAGACTGAATATTCAACGCCAGACATTGCCAAAAGTAGAATACAAAAAATTCAAAAACAATAACCCTCCATTGAGGTACCGTTACAGTCATAAATGGCTGCATAATTTAAGCTGTGAGATGGAAAAATAGGATATTTTTTGTTTTAATACCTTTTAAGTATTTAAATGCAGATTTTTGCAGTGAATGATTTTTTATTGTTTATCCTGAATATTTTCTCGTTCAAATTGTGCAAATTTTTTTTTTAATGTATTGCTAGTTTCTTTTTTATAGAGATTTTAAATGAAAAAAATTCACTGCATAAAATAAGCTGTGAGCCACTGTACATACATACTATAAGTAAATTAAGTTTGACAACTTCTAGAAAAGTGGCAGTTCAAAAATAAAAATTATAGGTGTAAGTTGTCTAGTGTGTGTAAAATGCATTTTTAAGTAAAAATGTTAATGGTAAAATGTTGACGAGTCTGTAAGCTTGATTTGTTCCCACGAATCTCATATTTCTATTATAAAATACATAAAACTATTGAAAATACATATCTTTCGGGGGTGTTCAAATAAAAAAAAAAATAACTCATTAAAGGTGTGTTTAGATTGAGTGTACAAGTCATATGGAATGTCAAATTTTCCATATGTAAAACTATACATATAGTGTAAACCTCTTGAAACATAACATATGTTATTTACCTATGTGCAATAACATGTGTTAGTTTTTTATTTAAAGCACGCTCTATTTGATGTGTAAAACTATATGACAACAGCTGTTTTCAGTGATGTTCACTTTTATTTTCAAAAATTCCGCTCATACATTTTTATCATGAATTTAAGGAGTTTAAAATTAACCAATATCTTTATTCTAACTTTTGTTAGTAATTTCATGTTCGCAGATTTATATCGATACCTCATAGCTGATATTAATAATAAAGTTATGTAATCTAATATACATATATTATATATCTATTTGCAAGTTTGATTATTTGTACGTCAATCACGGCCAAATCGAATTTAATGATATTTAAAACATAGACAGATATTTATTTTTTGTGGTCCATTGGGATATGTCTGTTTTCAAAACTAGGGCCAGGAGGGTATAAGAGACATTTTTATACGAATGACTCAATTTTAATAAAAGTTGAGAACACAATTTCATAAATGTATAGTGATGAAAGGCAAGGTGTGCTTATATATATTACCGGTACTAAGAAAGACTGAATTAAATTAAAATTTTACTTTACTATAGTGCATTATTTTTTAAATCTTTTTTTAAGACGGTAACTGTGTAAACTGTAAAATGTTAATTAGGTAATAACCTAATTATAAACTTTGGACTGTAGGACAAAAAATGCTATTGAGGTATTGTGGGTATCGAAACTGCTGCAAATCACTTAATTGAGCCGTTGCTTTTGAAAATGAGAGAACTCCATTTTGCGAAAAAAAAATAAAATGAATAAAACTTAAATCTTATTACAAATTAACAAAATTTTATGTTTTTAATCCATGTTGAATGGTTCTATTTTTTATATTGCAATATACATATTAAGAAGCAATCATCATTTTTCGATTTTGATAGTTTCATTATCAGAATTTAGCAATCATACTGCAACTATGGGGAAAAATATACGCTATGTAACCTAGGAAATATAAGTATTGTAATTTCTTTCTTTCTTTTTCCACTTTTTACTTTAAAATTTAATTATTTAATTTTAGTTTTTTTTTGGTTTTTTGTTTTGCTGTACCAAAGAAGAATGAAATGATATTGAAATAAAATATGTATATACATATGTAAGTAAATAAACTATTAAATTTGTTGGTATTATAATTACATTCCAGTAAAAGAATATCAACGTTTTCATCAAACATTGCCTTTGTGAAATGAGACAACTACATTGGCTCATACCAAAACCTTATTAAACTTACATGCAATAAGACCACAAAATAATAAGTCTATTACGGCTTGTGATTTTTTTAACGCCATTCAAATGCAAATCATTAAATAAAATAAAATGGAGTTCTTTCTTTCATTTTCAAAAGCAACGGCTTCTTAAAGAAATTTATTTCTTTTCTATTGTCATAAGAATTAGGATAACAAATATTTTATTCCTAATAAAAAAGAGCGAAAATAAATTGACATTAACATCAACAAAATTATTCATTTAATTGTTGCTGATATAGTTTAAATCAGAGCTGTTAAATTTCGATTACGATTAGTAATCAATTACATTACTTTTTAAAAAGAATCGTAATGATTATATAATCCACTATTCAACAATTTCTGATTACTAATTGATTACGATTACAAATAATCAAAAAATAATCAGGATTACTTGCGATTACTGAAAAATAATCAAAAATAATCAAAAGTAATCAAAAATGAGTTCGACTACTTTAAAAGATTACTTTTGATTACTTTTGACTATTTTTGATTACTTTTGATTACTTTTGATTTTTTGTGATTACTTTTGATTATTTTTGATTTTTTGTGATTACTTTTGATTATTTTTAAAGGAATCTTGTACATTACATTTATTGAAAAAAAAAAAAAAACTATACAAAGTTAAGTTAGGGTGAATCCGCTAAATAATTGATAATTGAAAATCTGAATTAAGCAAACTATTACTTAAGATTATTTCAGTATGGCAGCTCGCGAAATCGGTATGAGAGTCATAGTAGTCTGTTTGTCAAAAGTTTGACATTTCAATATATGTCAGTTTTGATTTTTTCTGTTCTCGTTCTTTTGCCAGCTAAAACCGAAAGGTAACGGAAGTACAAATTCCAATTCAATATAAATAAAATTAAAAAAATTAAATTATAGGTGAAAATGTCTCAAAATATTTTCGAAAGCGATTTTTCCGCAGACGACAGGAAATAATAATCTTAAGTAATAGTTTGCTTAATTCAGATTTTCAATTATCAATTATTTAGCGGATTCACCCTAACTTTGTATAGTTATTTTTTTTCAATAAATGTAATGTACAAGATTCCTTTAAAAATAATCAAAAGTAATCACAAAAAATCAAAAATAATCAAAACATCACTAGCGGGTTTCTAATAAAATGAAATGGCGGCAAAAATATGCAAAATTAGCTAATAACTTATTACAGCAAGTCCCAATAAAGCTAATATTATTAGTTTTATTATATAGACTAATAATTTTAAAAAATAATCCATCTAAACCAAACTTTGAAGACCAGCTGTTTTTAATATTTGATTTTTGTTTTTAATAACAGGAGGTTATGTCATATGTACGTAACATGTGTATGTTTGAACACAAAATTTATAAACCATGTGTAAAACACTAATTTTGACATACGCATGAAATTCCATATGGATAGCAATTTTGACAGTACATATGACTTGTACACTCAATGTAAACACACCTTAAGAACCGATAACTTTTTTTGATGTAAATTTGTATATATGTATGTACACTTATGATCATATAATTAAGTCACTCACATGGATGTACCAAAAATTATTTATAATAAACATATTTTTCATGATTTCAAAAAAATTTTAACACAATATTAAATAAGTTTTAATTCATTTTAAAACTAGCAATTTATTTTTCTTCTAAATTAAACTATAAAAAATATTGTATTTTTTTCTTCTTTATTTGCATATTTTGTGATCATATAATTAAGTCATCTGAAAAAAAGATAGTTGTCGCATGAATATAGAATTTTTTATTAATTTTACCTTATATTCGGATAATACTAAGTTGAAAAGCCCCTATTCCCTCTTAAGCACATCGTTGTTTCATAGTTTGGAACAATTCAGGTCATTGGGCTGGACTTAGTTGCTTTCATTCCACCTGCATCAGTTTCATTAAAATGAGCTTGTTTTTGAATTTTCGTAAAGCTACTGCCCTTTTTATAATACCCTATTGATTTTCTATAGGATTTAATTGACGACTTTGTGCTGGTTAAAATAAGGTCTTCATTTTATTCCCTGCAATCTAGTTTTTGACACCACGGGGCAGTGCTTGGGGTCATTATATTGTTGAAATCCTCAAGCTAAAGGTAAATAATCCCCATAATCACGTTCCAAATGCCATCCTAACATTCTCCTGTTCATTTCACCCACAATTTATCCTTCAATTATATGGACCAACTCCTGATGACTATTAAACAAAAAAAAGCTTCTTCAAAGAGCATTTGTATAAGGACTCCAAATGTTTCAATATATATATATATATATATATATATATATATATATATATATATATATATATATATATATATATATATATATATATATATATCACTTGAATATAGAATTTTTTATATATATATATATATATATATATATATATATATATATATATATATATATATATATATATATATATATATATATATATATATATATATATATATATATATATATATATATATATATATATAAATATATATATATGAAATTTTGTTCTCCCATGCCATTTTTTTTTATTTTAATTATAAAAATATTTACATATAATTCATATAGTATAATGAATTAAATCATATGGAAAATCAATAGGGAATTATAAAAAAGGCAATAGCTACACGCAAATTCAAAAACAAGCCCATTTTAATGAAAATGATGCAGGTGGAATTGGAGGAACTAATTCCAACCCAATGAGCTGAATTGTTCCAAACTATGACACAACGATGTGCTAAAGTTCTAGGAAATAGGACCTTTTCAACTTAGTATTGTCCTAATATAAGGTAAAATTCCTAAAAAATTCTATATTCAAGTGATAACTATGTAACTATCTTTTTTTCAGATGACTTAATTATATGAGCACAAAATATGCACATAAAAATGGAAACAATACAATATTTTTTATAAAGATTAATCTAAAAGAAAAATAAGTTGCTAGTTTTGAAATGAATTAAAATTTATTTAATATTGTGTTAAAGTTTTTTTTTTTTTTAAATATGTTTATTATAAATAATCTTTGGTAAATATACATTGATGTATATTTTACTACCAGAGATTGTAATGATTATGAGTTTTATTTTAAAAATTGGGTTTTAATGATTATTTCTTGATTTTTATTTTCTACTCAAAGACTAAAAATTATTCTCTGAGCTTTATTTAATACTTAGAACATAACGATTATGTATTAAGTTTTATTTTCTGCTTTCGGAATAAAAATTATTCTCTGAGTTTTATTTTCTGCTCAGAGAATAAAAATTATTGTCTGAGTTTCATTCTTTGCTCGCCATTTAATGATTGATGTTTAAGTTTTATTTTCTGATTGAAGAATAAAAATTACTTTCTGAGTTTTATATTTCACTTAGAAAATAAGGATTATTTTCCAAGTTTTATATTTCGCTTAGAAAATAAAAATTATTTCTTGAGTTTTATTTTTTAGTGTGTTTTTTTTTTTTTTTCAAAATATGTAGTAAAAGGTGACTCTATTTTATGGAACATTACTGTATATACATATCGCACTCTTTCAACAATACTGTATTAACTCAAAAAAACTCAAAAGTTTTCAGGAGAGACAAAAAACTTTTTTCTCAATGCTTAAGAAAATTTTCATAAGCAAAATTTGGCAATATTTAGAAAAACCATCAATTATTGTATTGCGCGGCATTAACTTTTTGTTTGTTCATTGTCTGCAGATAAAAAAGGGATTTTTTAGTTACTATCATTTTCTTGAATTATTTTTGTTTATAAGAAGTAAATATTTTGAGTATGTTTTTTTACATGAAATTTATTGCTGAATTTAATAAATTTTTAATAAAACATATAAACATGAAAGGAAAAAGTAAACAAAGTTTTTAAAGCTAAATGAATGCTAAAAACCGCTAGAAAAAGTTTAAAGTATATATTTTATTAAATTAATTCCCTATTAAGTTTTTATAGTATAATTCGTAATACTTTTTAGGGATTATGTTTTTCTTGACTAGGTCCATAATATCCCTTTTTTTATTTTCGGACAACGGCACCTTTTCCGAATAAACACAATGTAACCTGAAATAATTACAAACAGGTTAGTTTGGTATTAGAATTGGGAAAATGAGTTTAGAACTTACTCCAGGTTTCTCCAATAATTTTTAGATTTCAAATTATCTTTCTGTACAAAAACTTTTAAATAGTCTTCATCCTTATAAGAAGTTTTGTAAAAAAATGAATCCAGGTTGTCCTTTTCTACACGGAGAGTTTTAATACTATGCCAATTTATTTTTTCGCGCTCCTCATTTGCTACGAAATTTTTGCCCCACAATTCCTGTAAGACTTTTAGATCATAAAAATCTTCATGAGATAATTTGTGAACATTATATGGCATTCCAGTCTTTTTAGCTGTGGCTATTAGAGCCGTATATTCACTTGGCGTATATACTGATTTGCTGACTATGCCTTTTTACCTGCTTCTCAATTACGCTGTGGACTTTATCACTCTCGTTTTGAGAATGACCTTGAATTAGATATTTATGTGTTATACTTCTTAAGTTATATTTTTGTGCTGCATAAAAATACATGGAGAGCAAGTATTTGTTCTTTTGATGTCCACAGCAATTGTCAGAATAAAAAATTAAGTCCAACTCCTGAGCGTTATCTAATTTTGCCACCAAATTTTTTATATATTGAAGTACGCAACTCCCAATTTCATTTGCTCCACGTTTTCCTTTTACTTCCGTCCAGAAAAAAAAATTCGACATGTTTTGCTTTGAGATCACTGACCGTAAAATTATAGCATTTTATTTTGCTTTTATAATAAAAGCTTGATGTCAATCCTTTTGGAAGTGGAAGAATTGCTTGCAGGTCGTAAACAACTGCAATGCTATTTTCTTTATCAAAATCTTTTTCCTTTCTACATAAATACTTTTTGATGTTTGTTGTAAACCCCGTTTAAGTCTTTCTTTTCATTTTCATCTGAATTCACAAAGATCGCATTGATCCTTTTTAGGTTTAAAAAATGAAATATTAAATTCGTTCTTGAAAATTCTGTAGAACATACTTTTACTACCAGGTGGCAAATTTGCAGATTCTCAAAACTCTTTGTAATCCATGTATAGGTCTGTTAGGCTTTTGCCACTCTCAATGTACTCCCGAGTTGTTTGAGCACGTAAGTAGTGACTCTCAACTTTCGGAATATTTTTAATAAATTGTCTTATGCTATTTTTCACTTCAGGGTTCACGGTTAAATGGTTCCCATGCTTTCCACGATGGTCTATTTCTACAAAACCATGTTCATCTTTCTTTTTAACAACCGTTGCTATGACTGTATCATTTATGTCAAGTGTTGCTTTAAAAAATACTTACACACTTACTTGTTGCGAGTTAATTTCGAAGAAAAATGCATTGTTCAATCTGCGTAAATCTTGAGTGCAGGAGTATCTGTACTTTGGCTTAATTGGTTTCATATTATTGGCTATAAATTCTCTTTGTCTCTTCAAGCTAGTCATATCCCAATATTTATGAAATATTTCATAGTGCGATGATTCTGTTATTTTTTTACTACACTGAAGGCGACACTTCTCACTACAACCTTCTCGCAAACGCTTGTCTTTTATCGTCTTTGAAGAATTATAAATCGATGAATAAGAATACCCTGAGTTTCGCAATTTTTTTTGCCGTTTTTGTCGGTTGTTATTATGTTCACTTTTCTCGCACTTTCTTTTTTTTTAACACTTTTTCATCATGAGAATCAAATTCTGAAGAACTGTTAATACTCACTGTACGTGGATCAAAATCATTTTCCGAATTATCACTGAATAGATCTGCAGAGCTGCTGCCAGAAGAATGACAACTTTCACTACTTATATTTGTTGTACTGTATAATAATGAATAGTGCTCTATATTTGGACAACTCATTTTGTTAATTGAACTAATTAGACCTTTTCAAATTTGATTGATTTCAAATATTCACTATTATGTTTAATAAATTTAATAATAAAATTTCATGCTGATCAAAAATGAAATGCTACATTGCTCAAATACAAAATTATAAAGTGAGATATTACAAAGTGTCATTAAAATTATTTCATCACAACAGTAATAACTCAATAAAAAAGAGTTGTTTCATGAAAACAGTAACAACTCAAAGAAAAACTTAAGCATTATTTCATGAAAACAATCATATTTCGTATTTAAACAAAAAATTTACTTAACCTAAATCAATTAAACAGTTGCATTACAAAATACTGCCTGACCAAAAGAAATTTTTATTATAAGAATAACATCTTCTCAAATCATCTCAAAATACTACTCTTTATACGAAAAAATAATTATTTGCTAAGACCAATACTTCAAACAACTCAAAATAATTTTGTTTTCTTGATTCACAGAAATAACCGATTTGTGCACGAAAAAGGTCACAACATGTAATTTAATTAAAAAAGATTAGTCAGAACTATGGGAATTTTCGGTAAACATAAGTGTTATGTATTGTTTTTGCAAAAAAAGATAAAATAAAAAAATTTGGAGTTAATACATATAATATATATATATATATATATATATATATATATTATTTTTGCGAGTTCTTTGTTGTTAATTTTATAACAAACTGCTGTAATAAATAGTATGAAGTGTTCTTTTATGATTTTTGTAGTTAAATTACGTAATATTATAAGAAAAATATAAGAAACATTTTATATTTTGCAAAAACATTTTATAAAAAAATTTCGTGTTATTCCGCTTCTCTTTAATTGTCAGCAGATTAAGTGTTTAGAAAGTACATCTACCCTGGCCAAACTTAAAAATTGCAATGGTTCCGTAAGTAAAGCCTTAAAACGCCCATTTTTTATACTGCTTTCATTTTAAACCTTTTGGGGTCCACAATGTTACCCTTGACCCTTCAGATTGCTTTTATTTTACGTATTACGTAAAATTTAATGAAAAAAATAATAAAAATCAGCAATTTTCTTGTGGTTTTACAATTTTAAAATCGCTTAAAAAAATAAAAAATTATGTTCGTGATTTAAAAGCACTTGATTTTCAGAACAGGCCTGTAAATAAATCATCATCTCAAGCCGCTACAAATATACCCACTCAATCTATTACAAACACTACTACTTTTAGTAGTCCACTCCCCGAAAACGACACAACAACAATAACATCCGTTAACGAGTTAATATCAGACAACCAAATCAAACAATCAGCAGAATCTGAACAAAACAAATCAAATGAAACCCAAAATTTACCACAAACATCAATTAATGCTACATTACTTATTTCAAGAAAAGAAACATCAGAATTAGAATCTATTTTTGCAGAAGACAACCTACCCACATATTTACCATTAGATAAAAATGTTAGCGAAGAAAGTATAATAATGGATATATGCGATGGTTTGGGTTTTAATACCCCTACCAGACCTGTTGATGATATCTCCAACAATGAGTTAACTCCTTGTACACAGCTGTATAGTAAATATCCTGAGTTAAATGTTTTAATTACTCCTGAAACCTACAAAAAAACAAAACCTTCATCTAAAAAGGAAAAATAATTTATATTATTATTTTATGAATTTTGATTTTGGAATCAGTGTTCTTCAGTGGAACATTCAAGGATTTATTTGTCATAAATACGCTCTTGAACTTATAGATGCCAAGCACAGACCAAATATAATTGCGTTGCAGGAAACACACTTAATTGATAAAAATCGTCATCTCTTACATCTATCAGGATATCAAACTTTTCATCATAACCATAACTTTTCATATGCAAAATCCGGTGTAGTACTTTTTATAAAAAATGGCATCCGCGTCA
This sequence comes from Phasia obesa, assembly GCA_949628195.1. Lineage (NCBI taxonomy): Eukaryota > Metazoa > Arthropoda > Insecta > Diptera > Tachinidae > Phasia > Phasia obesa. The sequence goes on along the minus strand of OX451215.1, from coordinate 145,883,094 downwards.
CTCATCATTTGACTTCTTCAAGTGGTCTTCTCTTTCACACAGTTGTTATACAATGCGGTACGGAACTTGATATTACCAATGTCTACAAAGATTGCGAGTTGAATCTTACAAATTCAATGCTAAATTCTTTTTATATTCCTGATAATGTTCATCACATTCTATTAGGGGATATTAACGCTCAAAATACCCTCTGGGGTTCCATGACAAATTCTCCAAGTAGGATCATTTGGGAAAGATTTGCGGATGATAAAGATTTTGTAATATTAAATGACGGTTCCCCCACTCAATACGAGACACACCCTGACTTCTGTTGATGTCTCCATGGCTAGTGTAGACATTGGTTCAGAATTGTCATGGAATTGTCTTTCGTTACCTGAAGTTGGCGATCATTTTCCAATCGTAATAACAAACAATAATGTAACAATTGCAAAGACTTTTATACCATGTTTTCGTGTTAACAGAGCTGATTGGTCTCTTTTTTAAAAGAGAGCAAGTTTAGTATGTGACGAATTTAGTACATCTAACAATATCAACAAGGAAGCTGCACAAATTAAACGAATTTTAAGAAGAACGGCAAATGAAACAATTCCTCTTACACGCGAGCCAGTGAAAAATAACAATCCCAGCTGGTTTAACTCTTATATTGGAAGTTTAATTAAAATTAGAAATCAAGCATGGAGAACAATTAAACCCTATCGTACTCAGTTAAACTGTGTAGAATACAGGAGATCCTGTGCGAAAGTTAAAAGAGAATGTAGGATTGCCAAACGTGAAACTTGGGATCGCTTCCTCAATTCCCTTAACCCCCGGATGGACGTACGATTTTTATGAAACAAAGTTAAAAATTTAAGATCCAAAAAAATAGATAATTTTTCTCCAATTTGTGTAAACAACAATACCATCTCTCATCCTCAAGTAATAGCTGATAAATTTAGTCAGCTGTGGAGCTCTATTAATTCAAACGATGCTTTTGGTTTAGAAATAATTTCTAATAAAAGAGCACCCAATATAGACAAATTACAACAATCAAATCAGAATTATCAGAATTTGATTAAAAAAATAGATACAAATGAGCTTGACTGCATCATGAAAACCCTAAAAGGAACTACACCAGCTGTTTCGGCGTAAATCCGACAATTCAGCGATAAAATTTTATGTAAATAAAAAACAGATATTAATTTAATATTTCAATTAAAATGAGAACGAATTCTCTTCTTTTTATTAAATTAAATTGTATAATTACCTTACACGTAGTGTTTCTTTTGAATATTCCAAAACGAATGAAAGAATAAAAAAACCAACTTATATTATAGAGAAAAATAGCCAACAACACTTAAGTACCGTTAGCGGTTAACTCGTTGAAAATAAAAGATTTTCCAACAAGGATGTAAAAAAGGTATCAAAAGGACACTTAAAGAAATTTGCAAACCGTAACTTTTATAAAGACTTCGTACTTAAACATTGCCGGCCACCTTGCAACAATAAAGTCGTTGCAAACAAATCTGTATAACAAATAAATAAAGTTTATGGCAAAAGGTAATTACAAATTTCGGAGCCAATAAGGACTCTTTAAATATAAATAACGTATATATGATATATTTTTTTTTTTTTTTTTGTTTATTTAATTTTTTCATATATTCTGAGTCATGAAGGACTCCAAATTATTTTATTGAGTCATGAGGGACCCATAATAAAATAATTTTATTGAGTCATGAAGGACTCCAAATCATTTTATTGATTAATAAAATAATTTTATTGAGTCATGAAGGACTCCAGTGGACTGTATAAAAGTGTCAAGTCTACTATATTTTTTATTAAACTTAGAAATAAGGGTTTGTTGAGCCATGATGGACTCTTATTACGTCCATAATGGACCGATGTTAAAACAATTTTTAATACGGTGATAAGCCTGAGATAACCCATCCAAATATTGTATACTGGGCAAGTGGCAACCCTGGACTCGCTTGTATCCGACCTTTCATTATAAGCGGCACGACTTCAGGACCTAAAACCAGCGCAACATTTCCCGAACGATTGAAGTTCGGATCCGCTAGCTGTAGACCTTGGAATGATTCCAATACCGCATCCGTGACTGTTTCAATGGGAGTTTTAATTCCACGCATTTCCCGAATTCTAGCGGTAATGAACAGGCGCTGCGACGAATCATGGATGGATTCTATTTCAATCCGGCAAAACCGGTTTGAGTCCACCTGTGTAAAGGGTATCTTTAAATTGTTGGCGAATTGAGCGCATATATAACTATTCTGGCAACAGGAATCCAGAACCGCTCTAATCGGAATTTTTTTTCCAGCAAGACATGCACGTAGACGAAGAGTTGGCGAAAACGAAACGACCTGTCGAAGGGGAATATTGATGGGAATCGAACTGACACGATTAACACGAGACCCTGAAGTCACCTTCCCGGCAGTCTTTTCATGGAGCCAAGTATTGTGGCTCTTTTTGCAATATTTGCAAGTTGCAGTGCTGTTGCAATTTTTCCCCACATGACCGCTAGAAAGACATCGACTACAAAGACGATGTTGGGCCACCATACGTAATTTTTTCTCCAATTTCATATTGCGAAATTTGTGGCAAAAGCGAACTGGATGGTTCCTTCCACAAATTTGGCATTTAGAACGTTTTGCCGAATTAGGAGTGACCGGTGCCGACCCAGATGCCAGATCATGCGCTCGAACAACCGCAGCTAAATTCAGAGCCTCCACTTTCCCGTTGGTTGGGTTATCTTGAGCTATCATCTCAATTGTTTCAACATTAATATTTGTTGGCGGTGGAACAGGCTGAGGTTCCATTATAATTTCTGTTGGAAGTTTGAGAAGGTGGTCAGATGAGCCCGAAGAATTTGGCTTCAATGAAATATCATTAGCAGTAGCCTCGCTGGTTTCCATTGCCTCTTCATAATCCAACAGACCGTCATCAAATAAATCAGCAACTGCTTGTTTGGCTTTTGCTTGGGCTTCCATGATTCTAATAAAAATATAGGTTAGTTTTGAAAGATTGATAAAGTGATGTGAAATTATTCTTGATCATTTAAAACAACAAGTTTGGTAATTGGCCGGTTTAATAGCCCATTTTGAGTACGAATATCAGCAACGCGAACGTGTCCGTCAGTACCAGTGTAAATTTTTACCACTATTCCCAACTTCCACGATGTTGCAGGCAACTGTTCGTTTTTGACGACAACCAAATCATCAACAGTAACTTCCCTTTGGGGATATTTCCATTTGTAGCGTTTGTGTAAACCTACGAGATATTCTTCTTTCCACCTCTTACAAAATTCATGAATTAAGGCCTTTACTTTTCGATATCTATTAACTACACTAATCGGACTTTCATAGATCGTTGGTTCCGGTGGAGCCAATATAGCCGATCCAATCAAAAAATGTCCCGGTGTCAAAGCAATCGGTTCGCCAGGACTGTCAGGCATAGGACATAAAGGACGAGAGTTTAAGCAAGCTTCAATTCTAGCTAGAATTGTAGATAACTCTTCAAATGTGTAACGGCATGTTTGAGCCTCTTTCCTAAAATGTATTTTAAAGCTTTTGACCCCAGCTTCCCAAAGACCCCCCATATGAGGAGCTCCAGCTGGTATAAATCTCCATGTCAACCCTTTATGTCCAAAAGTAGAAACCATTCTAGCTTGACATTCTTTTAGAAAAGTTTTGAAGTCCCTTGTAATTTCATTTGAAGCGCCAACAAAATTCGTACCATTGTCCGAAAACATGGTTTTAGGGCAACCTCTTCTCGATATAAATCGATTAAAAGCTGCTAAGAATGCTTCAGTTGATAAATCTGACGCAGCTTCCAAATGTATCGCTTTCGTAGAAAAGCATACAAAAATGCAAACATAACCTTTCGTGATTTTACAGGATTTACCATTATGATTTTTTACATCGAACGGGCCAGCGAAATCAACCCCAGTAGTAGTGAATGGCCTATCAAGCGTAGTGCGTTCAGGAGGAAGAGCAGCCATTATCTGACTACAAGAACGTTGCTTATCAATTATACATCGCTTGCATCGCCGAATTACAGTACGAACCAAAACTCTTAATCGAGGTACCCAATATTCACAGCGATAAATTCGCAACATTAATTGAGTTCCGCCATGAATTGATAGCGAATGTATAAATTCCGCCATAAGCTTCGCGAAACGACAGCAGAATTATCGGAAATTGTTCACGATATGACAATGAAGGCGATTTCGCCAATCGACCATTTAATCTCATCAATCCCAATTCATCAAGAAAGGGATTTAAAGTTATCAAAGAACTTTTCGACGGCAAGGGCATTTTGTCCAAAAGACTTTTATACTCTTTAGCATAATAAGTCTTCTGAGCAATAATCGCCAGACGTACTTTTACCATTTTGAGTTCCTCACTAGACACGATCTTAGTTGTATAATTATAACGACCTTTGTGGGCAGAATGTGTAGAATACAAAAATCTAAATAAGTACGCAATAACACGCATGGCTCTGTCCAAAGATGAAAATCTTTCTAAAATGTCTTCAAATTTTGAAAAAAATGAAGCATGAACTTTAACCTTTCGACTTTCTACATCAGTGTCGAGATTTTCCAAAGTGTTTTTATGCCATTGGGTTTTGTCCTGACTTAACCATGTTGGACCGTGCCACCATAGTTCACTTTTTGATAAAGTGAGGGGATCTACCCCCCTGCTACCTAAGTCAGCAGGATTGTCTTCAGAACGCACGTGAAACCAATTGTGATTCCCAGTATTTTCCTGAATACGACAAACTCTATTTGCAACGAAAGTTGTCCACGAACAAGGTGGTTTTCGTAACCACGCCAACACAATCGTTGAGTCTGTCCAACAATAAACTCGCTCAATCGTAATTTCAATTTCCCTAAGGATATTCTTTAACAATTCTGATGCCAAAACCGCTCCGCACAACTCCAGGCGCGGTAAAGAAACGGATTTAAGGGGTGCTACTTTTGTCTTAGAGGATAACAAATGCACACGAATCCCCCCACTTGGCGTTTTAATTCGGATATATATTACCCCCGCGTATGCTTTTTCCGAGGCATCGGAAAAAACATGAAGTTCAGTAGATGAACATTTATAATAATTTACCCACCTTGGCACTTGAATGAAATTCACTTGATGAAATACTTCCACAAATTTTAACCACTCCTTTTCCGTCGAAGAAGTGAGCAAATCATCCCAGCCAATATTGTCAAGCCATATGCGTTGCATAATTATCTTCGCTGTAACAATTATTGGGCTTAACCAACCAACAGGGTCAAAAAATTTGGCTATAGTCGATAAAACCTCCCTTTTCGTATAACCCGATTTTTTTTTTAATGGGACAAACTTTGAAAAAAAATGAATCTAGTTGAGCATTCCAAAAAATCCCTAAAGTTTTTGAATAACTAGATTCTTCAAATATTAGAACCTTTGCGTCGACCAAATGATCTGAAGGCAACCCTTCCAAAAGCGATTTTTCATTCGACGACCACTTCCTAAGTTCGAATCCTGCCGATAACAAGGCAGCAGTTAACTGATCCCTGGCCAACAAGGCACTAGAAACATCATGAGCACCAGACAGTACATCATCGACGTACATACCTTTTTTCAAAATGTCTGAAGCCAAGGGAAATTCTTCTTTACAATCATCAGCCAACTGTAATAACGTTCGAATTGCCAAATAGGGGGCACAATTTAACCCAAAAGTGACCGTCTGTAATTCATAATCCATTACTTGATCGTCACTGGATGTCCTGTAAAGGATTCTTTGAAACGGGGTATGACACGAATGAACTCGAATTTGCCTATACATTTTTGAAATGTCGCAGTTAAATACAAATTTGTACAGACGCCACCGCAGAATTAAGTTGATCAAGTCAACCTGCAGTGTGGGCCCTACAAAAAGACAATCATTCAAACTGTGACCATTGGAAGTTTTATTAGACGCATTGAAAACGACTCTTAATTTTGTTGTTTTTCTTTCCATTTTAATCACTGGATGATGTGGTAAATAGCAGGACTTTGTAACAACCTGATCAGTAATTTTAATTTGTTTTAGATGTTCTAGTTCAAAATAATCTTTTAAGACATCATCATACATGGATTTTATTTCAGGCTTACGTGTAAGGGAAGCTTCCATCCTTATAAATTGTTTTAAAGCGCTAGACCTGGATATTCCCAAATTAATTTCAGTAGGAAATTCTGGTTTAAAAGGTAACGAAACGACATATCTACCGGTAGAATCCCTGATAGTGGTTTTCTTGTAAATCTCCTCGCAAATTTTATCGGAAGGAGACATAATTTTCTTTTTCTGAGTTTCCTCTAATTCCCAAAACCTCAAAAGATTTTTGTTCAAGTTATCATCTTCAGAAAAAGTGACAGCCGTTGAAAAAACGTTAATAGAATTATTAACTGAAACATCAATGGGACCTGTCAGAATCCATCCAAAAACGGTATTCTGAGCCATTAAAGATCCAAAAATGTCTCTGCGAACTTCACCCAGAATTATTCTAGGGTATAAATCAGCACCTAGCAAAAGATCAACTGGTCTACTCTTGTAGAAATTAATATCCGCCAATTGTATGTCAGATAATTCACTCGTTATATCCGAAGGACATATAAATGAAGGTAAATTACCCGAAATTGACGGCAATACAAGAGCAAGGGTTTCTAAATCAATTCCCCTGTTGACTGGTGATCCCACTCGAATTGTGCAAATTTTTCTTGACGTTGAAGCGGCTTCTTTATTAACGCCGGAAATCTTAACATTCGTAGAATGTGACGGAAGTCGCAACTGATTTCGCAGACGCTCTGAAATAAATGAAGCCTCCGATGCAGGGTCAATTAGGGCTCTAGCTGGATATGTAGTATCATGACAAATGATAGAGACCATTGCGGTTCCCAATAAAATAGACGAATTCTGTCTTACGTGAAAAACTTGACGATTCAAGTTAGCACGAGCGACGGCTGATGTCGAAGGCATCTGTTGTTCTACATTTGTCGCATCTACTACATTTTGTCTTGAATTCAAATTCTTATTAACAGAATTATCTGTAGACGAATTTCGATGAAGTAGAGTATGATGTCTTTGATTACAAATAAAGCAATTGTGTTCGCTCTTACAATCTTTAACTTCATGTGACTTTAGTAGACAGTTAACGCAGCAATGGAATTTTTTCACAGTAGCAAAGCGTTCAGATGTTGTCATATTTTTGAACCGACGACAAAATCTAAGCATATGCGTTTGTTTTGGGCATAAAATGCAATTGTTGTGTGAATTTGTGTTAGACACATGAGCTTTTACCTTTCGCTCAACAACTTTTTTATCGCATTCCAAACTTGTAAGATCGCGTATGCAATCCAAGGTTTGAATACGTTCCGTTAAAAACATATCCATATCTTTCCACAATGACAAGGCAGTTTTGTCCTTTATACTTTGCTCCCATAGCGTAACTGTCTGAGATGGTAACCGCTGAATGCAGATAAAGACTATAATAGGGTCCCAATTCTGCGTTGAAATGTCATAAATTGACATCGCAGTCAAAAAACTATTAATGCCCCTTTGTAAAGTCTTTAAGGATGAACTTGTTTCTTTGACAGCAGATTCCAAACTAAATAAACTTTTTAATTGATTATTTACCAACATTCGCGGATTCTCGTATGTATCCTTAAGATTCTTCCATGCTACTTCAAACCCTGAATTGGTAAGCGGACATTTTGATACAATTTCCTTAGCCTCCTTACCGGTTCTTTTAATTAAATAACACAATCGTTCTATATTACTAAGACGTGTATTATTTATATATAAAGCAGTAAAAAGATCCCTAAATGTAGGCCAGGAAATATAATCACCATTAAAAATATCTGTATCGCATGGTGGAAGTGGCAAATTGTGACATAAATTATCTGATGCCGGGTCAGAAATCAGAGCCTTTGGCTTCGAATTAGCCTCTAATTCATCACTTTTTATTCTCATTGTTTTTATACAGCGAGCGTAAGTAGTGAGAGTGCTTTGGTATTTGCTTTCAGTCACTTCAAGAACTTCTGATTTAACTTTCGATGACGATTCAAAATATTCAACGCACTCTTCATATGAACTTTTGACTTTTGTCCATAATGATTTTAATTCATCACTCAAAACCTCTATAGTATATACGTGGTGATCTTCCTGACGAATTTTATTAAAATTAGCTTCAAATTTAAAAACGGCATCTGAAGCGCGGGTAAAAGTTTCAATAGCGTTTGACATATTTATGAATCTGAATCGTAACACGAAAACCAAAAACTTTTAGAATATAAGTGAAAGGCAAGATTAAATTCACCAAAGCAAACAGTTAGATAAAAGATTGAAAACACCGATTAATTTCAAATATTTGAATCGACCGACAGAAAGGTGTATAAGGAAGAAGAAGAATGATCGTATAACACAATAAAATATTTTACCGGCGTTAAAAAAACAATTGAATAATTAAATAATTCAATAAAACACCACCAATAATATAATTTTTATGATGGATAAAATAAATTACTTGTATTAAATTTCATAAATAAATATGTGTGTGTATTTGTGTATTTATTTATCACTTCAAACAACTTGATCATATGTACATAAGTATATTATTGGTTTGATTTTGTTTTTTTTTAAATAAACCGCACCAAAAATTTTTTTTGTACAAACTTATTCACATAAATAAATAAATAAATTTATTTTACTTTTAACTTGTATATTTTAACTATAAACAAATATTTTTTGATCAAATATTTAATTTTACTTTATGGTTGTCCGTTTGCGTAAACAAACCCAACCTTGATAAATTTAGTACCAATGAAAAACAATAGGTACTGTATAAAACAAATTTTATACAGGGATGGTTAAAAAAGGACTCGCGAATTTAATGAACTTGAATAATTCACAATAACTTTCCCTCTATTTTTTTTTTTACCAATTACCACTTGTTGTTTGCTTTTTTTTTTAACACACACATAAGCAAATTATTTGTACTTATACAAATAACTTCACCAATTTCACTTTTAAATCAATCACTAACCTTATTTTTATCTTATTGATGTTGATTAAATCCAAAGTTATGTTGATGTTGTTATTGAACAAATTTTTTCCTCGTGAAGGGTTTCTTATAAAAGATATCCGGGTTGATGGACCAATGTTTCGGCGTAAATCCGACAATTCAGCGATAAAATTTTATGTAAATAAAAAACAGATATTAATTTAATATTTCAATTAAAATGAGAACGAATTCTCTTCTTTTTATTAAATTAAATTGTATAATTACCTTACACGTAGTGTTTCTTTTGAATATTCCAAAACGAATGAAAGAATAAAAAAACCAACTTATATTATAGAGAAAAATAGCCAACAACACTTAAGTACCGTTAGCGGTTAACTCGTTGAAAATAAAAGATTTTCCAACAAGGATGTAAAAAAGGTATCAAAAGGACACTTAAAGAAATTTGCAAACCGTAACTTTTATAAAGACTTCGTACTTAAACACCAGCAGAAGATAAAATAACATATTCCATGGTTAAAAACTCCCCTGTTGCATTGAAAAGTCGCCTATGTAATTTATACAACAATATTTTATATAATGGCACATATCCTCATGAATGGAAAATTGCAATATTGTCTCCCATTCCAAAACCGGGAAAGAATCCTAATCAGATAAGTGGTTACCGACCTATTTCTCTTTTACCAATTCTATCTAAAATTTTCGAGAAAATACTAGCTAAACGGTTTTGGAAATATTCCAGACAAAAAATATCTGAAGTACAACAAGCTTTTATTCCGAAACATGGTGTTCATACCATATGCCATCAATAGGAAGATACTTTGCGATCTAATCTTAAAAGGCGTAAACATAGTATTGTTCTTTCAGAGGATTTGGAAAAAGCCTTTGATCGAGTGGTGTATACCTTCATTATCATTGAACTCAACGAATAGGGCGTTCCGAAACAAATTTTAAGGCTGTTCAAATCATTTTTTGATAATCGCAGAATAAAAGTCAAAGTCGATGGTCATCTTTCATTACATTATCCACTTGACAATGGAGTCCCACAGGGTTCGCCATTGTCAGTGGTTTTGTATTCCATATATGCCAATTCATTAGCCAATGCAATAAAAAACCTTCCTGGCATTGATTACGTGGGTATTTACGCTGATAATATTTTTGCTGTTGCATCTGGACATAACTCAGAATTTCATTTAAATTACTTAGACTCTAAAATTAATCAATGGGCAATGAAAAGGGGTGCTGTTATTCCGACTGATAAAACTGAACTTCTTCACGTTTGTAGAAGAAAAAATTGCAACTGTAACACTGTCTGTGTTAGAAACGTTAATCTTTCCATAAAGAATGAAATGAGAGTTTTAGGGATTTTATTCTCTAAAAATCTTCTTTGGAACTTACAATGGCTCACATCGAAAGTCGGGCAACTAATTATACAAAAGTTCAACAGCTTTAAAATAAATAATACTTAATGATTTATAAAATATTTTACCAAAATGTTTATTCTGTATATCAGTAAATATAATGAAACAAAAATCGGCATTCCAGCCTTATAAAAAAAGAAATAAAAACAAAAACTCGAAAAAAAAACCTTAAAACTATGGTCACAATGAAAGTCGGGCAGTCATAAAATTCAATATTTTAATATTTGGTTGCATATCCTTTTTGATTTTCTATGGCTTTTAATCTTCTTGGTATAGATTCTGGTAATTTTTGCACACATCAGGGGTTATTTGGTTCCATTCCTCCCGTAATGCGGTCTTAAGCTGGTCTTTATTAGTGCACAGTCTATTTTGCATACGCCGTCCAAGTTCGTCCCATAAGTGCTCGATTATATTTATATCTGGGCTTTGCGCAAGTGTTTTGATGACCTTAGGGCAGTTGTAAAGTAACCAGTTCTTTACTATCAATGACGTGTGCTTAGGGTCATTGTCTTGATAAAACTTAAAATTATCAGCAATACCCAACTTTCGTGCACTTTCCTTAACTATTAGTTTTTAAAATGTCAAGATACATGTTCTTGTCCATGATACCTTCAATAAAGTGAATTTTTCCGACACCTGAAGCTGCCATGCAGCCCCACACCATCACTGATAGACCTCCATGCCATACATTTGTGCAAAAATTCTTCGTTCTTCGCCACACATAACGCCGGCCATCGGAACCAAACAAATTGAATTTGCTTTCATCAGTGAAAAGCACCTTCAAAATATTCAAAAAAGCAAACACAACGTGGCATATAAATTTTACCGTGCTCCAAAACGAAAAATCTTTTAATATGTGCTCTCGTGCAAATGCCAAGCGCTCTTTTCTATTTTTAGCACTGATACATGGTTTCTTTCGGGCCACGCGGCCATGCAATTCGTTCTTTCTAAGAACTCTTCTTATAGTTTCAGCGTGCAATTCTTTTCCAAAATTGGCTTTAACCCTTGTGGCAAGTTTTGGAGTAGAGATGAATGGATCATTTTGTACTTCGCGCAATAATAACCTCTTATCTCTTGGACAAAGTTTTCTTTTTACAGGTCCACGTTGTTTGTTTGACATCTGTTGTCTTTTTTATATCGCATGATTATGTCATGTACAGTTGACTTGCTTTTTTCAACAATACTTGCTATTTCTCGTTGACTTTTACCTTCTAAATATTTATTAATAACTAATTTTCGCTCTCCTAAGGTAGACTGTCTGATTGTACGCGGCATTACAAAAAAATCAAGAATATTGTCACACCATGAAAGCAAATATGCAGCTAAACATTTCTAATATAAAAATAACAAGAAATTATCAAATATAACGGTAATTAAAATAAATTTCTTGTTTTTTCTTGCTTTGCCCGACTTTCAGTGTGACCATAATTTTCGAACTTTTTGTGAATTACTTTAAAAATACCGTATTGGAAAATTCTTGTTACTGTTTTTACTACAAAATTTTATTGTGTATTACAAGCTTTATCAAATGTATTTAAAGGTTTTTAAAATTTATTAAGCTATTTCATTGAAATTAGTTGATCAATTTCTACCAATAATTTGCCCGATTTTCAATGTGAGCCACTGTACATATACAATTTTTGGTTTCAAAATTAAACACAATAAATAATCTCTTAAAACTTATCTGCTCTCGAAACAAAGGACCCCACATTAAAACAGCTTTAAATATTTGTCGTTCCTTGACCACAGGAGTTCTTTTACATGGTATTACGATCTACGGATGCACGTCAAAAAATAATATGAATAAACTTAATACTTCTATTAACAACTGCTACAGAACAGCTTCAGGTTTATTACGGTCGACTCCCTTACAGCTCTTAAGAAATGAAGCACATCTTCCAACTTTTCAGTTGTTACACGAAAACAGCTCTGTTTCATTGGCTTCGAGATCAATCGCAGTATCATCTGAGGGATTGCATGAGACATTTTGGAAACATATTAATTCACCTACACTGTTACTATCTTCTTCAATTAGCAAAACTATTTCACTGATAAAGGGGCACAACATCTCCATTCCCAACAAACCAGATATCCCTGACAGATCGAAGGAACTTGTCTCAATCGATAATAGTTTAAGAATGTATGATAAAAGAAGTACAGATCCAAGCATTTTTAAACAACTTATGATGCAAAAAAATTCAGATTTTTCACCTGAACTAACTCTTTTCACTGATGGTTCGTTTTTGAATGGTATAACTACCTATTCGGTTATAAGACAGTTTTCAACAGCCAATTTTGAAACTGTAACTAAAGCACGTTTACCGGATTCTACTAGAATTGTTACCGCTGAAATGACGGCGATTAAGTCAGTTATTTTCTATTCTATTCAATATGGAGTCAAAACACTTATCTGTACGGACAGTCTAAGCGCATCCAGGGCGCTAATAAAAAATTGCAACGGTTCCTATGATGATATAATCTTTCCTTCCAGACTAAATCATAAAATCTTAGTGCTTTGGATTCCGTCTCATATTGGAATACAGGGCAATGAATTTGCGGATAAAATTGCCAGAAACGCATTAAACATGTCAAATATTACCGAGACACCATGTTTACCCAGAGCCATAATAAATCCTTTTAGATTTATGCAATTACAGCTACAACCCATACAAAGAAGACACAAATTTTACAAGAAGTCAATGCATTGCTATGGCTCGCATAAGAGTTGGGAAACCGCTATTTATAGCCAAACATTATTATGACGGTTCAGATCCTCCTATCTGTTCTCACTGTAATACTAGCTTGAACGTTCAACACATACTTACAGAATGTCCTCTATCCAAATTAAATGAACCTCTGGAAAATATCATTGACTACTCTATTGAAGCAAATTGGTTTAAAGTACGAAGCTGCTTACTAAAGCACAATATTCGAGACATTTGATTCTAAATTCATAATATTCCTTACCTTCATTCTTTCCACTAACTATTTTTTTTTTCGCAATTTTTATTTATCTTCAATATAATTGAACTATCAATAATTACTCATATCTTAAGTCTAAAAATATACTTGTTTACTTGTTAAGTCCAACCAGTGCTGGACAAAAAAATGTATGTTTCACGGTTACTGTAATTTGTGGGTTATCCCTCTGATGTACGGATGAGAGAAGCAGTGTCCCTCCTTCTTAGTCGAATGTTACCAGGTTCAGTTAGTATGTTACGGGCCAGTGGATTCGGATGAGTTTCAAGCTTCTTTAAATACCTTATGACAAGTTTCGCTATTTCTGCTTTAACTGTTGGCACGTTTAGATCTTTATGGATGTTCGAGTTTTTTATATACCAAGGAGCAGATGTAATTATACGAAGAATCTTATTTTGGCGCCTTTGAATTTTTTCTACGTTGGTAGCTGAGACAGTGCCCCATAACTGAATGCCATAACACCATATTGGTTTTAGAATTGACTTGTATAATAAAAGTTTGCAATCTAAAACTAGAGTAGAATTTCTGCCAATAAGCCAGTTTAGTTGGACTGCTTTCAACTTCATTTGCGTTAACTTTGTTTCTATGTGCCGTTTCCATGTAAGGCGCCGCACAGTGGCTGAAAATCGTCTTTCGTTGGCCAAAAGTAAATTTTTTTTGTCACCGATTTTTAAAATTTTTACGTCATTTTGTAGTTAATATATCCAAATTAAGGTAGCCAAAAAATTATGTTAAAATATTAATAATTGTGGGCGTGGCATGCTGTCAAACTCAACTTTTTTTTTAATTTCAGAAAAAGGTGTTTTTCTTTGGTTTTTTTTATCAAAATTAAATGGTTACTACTCGCAAGCTATCATCGATAATGGTCTGCTGTTTTTTTTTTATAATGTTGGTAGGATTATTGTCTTTAGTTGTTGTAAGTAGACACAGCTCTAGCGTTTAATATTAGGGGCGTTATGAAATATTTATGAAACTACTATATTTTCCTCAAATTTAAATTTTAGTGGAATAGAACTTCTAGGGAACAAAAGGGAACAAGAAACGTATACAACCACGAGAAAGGTGAAAGTGTCCTCTTTAAGGCTATATATATTTTTGCACCCGCCACGAGCCGCCTGTAGAACACTTTTTTCATTTAATGAAATTACTCGAAAAAAATTCATATACAATGGTGTATTAAATTTTCACTTTTTTGCCTAAAAGTTTATTTTTTTCTAGTTTAGGCTACGTATAACTAAAAAAAATAAATATAATACCTTCGAAAGGGTTTAATGGCTTTGTTTTGATCAGCAAAAAATAAGTAATAAAATTATCACAATGGGCTCTACAGGAAGCATATGATCTCTTTCTAAATTTACCTGTTATCAAATGTTAGGGTCAACCAAAGTCATAAACAATTTTATAACAATAATTGCGACATTAAACCACTAAAGTTAAAAAACAACCCCATATTGACGCATGAGTGCAGTTTTGTTCAATTTAAGCGCTACCTGCAATGAAATTAAAGATCAGTGTGTGAAGAACTTGTATCTAAAAATTTATAAAAGTACGGATTCGTTAAGGGATTACTCAGTAATAACTTAATCCTTTAAGTGTACGGATAAAACATAACAAACGCAAATAAAAATATTCAAAAGAAAATGGAGAGCTTCAGTTATAAAGAACTGGCCGAAGTGTATTTTAAAAACAAAAATCAGGAAGATGTTCTTAGTTACGTTAAAATAAAATTAAACTTAAATTCGTGTAGCACCGAAATGCAAGAGCAATTATATAATTTCGTCAAAGCACTAAAAAAAACGCTACAAAGAAGTTATGTACAGTAAACAAAAATTTTATATAAAAAGTGCAAAGTGGTTAGAAGGTCAACTTACTGTCGCTGCAGAAACAGCAAAGCAAGATAAGGCTGGAAGACCACGCAAATCATTAGTGGACAATTGCAGCGATAGATCTAAGAGGCGGAAGCTTAAAGATATTAACCATGCCTTTGGTTCTACAAATATAAAAGAATCTTTCCTACATCAATTACGATCACAGAACCAATTTACAAAAGTGGATATTATTGAAAAAGTTGTTAAAGCTAGTCCACCGAGAACAAAACGGATTCTTAAAAGTATACCAACTCCGAATGATGCAATACAGTACACAAATGAGGAGGCATTAGCATTATTTCTGGATTTGAAATTAACAAAACAGCAATATATTAAACTCAGACAGCGTGCGATTGAAAAAGGCTCAAATATATATCCAGCATATCATCACATAACCGCTGCTAAAATTGACTGTTTGCCATCAAAGGACACTATTACAATCACACCAATTTCGGCAGAGGCACAACTACAATCTCTACTTGATCACACAGCCGCACGCTTGCTGCAATCAATAACAGGAAATGAGTTGAAGAAATACGGAAACACAAAGTTAATTCTTTTTTGTAAATGGGGATGTGATGGTTCTTCGGGACAAAAACAATATAAACAAGCTGTATGTGAAAATATTTCTGACTCAGATATGTTCATGGTATCATTTGTACCATTGCGATTGAAAAAGATTTTGGAAGATTAGAGCCTTCGACTAGTACAACGCAAACAATGGATATTTGGAAAAATGAGACACCATCTTCTACGAAATACTGCAGGCCAATCAAATTTCAATTCAAAAAAGAAACAAATGATGCATATTAATAAAGAAATTAGTGATATCAAGGCCCAAATTACAGCACTACAGCCATTACAATTACAGTTAGATGGGCAGCAAATTGAAGTAAGCTACCAGTTAGTCCTGACAATGATAGATGGAAAAGTGGGTCAGGCTTTGACTAACACGAAGGCTGCATCGAGCTGCATTATATGCCAAGCAACATCAACCCAATTAAACCAAGTCCCAGCAAAATCATTAGATAATACCGATGCATATGAATTTGGATTATCACCACTACACGCAAGAATACGACTTATGGAACACATACTAAAAATCAGTTATGATTTGGATTTCGGGTCTTCAGGATCAATAAGAAACAACGTGACCAACAAAGAGTTAAGAAGTTCAAAAAAGAAACATGTTCAAGATGAATATCGCAAACGTGGACTGATTATAGATCAGCCAAAACAAGGGTCAGGCAATACAAATGATGGCAATACCGCAAGAAGATTCTTTTCAGATCCAGAAACAGCATCTGCAATAACAGGAGTGGATTTCAACCTTATTTTCAGATTTAAAATAATACTAGAAGTACTTGCGTGCAATGAAGAAATTGACTGTAGAAAATTTGGAGATTATTCAAAAATATATACAACTAACTACCCATGGGGTGAGGTGAAGGTAGCACAGAAGATCCGAGTACATTTTCCATTCGTCATGAAAGCTTAAAAATTAATTTTTTATGCAATCTAGGCTTAGGTAATACAATTTGTTAATTATTGACACTATTTTTCATATAATATGCTCTATAAACGCCCACAAAAAGGGGGCGGGGTCCAAAAATAAATATTTATGATTTTCTGGCTCCAGGGTAAAGACCTTCAACCTTCTTTGACATAAAAATGTTTCATTTGCTTAACAAATTTACAAAAAAACTTGTAAAAATGTGTAGTTTTTCAGGGGTTGGTTTAGTTCTTCTTAGGGGAATTTTTCCCCCTGGTCCGATTTGGCCCATTTACGAACTTAGCCTGCTCTATCCTTCAAGATATATATGTACCAAATTTCAAGGCTCTAGCTCTTTTCGTTTAGACTAAATCGTGTTCATACACACAGGCGAATGGACGGACGGCCGGATGGACGGACGGACGTATGGACAGACGGACATAGCTATATCGTCTTAGATTTCATCACTGATCAATAATATATACACTTTTTTGGATCTTAGAGGGATATTTTACTATGTTACACACAGAATAAACCCATATTTCACTCTGAAAGTTAAAAAAATTAAAATGTTCAACTTGACCTCGAATTCCTTAAAAAGTCCTCAATCAATTTTAATGTAATTAAAACTGAATCAAGCTGAGCTAAATATCTATCCATTAAAAAAAATTATTTCAATATTTTGATCGGTTCAAAAGTTACAGAATTTTGGCCAACGAAAAACGATTTTCAGCCACTGTGCGTCGGTCAAGATGTATGCCGAGATATTTGACATCTGAAAGCTGAGGTATCGTTTGGTTATTTATCCGAATAGGGGGCAAGATTTTCTGCACAGTGTGAAAGTTATGTGAGTACATTTTTGTTCATTCACTTTTATTCTCCATTTGTTCAACCATTTTTCTAAATTGGATATGTGGTCTTGTAAATATCGTGATGCTACTTCGGGTCTTTCGTGAATGCTCAAAAAAGCTGTGTCGTCAGCAAATGTCGATGTGTGAACTCTTTTACTAGTTGGCATGTCTGAAGTATACAATAAGTATAAAAAGGGCCCCAATATACTACCTTGGGAACTCCGGCTTCGATTGGCTGGGGTGAGCACCAAAAATCTCCTTCTTTCACAATAAATTTTCGTTCGGTTAAATAACTATCTAGCAGCTTATATAGGTTTACGGGCAAATTCAGTTTTAGCTTATATATTAGGCCTTCATGCCATACCTTATCAAATGCTTGAGAAACGTCGATAAAAAGCGCTGAGCAGTATTTTCTCTCTTCAAATGTCTTCTTAACAACATTGACTAACCTGTGAGTTTGTTCGATCGTACTATGTTTTTTCCTGAAGCCGACTTGATGGTTTGGAATACATCCTTTGTCGCTTAGAATAGGGTTAAGCTTAGTTATTAACATCCTCTCAAACAGCTTTGACATATTTGACAAAAGGCTTATAGGTCTGTATGATTCAATTTTTGTGTGGTCTTTTCCTGGTTTAGGAATCATGGTAACCAAGGACACCTTCCAATCTGTGGGAAAGTACTCAAAACGTAAAATGGCATTAAAAATAAAAAGAACGATTCTGCGAGCTACACAGGGCAACTCAATTAACATCTTGTTACTGGTTTTATCAACGCCAGGGGCTTTTTTGGTGTTCAAATCCGTTATTGCCTTTTCAAGATCACCAAATTCAAATCTTATCGGTACTGCAGCACTAGCCTCGAGAACTGGCAACTCAACTATATCAGTCGATATATTAGGGGTAAAAACCTTTTTCAAATGTTTCAGCAAATAAATTTCCTTTTTCGGTATCACTCCTTGCCCAGCCTCCAGCTGAAGTTCGCAAGGGAGGCTTACGTAAGACTGGCCTTTTAAGGTTTCTACAAGCACGCCATAACGAATAATCTGATTGAGGAGTTGCGTCTAGGTCTCCCAAATAGTTTTTCAGGGATGCTACTCTTCGAGATTCCAGCATGTCACTTAGCCGGTTCGTGCATTCTTTAAGTCTGCTTTTGAGTTGAGGAGATCTCTGTGATTGCCATTCTCTACGCATTTTTCTTTTTTCAGCCAAGAGCCGTTCGATATCTGCAGAATAAATTTGATTGTATCTAGCTAATTGTCGGGTTATTGTTGAATGTTGGGCAGCTGATTTGAGGTTTTGGTCAAAATCAATAAGACTCCGCTCTACGTCTCCAGGTGTTCTTAGCGGGATGTTTTCCGAACAATGAGTACTAAGATACTTTCTATATTTCAACCAATTAATGCTTGTGGTAGTCATTGGTGATATGATGTTTTGTTTGTCCCATATAAGACGATAGTGGGTGACTGATCTGAGGATAATTCAAGTGACGCTTCAGCTTTAATCGTTTCTCTTGGTATACCCTTAATCACGCTAAAATCAATAACATCCGGTATTTTTTGTCGATCAGTAGGCCAATAGGTGGGTTGTCCACTCGATATCACATTCAGACGCATTTTTGAAATTGTGTCAAACAAAACACGACCTTTTGGAGTTATTAGGTGTGATCCCCAAAACGTATGTTTAGCGTTTTAGTCGCCTGATGCTATGAAACAGGGACCTAGTGATTTGAAGAAATCGCTGTATTGACTCTCTGATATTTGAAACCTAGGAGGTGAATAAATCGAAGAAATAACTAAGTTTTGATGAAATTCTTCAATACAGATGTTTGTTGCTTGTAGGTAATCTTCACAAAAATCACACAGTAAATAATGTTTGATTCGAGCCTTTATTAGTATTGCTGAACCACCACATGCTCTGCCACGGGGGTCTTTGGTGTCATATAAGATATAGCCATTTATTTTAAAAAAGCTATTTGTTGTTAAGTGAGTCTCTGCAACCAGCATGACATCAATTTGTTCCTTCTTAAGGAAGTACTCGAGTTCATTTTTGTGTTGGCGCAATCCGTTTGCTTTCCAGAAACATATTTTTAAACAGTTCATGGTTTGTTAAGTAACGCCTGCAACATAGTAGATTGCATGCGTACCATTTTTTGCATCATGCTGCTCATAGAGCTCATAAAACTGTTTATCGAATGCACTAATGTCTCGATGCTTGCTTCGAGATGATTAAAATTACCAGATGGTGTTTTTTTCTTTAGGATGCGATAGTTTTTGAGTGGTTTTCCTTACCATGGAAAAATCTGGACAGCCTCTGTAGTTAGCAGTGTGGTTTCCACCGCAATTGCTACATTTTTTAACTTTCGAGTCATCCCTTGCTTTGTCGCATTGGGCAGAACAATGTTGCTCGCCACATACAACGCAAACCGGAGGCAACTTACAGTAAGCTCTAGTATGACCATATTCTTGACAATTTAGACACTGGACAGGTCCTGGACGCTTATGCGGCTCCTCTACAGTTATTTTACGGTTGTAACAGGTATTTCAGATTGTAAATGGGGTGCATTTCGTCAATCTGATATCTCCAGGTTCCAGTTCAACGCGAAATAGTGGTTGGGGGGACACGTTCCCCATTACGGAGATTATCTACACTTTTTATTTTAAAACCCGCTTTTTGGAGTCCGGCTCTTATTTCAGCTGGATCAACGTATGAATCTACACCTTTAATGACTACCTGTAGACCTTTGCTACTCCTCAGCTGATAGGTATAAAAGTTCTTTTTGCAGTTTTCAAACTCGCTTACTGCTTTACGATAACTACTTTCATCAATAAATTGTATTTTTGTCTCATCAATGTTACCGCGCTTAATGGGAATTACATAAAATGAGTTCTCGCCAATAATTGCAATTAAATTTTTTATTAAATCGTTTGAATTTTTCTCCCTTAAATAAACTGGAGGTGGTTTGAACGACTTAATTGCCGTTTTATGTACACTTGTTTCACTATCTAAGATAGCAAAACGATTATGGGAATTTATTCCGGTAGAGTCCTTGTCTTTTTGTACTTTAGCCATTGGTGCAATCTGCGAAGATTTAGGGCTTCGACCTCTTTTCAATACAGTTATGTATCTGTCCATTCCCACTTGCGTCTTGGGTTTTTCTATACTATCCATATTACCTTTGGCAACACTGTGTTCAGAAGGCGATTTGTTTGTCATCGCTTAGTAAAAGTGAAGAACAAGATTGGGCACGTATAACTGGCGTAGCATTAATACACAAATTATTTTCAGTTTTTTTGTTTTTATTCAATTCAGCATTGTCAACATTTTTGTTGCTTAAATTAAACAGGCTCATTAGCCTTTATTGTTTTTATTTTATTTTAAAAGTAGCAATTCAATATGCCGTTGTACAAAATAAAGAAAGGGGGAAAAAAAAGAAAAAAAATATTTTACAAACAACTTTGTTGTTGTATTATAACAGGTTTGTTTTTTGTTTTTGTTTTAAATTGTTCACACAATGTATGTTTTGTTTTTTTTTGTTAATACGAGCTTAAAAAAAAAATCGCGTCCGCACTTATCAACGCCAAAAACAGAACTAGATGAAAAAGAAATATTCATACTTATATATAATGATTAAATATATAAATATATATATATATAAATATATAAAATATATATATATATATATATATATATATATATATATATATATATATATAATTATATATATATATATATATATATATATATATATATATATATAATATATATATATATATATAATATACTTATATATAATGATTAAATATATAAATATATATATATATATATATATATATATATATATATATATATATATATAACAATTAACAAACAACAAGTGTTTAGTTTTTTTTCTAAGAGTTATTAAGTATTTTTATTATTGATAACAACTAAAATAAAAATTTATTAAATAAAAAAAATGTAATTATTAAAAGAAAAAAAAAAACACCACTGGAATGAACTGGACACATAAATGGCACAATATCTAAATATAAGAAAAAAAATAATTAAGTACTGCATTATATATATCGAACGCATCGCTTTATTTTGAAGTTTCTGAAGTCTTTGTATTTGATGATTGTTGCAGCAAGTATATATTATTGTTGAACCAAATTCGAAATGCGGTTTAATCATGACGGTATATATATTAATAGCCGTAATTATTGACACCTTATTTCTTAACCTTTTAAAAAACCATTTTTTTTGCCAATCTTTTTACATATATAGTTTATGTGCTCTTTGAACTTTAACCCTTTGTCTATGATAAAGCCGAGATACTTTAAAGTATTTATTTTTTCAATTTCTTCATTATTTATTTCAACTATAATATCAGAGTTCATATTTATTTCCATTACTTTTGTTTTATTTTCATTTAGTTTCAGTTTATTCATTTTTAACCACTTATTTACAATTTTCAAATCGTGAGATAAATTATCGTGACATTTTTGTTCCGACTCATCTTCAGTAAAAATTAGAGTATCATCAGCATATAATACTATTTCACACCTTTCCAATATTTGTGGCAAATAAAAGAGTACCTAATACAGTTCCTTGAGGAACACCGTATTCATTATTAATTTTCTAGGATTTTATATTATTCACTTTTGTTGTTTGATTTCTGTCATTTAGGAATGATTCAAACCATTTCAGTTCTTTTCCTTTTATACCATATATCTATAGTTTCAAAGGCACGCTTAAAGGCTAGAAAAATTGCTTATATTTTATTATTTGTTTTTATTTTTTTCCATCTGTTAATGACATATTTCACAGCAGTTTCACATGAAAATGATTTTCGAAAACCAGATTGGTATTTAGAGAACAATGTATTTTTCTCCATATATAATTCCAATTGTCCTTTTACCACTTTTTCTATAATTTTTTTACAGGTTTTAACAGTGTTTATTGGTCTGAATTCTTCACATTTATTCGTTTTATTTATTTTCTCTATTGGAGTTATCATCGTTTCTTTCCAGCTACTAGGAAAAATACCCGTTTCAAATGATTTATTAATTATATATAACATTGTACTGCCGGCAATGTCCCAGTTATCAAGAATAACGTGTATAGATAACTTTTCATAGTCGCTTTTATTTTTAAAATTTTTACATATATTCTTTAATTCTTGTATATCTATTGCACGGAACCTAAAATTATTATTTATCACAGGTACTTGGTTTAAATATTGCACATTTTCTATAGTTTCTCTGATTCTTTTAATACTGTCTATAAAATAGTTGGTTAACTGATTGGCTATTTGGTAGTTATCCTTATATTCTGTTTGGTTAAATATCACAGATTTTATCACATTTCAGTCCTTTTTTAGCACCAGTTTTTTAATTTCTCCACATTTGCTTCTGATCCATTGTATTATTTTATTGTTAATAAATTTATCCTTTTCTTGAACAATATTATTTTTATACATATTTCTTATTATTTTATATTCATTCCATGAGTTACTTGTATTCTCTACCCTTGCTATTCTGTATTTATGAATTTTATCACGTTTTAATGATCTTAATTCACTGCTAAAACATTTATTATCACTATTAGTTTGATTTATTATTTTCTTAATTGTACATTTCTTTATGGCTTTATCACATTGTTTGTCAAATTTATTGACATTATTATTTAAGTTATCGAACTCATCAATATTCAATATGTCTAAAAATTCACTTCTGAACAATCTTTTATTATATTTAAAATATTCTATTGCTCCATATTTTTGTTATGATATTGAATTTTAAATTTAAGCCTGCCTTGCAACACTCATATTTTATCTTTAAATATAGCTTACCCTTTCTTTTAATATTTTATTTTATTTTTCAACCCTTAAAATTTATAGCTAGATTTTTCTTATTTAAGCATTGTAAATCATTATTATATTTTTAGTCGTAATAAACTATTGAAACGAGAAGATCGTCTTTTAATTGTGCAGAAAAATACCAATAGGTTATGCTCTAGTGAAAAAAAAAGTTTAAAGTAATAATAAAAAGAAGTGAAAAGACAGGAGTTTAAATAAAGTTAAAATGAGTTCATCAATGTATAGTATTGAAAAGTTGGATGAAACGAATTACGACTCGTGGAGCATCCAAATTAAAGCAGTGTTAATTCATCAAGATTTTTGGTCAACCATTTGTGACGATAAACCAACGGTACCGGATGAAATAGCAGCATGGATGAAACGGGATGAAAAGGCAACATCGACTATAATTTTAAGTGTTACGCCTATGCAAATATCTTATATAAAGAACTGTTCATCAGCTAGTGCAGCTTGGAACACATTGCGTGAAGTACATAGACCTAAAGGACCGGTAAGGAAAGTTTCACTTTTTAAACAACTTCTTAATATGAGAATGGGAGAAGCAGACTGTGTTCAGCAATATGTTTGCAAGTTTTCATCAATTGTGGAAAATAAATTTTTTGAAATTAAATGGAATTAAGCGACAACTAACTGTACCCCCACCGCAACAAAACGGGGTAGCTGAGCGCTATAATAGAACGTTAGTTGAAATGGCCAGAGCAATGCTACTTTATTTTAACGTTGACGAGTCTTTGTGGGCAGAAGCTGTGAACACTGCCGTTTACATTAGAAATAGCTCGCCTACAAAAGCGTTTAATAATTGTAAACCATATGAAGTTTGGTATAATAAAAAACCCAATGTACGTCATTTTAAAACTTTTGGTTGCATAGCAATCGCATTAAACAAAACTCATCATCACAAGTTCCGTCCAAAAGGAAAAGAATGCATCATGGTTGGTTATTCGGAAACATCAAAAGCGTATCGACTATTTGAGAAAACAACAGGAAAGATAATAATAAGTCGCGATGTTTACTTTATTGAAGATCCTTTGATGAAAGATAATAATGAAGAGTTTCAATGTCAGGATGAAAAAGAAATCCTAAGCTTAGAAATAAAACATGATGGTGAGCCGCACGAGAAAAATATTGTTCAATACGATGATGAAAACAAAAGTGACAGTGATTTCGAGTCTGCAGAAGAAGAATATCCAAATCCTAATGCTATAATGGAGGGCTCAGAACTTGTCGGATTTCACACAAAAAATGGGACTCACAATAGACTAGGCAGACCAAAACTAGTTCGAACAGACCGACTAGGGAGACCAAGAAAGCAGTATAATACTTTAAATATGATGTGTGCGGACAATATTACAATTCCTGAAACAGTAAATGATGCATTATCAAGTGAGTATTCTGAATATTGGCTAAGTGCGATGCAGGAGGAGTATAAAGCACTTCTTAAAAATGATACTTGGAAGTTATCGGAGCTACCACATGGTCAGAAGGTCATAGGATGTAGATGGGTTTTTGCATTGAAAAAGAACACGGAAGGCCATATTGAACGTTTTAAGGCTAGATTAGTTGCAAAGGGTTACGCACAAAAATATGGTATAAATTATACAGAAACATTTTCACCTGTCGTGCGATACGAAACAATCAGAATGGTGATTGCCCTTGCAGCGGAATGTTAGCTCCATCTACATCAAATTGATGTATCACCGGCGTACCTAAATAGCGAGTTAACCGATGAGGTATATATGGCACAACCTGAGCAGTTCGTAGATGAGCGATTTCCCGACAAAGTTTTGAAATTAAAGAAAGCGTTATATGGACTTAAGCAGTCCGGCCGTCAATGGAACATAAAGTTAGATGAAATATTAAAAGGAATTGGTTTCCATCCATGTGAAAGTGAACCATGTCTATATCGAAAGGGAAATAGCGGTGACATTAGTTTGATCGCTGTATATGTGGATGATCTATTAATTGCATGTTCTGATTTAAATGAACTAAATTTAATTAAATCTAAAATTTCAGAAAGAGTATCAGTAGTAGATAAAGGAAAAAAAACATTTCCTTAGCATTGAAATTGAGAGAGAAGATGCCACTGGACAAATTACAATCCACCAGAATAAATATATTAGAGAGCTTATACAACAATATCGAATGTTAGTGTGCCGTCCAGTGTCTACTCCTTTAAAACACAAATTTCAAGTTGTATGCAATAATGATAACTGCAAGAAGGTCAACCCAACAAGTTATCAGTCACTCATTGGTTTCTTGATGTATTTAGCAATATGTACTCGACCTGACATATTGCACTTAGTGGGTAAACTATCTCAAAGGAACAAGAATCCACATTATGAACATATGGAAGCAGCAAAAAGACTTTTAAAATATCTGAACAAAACTGTAAGTTATCGACTGAGGTATCAGAAAACTGAAGGCCAGTAGTGTGTTACTGAGATGCTGATTGGGGCGGTGATGCTGTGAATCGAAAATTATATACGGGATATGTTTTTATTCTTGCTGGATGTGCATTCTCTTGGGAGTCTAAGAAGCAAGCTACTGTGGCCTTAAGTAGCACAGAAGCCGAATACATGGCGCTGTCATCAGCAGCGAAGGAAGCAGTATTTTTAAAGAAACTGCTTGGTGAGGTGCAAATTCATTGTCCAGAAAAAATTTTAATATATGGAGATAATCTTGGCGCTTTACACTTAGTTAAGAATCCTATTTATCACAGCAGAAGTAAACATATAGATATCAAGTATCATCATATAAGAAATGTTTTTGTTGAGAAATTGATTGATTTAGAATATTGTGACAGTAATGCTAACATTTCTGATATTTTGACAAAGAATTTATCTAAAACTAATCACATAAAATTAGTAGAAGCTTTGGGCTTTATAAATGTATGAATGTATATATCTTATTAAAATATAAGTGTTGAGGAGGAGTGTTATGATATTGAATTTTAAATTTAAGCCTGCCTTGCAACACTCATATTTTATCTTTAAATATAGCTTACCCTTTCTTTTAATGTTTTATTTTATTTTTCAACCCTTAAAATTTATAGCTAGATTTTTCTTATTTAAGCATTGTAAATCATTATTATATTTTTAGTCGTAATAAACTATTGAATCAAGAAGATCGTCTTTTAATTGTGCAGAAAAATACCAATAATTTTTATGTTTAAATTCAATTTTTATTTGAAGGGCTTCGTGATCTGATATTTTATTTACATCACTGTTCTTAACTGAAACATTGTTCATATTCGTTATTATAAAATCTATTAATGTTTTTGATCGTTGCGTAACTCGAGTGTAAACTTCGACAATTTGTTTTAGAAAATTATCATTTAATATGTTTATTATTTTGATTTGTAGAAACCATCTTTTGACCAGTCTATATTGAAGTCTCCCGCAATTATAAGATCACAATTAGCTTCACTTATTTCTTCAATCACTTCCTCGAATATCTTACAAAATTCGCTTTCACTGTAACTAGGTGATCTATAAACAGCCATTATCACAAATCTTATGCTATTATATTTAACACAACACGCATTAAACCAGAAGTTGAAATCATCCACTCTTTCCATTATTTTTTGTATTTCAAAATGTCTTTTTATGTAGATACTAACTCCTCCTGTTCTTTTTGAGTTTGAGAACGTTGTTATTTGCTCGTAACCATTTAACGCTATTTCATGTTCATTAATATCTCGTGTGATATGTGTTTCGGAGAGTACTATGAAATCAGGATTTTCAGTTATTACTGTTGCTTCTATTTGACAAAAGTTGTTTATTAGGCCTTGCACATTTGTATAGACGCCATGAATACACTGTAATTGTTAGATATTTAAGCCTAGCCGTTTCTCTTTAACGCTCAGCATATTTTGGTAAACTGGACACAATTTGCTCAAAGTGAAATGGTTTTCATCGAGACCGAGGTTAAATTTTTCATTATTTCGCACACAGTTCATACATTTCTTTGTGTATTCATTCAGACATTCTACCGACTTATGTTGCCCATGACATTTCAGACATATTTCTGGATTCTTACATTCATTTGATTTGTGATTAAAACCTTTGCACTTAAAACATTGTATCACTTCTGTACCGTCAAACACTCTACACTTCTCCCATCCAATATTTATTTTTTGCTTGATCATGATCTTTTGATATGATTCATTGTCAATGTTTAGCTTTGCATTGTATATTACTTTATTATTCTTTTTAAATTGATATAATTTAATAATATTCAGTTGACTTTCTTTCAAAAAAGGGTTCTGTTTTTTAATTTTGTTCACTAATTCGTCTTCGTTATATTTAAACGACATGCCTGATATATCAATTTTCATTTCAATAGGACTTGGAATTTTTATTTCATATTCTCCATTAAGTTCACTTTGAATTGCATTTTTAATTTTTTCTCTTTCCTCGTCGTTTGCTGATCTAATTATTAAAGGTCCATTTTTTCTATTTTCGATATTGGTAATTTTCAAGTTCACTGGATCTACTTTATTATTAAGCTCTTCTCTTGTTTTTTCTACCCTTTGTTTTTGTTTCACAATTAATGGGACTTGATTTGCATTATCTGGCAACACTATCTTATCTTTCACTATTTGTGCATATGACATTTGATTTGCCTTCACGTTTGTTTCTTCAATTACCTTTTTTATTTCATTGCTCATCTTTATGTTATTGTCTTCTATTGAATTATATATTTTGTTGCTTTTATCTTCAAAATTATTTATTATACCACTAAGACTTGTAACTTCCTTTATACTTTTTTAACAATTTTTGAAAGCATAGTCCAATTTTTTTATTCTTTCTTCGTACCTTTTTTCAATTGCCTCCAAAAGCTGTTTCATTTCATTTTCATTTTGTTTCAAATTCATTTTTTATTCCTTTAATTGTTGTTTGTTTTTTTGAACACCATCTTGAATATCTCTCAACACATCATCAACATTATGAATATATTGTACACAATTATCACAAATAAATCTTATAAAGTTCGGTTTATTTAAAATACCAATTGAGTACTGATCAATATCGGAACATTTAGCTGCACTATGATAAATTTTTCCAC
Organism: Phasia obesa; assembly: GCA_949628195.1. Lineage (NCBI taxonomy): Eukaryota > Metazoa > Arthropoda > Insecta > Diptera > Tachinidae > Phasia > Phasia obesa. The sequence goes on along the minus strand of OX451215.1, from coordinate 145,854,535 downwards.
ATACTCCTTCACATTTTATTCCACTTTTACCCCTTATTGTTAGTATACACTTGTTACACTCAGCCATCACTGAGGTAATTTTATAGATAACACAATGTTTTAATTATTTTCAACTATTTTTACTATTTATTTCTTTATAATGAGGTTTAAAAATACCAAATTCATAAAAAAATATATTATTTGATCCAGTTTTATTATAAAATTTAAAATTTATCCTTTATCCTTATCCTTGATTATAAAAACACAACCGCTGTCACCAGTGTTACCACTTGTTTCTCTATTAGGTAATCTGGTGCTTCTCCCAACTTCATTTTTTTGATAAACATTAACTCCAGCCTTTGTTGTATATCCATCCATCTTAAGGTATCTAACATATATTGAATTGATGTAAAACGATTGCATTTTAATATATTCCTCATTGCTTTATTTTGTAGTTTTTTTTTTGTAGCCTGTTTATTTGATTATCAGTGCAACATGTATATATTATAGTTGAGCCATATTCGAAATGTGGTTTTATAATCGTATTATAAATATTTATTGCGGTAATAATAGACACTTTGTTTCTTATTCTTTTAAAAAATCCTATCTTTTTTCCAATTTTTTTGCAGATAAATTCTAAATCTTCTTTCATGTTTAAATCTTTGTCTATTAAAAACCCCAAATATTTTATTTTATCCACTTTTTCAATTATTACATCATTAATCTTGAGTTCTTTATTACTGTTCATATTTATTTCCTTTATTTTGGTTTTATTTTCATTTAATTTTAATTTGTTCATTTTTAGCCATTTGTTAATTTCGTGCATATCCATTTTTAAATTTTCATAACACAAGTCTTCTGTTTGCGCTTCTGTGAATATAAGGGTATCATCAGCATACATAACTATTTCGCACCTTTCTAATACATTTTTTATATCATTAATATAAAGGATAAATAAAAGGGCCCCTAGAACCGAACCCTGAGGTACACCAAAGTCGTTTTCTTTTTGCTTAGATCTTACATTGTTAACTTTTGTCATTTGTTTACGATTGGTTAATAAGATTGAAACCATTTTAATTCATTATCCTTTATTCCATATCTTTGTAGTTTTTTCCACATGATATCACGGTCAATAGTTTCGAATCGAAAATCTAAAAATATAGCCACAATTTTATTATTCTGTTTCGCGTATTTCCATCTGTTTATGACACAGTTTACAGCGGTTTCGCACGAGTGGTTTCTTCTGAATCCTGAATGGTATTTTGACAGTATTTTATGATTTTCTAAATATTCTTCCAACTGGTTTTTTAAAATTTTTCTAAAATTTTTCACATGTTTTCAAGCTGTTTATATGACGATACTCCTCACAATTTATTGTATTTTTTACTTTTTCTATTGGAGTTATAATTGATTCCTTCCAGTTGTTCGGAAAAATACCGGTTTCAAGTGATTTGTTTACTATTTTAAGCATTTTATTGCACACTATTCCCCAATTATCTAGTATTAATTTAATACTTATTTTATTATAGTCAGGTTTAGTATTCATATCCTTACATATATTTTTTAATTCTGCTAAAGTTATTGCACGAAATTTAAATCTACTGTCTATCACTCTTATCTTATTTTCATATTGCACATATTCGATGGAATTATTTATTTCTTTAATACTGTCTATAAAATAATTATTAAAGTTTTCGGCTATTTGTATGTTATCCTTATATTCTATATTTTTAAATATCACATTTTTTATCACAGATATGGGGTTTTTTTAGCACTAGTTCTTTAATTTTATTCCACATTTCTTTTTGGTTATTTGTATTGTTAATTTTATAATTTATATTATTTTTTTCGTTTTAAATTTTTACTTTATAAGCATTTCTTATAAGTTTATACGCATTCCATGCCTCATTCGTATTTTCATTTATTGCACTTTGATATTTAAAAATCTTTTTTCTTTTTATATTTTTAAGTTCATTACTAAACCATTTATTGCCATGATTTTCTATTAGTTTCTGTTTAAAAGTAAATTTCTTAACTGTATTTTCTATACTATTATCGAAATGTTGGACATAGTGGTCTAGATTGTTAATTTTATTACACTCTATTATTGAACTTAATTCATTTTTGAAACGGATCTTATCATATTTAAACATTTCCACTTCTTCTACTTGATATTGTTGTATACTTTCATTTTTAATAAATATGTCTATAGTTTTGTGATCCGCTATTTTATTATTTATATTAGTTTGCGCAGAAATATTTTCATTATTTGTTATAACATAGTCTATGAGTTTTAGTATTTTTTGTTATCCTAGTATATTCAATAATTATTTGTTTTAGACCATTGTCATTTATAACGCTTTCTATTCTTGTTCTATAAAAGTCTTTCAACCAATCTATATTGAAATCTCCAACTATTATTATATCACAGCTTTCTTCACCTATTTCTTCTATTATCTCTCGAAAATCGTCACAAAATTCAGGCTTTTGGCTACTTGGTGATCGGTATACTATTACACATATGAATGTTATTTTTAGATATATTGCTTTATATGCACTAATCCAATATTTTGATTTTTTCACATAATCTTTTATTTTGTTAATCTTCAATTGTTTTTTGAAATATGCAATTACACCACCCGTCCTGTTTGATTTCGATAGAGTTATTTAATGGTTATAATCTTTTATTGCAATCTCCGATTCATCAACCTAGTCAGTCAAATGAGTTTCCGACAGAATAATGAAATCTGGTTTATCTACTTCAATACTCGTTTCCAAATTAGTAAAGTTATTGAGGAGTCCTTGAATGTTGGTATATATGCCATGAATTTGCTTTGGTTGTTAGGCTGCAATACCTATTCTTCTCTTTTTTAGATTCAGTTTATTTTGATACATTGGGCATTCTCTATTACCGGTTATATGAGTCTCGTCCAATCCTAGATTTAGCCTTCTATTTTCTCTCATGCAGTTGACGCATTTATTAACTACCTCTTTATTACATTCACTACTTTTATGTTTTCCGTGACATTTGTAACATATTTCTTCATTTCTACACTCGGAAGCTTTATGATTATAGCCTTGGCATTTGAAACATTGTAATATATTTAACCCATCAAAAACTCGGCATCTGTCCCATCCAACATTAATTTTTTGACTTGATATAACCTTAGCATATGACTCATTATGAATTTTTATTTTCGCATTGAATATTGTTTTATTAAATCGTTTTGTTTCAAAACTTTTTATTATTTCAATATTACTATTTTCCAAAATTTCATTTTGTTTTTTCATTTTTTCAATAAGTTCTTTTTCGGATGTTTTGAAGTTTATGTCAGTTACAATTATTTGCATATCGTTTTGCCTTGGAACAGTTATTTCATAGTTTTCGCTTATTTCGTTTTGTATAACTTCCTTAATTTTTTCTCTTTCTTCGACATTTTCACTTTGAATTACTAATGTTCCATTTTTTCTGTTCTCTACATTTGTTATTTTAAAATTCACAGGATTTATTTTTTCATTTAATTCAGCTTTTGTTTTAACGACACTTTGTTTTTCTTTAGGCTTTATAATTAAGGGAATATTTTTTTTACGCATCTGGCATCACTACGTTTTTTTTACTGATTGTGCATATCGTCGCGTTTCTTCTTAAACCACGTAAGCGACATTTTTTCGAAATTGACTTTTTTGGTTTTTATGGTAGAAAATAACAGTTGCCAACAGACTACATTCTCATCTTAACAAGTTTGTATGAAAAATAAATAAATCCATTTTCAAAACCTCGTAAGCGCCATACAAATGACATTTGCATGCAAAATATAATGGTCTTTATATTTTAAGTTGGAAATGTTAAAGTCTCAACCACTAAGTTTTTTGTATTTAAGATTAAAAAAATCATGAAAGTTGCAGGCCAATTGGAGCATTTTTAGTTAAGTTAAAAGATTTTTTTTTTTTGATAAATACAAAAATAAATGTTTATTAATACACAGAAATTTGCAATTTGCTGTTTGCGCCAAAACCACGTAAGCGACAGATTTGGCTACAATTAATTGTAAGTAACAAATTTAAAAAAAAGGTTTCTATACCCTTCAGAGAGTCGCACAGCCATGTTTTGCAAAAAAGTTATTTTGAAACTTATATTAAAGAAGTTATTAAGTTTTTTTCGTTTTCTGAAAAACAACTTCTTGGCGCTTACGTGGTTTAAGAATTAACGCGACGATATGTCATTTTAGCCTTGACGTTTGTATCGTTAATTGCTTTCTTTATTTCATGGCATATTTTCTTATTATTTTTTTCTATTGTTTCGCACATTTTCTTGTTTTTATTATCTATTTCGCTTACATTTCCAAACAAGTTTTTTACGACATCTACATTTTTTTCACACATTGCTTGTATCTTATCAATTTTTTAAACCTTTCGTCATATCGTTTTTCGATTGCTTCCAATAAAGCTTTTATTTCATTTTGATTTTGTTGTAACGAACTTTCGAACTCATTCTTATATTCAATTAATACTTGTTTGTTTTTATTTACACCTTCTTGAATGTCTCTTAATACAAGATCTACATTTTGTATATTTTGCATACAATCATCGCAGATGTAACGAACAAAATTGTCTTCGTCTATAATTTTTGTGGAATAATTGTCTATACCGGCGCACTTTTTTGTGTAATGATACACTTTACCACACACACCCATACATCTATGTCCACTTTCACCTCTTATTGCTGATCTGCATTTAACCATTATTAAATACTTTTTTAAACAAAATTTTATTTTTTAATACAAATTTAATAATTTTTTTTTGTTTATTTTGTGTTTTTAATAGTCTCTATCTATTGTGAACACTTTTTATAATTTTTTTTTTCAAATTTTTACACAAAGCTTTATTTTTATATGTTTAAGCATTGCCATTTCATTACAAAATATATATATATATATATATATATATATATATATATATATATATATATAGATACATATGTATATTTATATATATATATTTATATATATATATATATATATATATATATATATATATATATATATATATATATATTATATATATATATATATATTATATATATATGTAATAAAGCCACCTTTTACTACATATTTCGAAAAAAGTATACTAAATCTTCATAAAAAATTTAAGGTTTTTATTTTTGTGTGACCGAACAACTGACCTACTAAAATGCTATAGACCTGTTTTGATAAAAAACTTAAAATGAAATATATACGTAAAAGATTCGAAATCCGAGATTTTAGGTGTGAAAAATAATAGAGCCATCCACTTCAATTATCTAAAAAACAAAAAATTCCAAGAGATGAATTATATAATATACTTTAATTATCTTTATTACCTTAGTACTAAGTGGAATATAATTTATTTTTGATAACGGATATGCACCGTTTTGGCGTAGGGTCAACAAGTTTTTGTCATGGCTCAATCGGAATATTACTCCATGCTCCTTATACTAATGCCCACAAGTGAATTTTATTTGTTTCTTGTTTTCCCTTAAGAGCTAATTTAACTATTCGCCACAAGTTCTCAATGGATTTAAGACTGGAAACTAAGCAGGCTAACTTAAAACATCAACCCCTTTTTTTTCAAACCAATCTTTTGCCCACTACGATGTGTGTTTCGGGTCATTGTCTTTATGAAACACACATTGAAGAGGTAAGGCATCACATATCTGTTAATGAGCCTCTTTAATTTAAGCAATAAAAATGTGGACAATATTGTATTAAATAAATACAAAAAAACTGAAAATAATTTGTGTGTAAATGCTACGGCAGTTATACGTGCCCAATCTTGTTCGTCGCTTTTGCTAAGCGATGACAATAAAATAACTACAAACAAGTCGCCTTCTGAACAGAGTGTTACCAAAACTAATATGGATAGTGCAGGAATGGACAGATACATAACTGTTTTGAAAAGAGGTCGAAGCCCTAAGCCGAAGCAGATTGCACCAATGTCTAAAGTACTTAAGGATAAGGAGGCTAACGGAATAAGTTCCCAAAATCGATTTGCTATTCTTCATAGCGAAACAAGTGAACCTAAAACGGCACCCAAGTCGTTTAAACCACCACCAATTTTTTTAAGGGAGAAAAATTCGAATAAATTTATAAATAAGTTTCAGTTATTGGAGAAAACTCATTCTATGTAATTCCTATCAAGCGTGGTAACATTGATGAAACTAAAATTAATTTATAGATGAAAATAGTTATCGTAAAGCAGTAAAGGAGTTTGAAAGCTGCAAAAAGAACTTCTATACCTATCAGCTGAAGAGTAGCAAAGGCCTACAGGTATTCATCAAAGGTGTAGACTCATATATTAATCCAGTGGAAATAAAACCTGGCGTCCAAAAAGCAGGATTTAAGGTTAAAAGCGTTGGCAATCTCAGAAATCGAGAGCGTGTCCCTCAACCTCTATTTCGCGTTGAACTGGAACCTGGGGATATTAGATTAAAGAAGAACGAAACGCATCCCATTTATAATCTAAAATATCTGTTACACCGCAGGATAAGTGTAGAGGCACCACATAAGCGGTCAGGACCCGTTCAGTGTTTAAATTGCCAAGAATACGGTCATACAAGGACTTACTGCAAGTTGTCTCCGGTTTGCGTTGTGTGTGGAGAGCTACATTGTTCCGCCCAATGCGACAAACCAAAGGATGACTCGAAGATTAAAAAATGTAGCAATTGTGGAGGAAATCACACTGTTAACTACAGAAGCTGTACAGTTTTTTCTATGGTAAGGAAGTCAACTCAGAAATCAAATACTCCTGCTAGGCAGCCACAATATCAAGCAAATGCTCATTACCCTCAGTTAGCTCAACCACCAACACAACATGTTTCATTCGCGGATATGTTAAAATCCAATCATATTTCAGCACACAAAGCTACACCGACAACCAATTCTACTCCAAATTTGCACCCAGAACAAACACCATCTGGTAACCACAATCGTCTCGAAGCAAGTATCAAGACATAAGTGCATTCGGTTAACAGTTTTATGAGCTCTATGAGCAGCATGATGCAAGAAATGGTTCGCATGCAATCTATGATGTTGCACAAACAAACCATGAACTGTTTAAAAATATGTTTCTGGATTGCAAACGGCTTACGCCAACACAAAAATGAACTGGAGTACTTCTTGAAGAACCAACAAATTGATGACGTGATGGTTTCAGAGACTCATTTAACAACAAATAGCTTTTTTAAAATCAATGGCTATATACAATATGACACTAAAGACCCCCGTGGTAGAGCATGTGGTGGTTCAGCAATACTAATAAAGGCTCGAATTAAACATTATTTACTGTGTGATTTTTGTGAGGACTACATTCAAGCAACAAACATCTGCATTGAAGAATATCATCAAAACTTCGTTATTTCTTCGATTTATTCACCTCCTAGATTTCAAATATCAGAGAGTCAATATAGCGACTTCTACAAATCATTAGGTCCCTGTTTCATAGCATCAGGTGACTACAACGCTAAACGTTCCCACGACAATTGGATCTTCGCTCCGGAACGACCCGAGTATCACTCGGCCAAAGATTGTCAACTCAGCAACAGCTGTACCAACCGAAAGTTTTTTCCTCAGGTGAGCAAAATATGGCAGCTATTTTGCTCAAGATACTATTAATTATAGCTGGCATTAAGCAAAACCCAGGTCCACAGATCTGGTTTTGTTCAGTGTGTCACAACAAAATAACACGCAACATAACTTCGGTTAAATGCTCAGTTTGTGAAAACTGGTGTCACATGAAAAGGTGCTCAGGTCTCACCAGCCACCGCGATTGGTCCCCAAGCTTTGTGGCGAGTTGTTGTAGCAATCAACCAACTCCAGCACTACTTCTCCCACTGCTCCCCAGCAGAACCCATTCTCATCCCCACCTGTAAGACACAGTAGAACACATTGTTCTATTTGTAACACAATAATTAGGAGGAATGTTACATCAGTTCAGTGCAATGGTTGTAAAAGATGGTGTCATATGAGGCGCTGTACAGATTTACGCTTTCATAGGGATTGGAGTGCTAGTTTCCTAGCCTCTTGCTGTGCAAATGCCACTCCTACGGCCAGCATTACCCTTAACTCAACGGCGCAATCAACACCCAGAACGCCAAATGTACAGAACACTCCTCAATTACAGCAACCCGTATTAACACCTACAACTCCACCTCAGGTGAATACACCGCCAAGACACCCCACTCAGCGGCAAGTGCAAAATACTGGTCCCGGCAGAACTTTTCAAATCATGCAATTGAATTGTAATGGTTTGAGAAACAAAATTGTGGAGATCACAAAATATATGCACGACAACAACATACCTATTGCCGCCATACAAGAAACAAAGCTGACCAATGATTGTTCACTCTCGGCCTCAGGGAATTACAATATTATCAGAAGAAATAGGGATAGAGCACATGGTGGGGGACTTGCGTTCATTATAGAACGAAATGTCAGTTACAAATTGACAGACCCCCCAACCCTCCCCATACCTGACCCCTTCCTAGAGGTTATGAGCATCTCAGTAGATACTGAAAATACTGAAATTGAAATCATCAATGTTTATATCCCATAGGAGCTAATTATCACCCAAGCATATCCCATCTCTTGCAGGGTGATAATAGAATAATACTTGGTGATTTCAATGCTCATCATGAGAGTTGGTATTCCCAATTACCCGAAGATCCCCGCGGTGGACTCATTGCAGAACAGATAGACGAATCAGATTTTGCCTCAATAAACGAAGATTTCGCAACAAGAGTAACTGCAAGATGTGTAAGCTCTCCAGACATATCCATTGTCTGCTCATCGCTACTTGCCTACATCAGCTGGTAAACCCAAATTGCATTTAACTCAGACCACATTCCCATTGTTGTCACTGTTGAGAAACCCAATGACTTCGTTGAGCCTGACAAGCGCACATTTATTAATTATAATAAAGGCGACTGGCAGGGGTTCTCGAAATATATTGATGACTCCATTCGTCAATTACCCCACCCTACTTGTGCCAGGAAGGGAGAGAAAGTTTTCAGGCAAACTATTCTCAGGGCAGCACGGCGCTTTATTCCTGCAGGCAGAATACCCAATATTAGACCAAATTTCCCCACCAATGCAGCGCGTTTAACCCAAGAACGCGATCATTTGCGCGCTTGCAACCCAGCAGATGAGCGAACTGAGCTGTTGACGGCAGAAATTAACAAACTCGTTAATGAACATCGTCGCAACAAGTGGTTAGAACACCTAAACCAATGCACAGTTAGCTCGAAAAAGCTTTGGTCTACTATTAAAAGTCTATCTGGCACAAACTACAATAAAAATCTCGCAGCTATAGGATTCGATGACATTCAATATACAGATGAAAGAAATGCGCTAAACTATTCTGCCGACAATTTGTCGATCATCCCACCTCGCAGAATCGGTCCAAAAGAGCTGTAATTCGGAGAAACAAGCATCTTGAACGGGATTCTGATCCCATTTCCTTCACGCTCGATGAAGTGAAATATATAATCTCCAAAGCGAAACCCTCTAAAGCTCTTGGTCCTGACGTCATATGTATGTTAATGTTAAAGAAACTTGGCCCAGTATCGCTGGAATATCTAGTACGCCTTCTAGAACTCTCGATTCATCAACTGGTGATTCCAGATATATGGAAGGTTGCTCGGATAATTCCCCTCCTAAAACCTGATAAACCCGCTACAAAAGGAGAATCATACCGCCCTATCTCCCTTTTATCACCCGTAGCAAAGGTTTTAGAAGCTTTACTATTGCCAACCCTGAAGGAGCACATCTCGCTTGCCTCTCACCAACACGGCTTCAGGGAATCCTATAGTACCACGACAGCTTTGAATTTGATAGCTAACCAGATCGCAAATGGCCTCAATCAGCAGAGACCGTGTGAACGCACAATTGTGGCAGCCTTATCTAAGGCTTTTGACACGGTTGACCACTCTTTGCTGATTAATGACATCTCGAACTCTACGCTTCCCAATGATGTCGAACGCTGGGTTGCCAACTATTTAAGTGGCAGACAAGCGTTTGTTGAGTTCAGAGGCCAGAAGTCTAAATATCGCAAGAATAAAATGGGTGTGCCACAAGGAGGAGTACTATCACCTATACTCTTCAACTTATATCTTGCAAAACTTCCTGCCCCACCACAAGATATCAGGATGGTGTCTTATGCAGATGATTGCACCATCTATTCATCTGGTATTAACATCCAAGACATAAGTGCTAAAATTACTCAATATTTGGCCACCATCTCACAATTTATACAGAAACGTAGACTTCAGCTATCACCCTCAAAGTCTTCAGTGTCTCTTTTCACTTGCTGGACTAAAGAAGTAAGGATGGAATTAGATATCTCTATCGAAGGCCGACGTATCCCTACGGTGCAAAACCCAAAAATTTCAGGCGTGGTCTTCGACAGCCTCCTTCACTTCGCTTCACACGCCACTTACATCAACCAGAAAGTAAAATCTCGGAACAAAGTCCTAAAAGCTCTTGCAGGTACCTCTTGGGGAATGACTAAAGAGACCATAATAACAACTTTCAAGCCAATTGGTCGCTCTCTCTTTAGTTATGCTGCCCCTATTTGGACCTCGTTCCTGAGCGATACTAAATGGCGAGTTTTACAAACTGCACAAAATAATGCACTTAGAATCGCTACCGGATGTGTCAGAATGACAAACATAGATCATCCTTATGAGGAGACCAGGATACTGCCGGTCAGGCAGCACAATGAGCTACTGACCAAGCAATACCTGGAGGCTTGTCACCTGCCCACCCACCATAACCATGAAGTGGTCATTCAAGATCCGTCTCCCCGTCACATCCGGCAGGACTTTCGTCTATATCGCAATGACATTCGAGATATTATTCCATCTCTTATAGATCGAGTGGCCATTGCAGACGCCCAAAAACTATTACATCAACAGGCGGTTTTAGGAGCTATGAATTGCTATAGATGTAATAGGGTCCTTAATGAACACCCCCTAGCGATTGCAGAAAATGAAAGGCTTCTTCCCAGGCAAACAAGAACCACCTTAGCACAATTAAGGGCCGGATGGTGCAGTATTCTTAACTGCTACCGCGAGCGTATAGTTCCCGGAACTTTAAATCGTTGCCCAGCCTGTCTTCAAAGCCCCCATGACACGGTGCATCTATTTCAATGTCCCAATAGGCCTACGGATCTGCGCCCCATAGACCTATGGTTAAGACCGATTGAAGTTGCGCAATTTCTCCAGCTCCAAGTTCCACCCACATGACACTTTTACCTTAAATCTTTTAAGGAAAGAACTTCCGACAACAGCAGAGCTGTTACAACAGCAACAACAACACTAAACATACGTTTTGGGGATCAAGACTTATCACTCCAAAAGGTCGTGTTTTATTTGACACTATTTCAAAAATTAATGTGATATCGAGTAGACAACACCTATTGGCCTACTGATCGATAAAAAAATACCTGATGTTATTGATTTTGATATTTTGAGAGAAATGATTAAGGTAGAAGTGTCACTCGAATTATCCTCAGATCATTCACCCACTATTGTCTATATATATGGAACCAGCAAAATATCGTCTCGCCAACAACTTGCACAAGCATTAATTGGTTGAAATATAGAAAGTATCTCAGTAATCATTGTTCAGAAAACATACCGCTAAGAACACCAGAAGACGTGGACCAGAGTACACAGATCTCCTCAACTCAAATCTAGACGTAAAGATTGCATGAAACGGCTAAGACAGCTGCTAGAATCTGGAAGAGTAGCATCTCTGAAAAAATACTTGGAAGACCTCGTGCATGTAGGAACCTTCAAAGACTGGTCGTACGTAAGTCTCCCTTGCGAACTTCTTGTGGAGACTGGGCAAGAAATGATCCGGAAAAAGGAAATTTATTTGTTGGACATTTGAAGAAGGTTCTCACCCCAAATGTATGTACTGATATAGCTGAGTTGCCACCAGTAGAGATTAGTGCCGTAGTACCTCTAAAATTTGAATTTAGCGATATTGAAAGGGCAATAACGGCGTTGATAAAACAAGATTTTACAAGATTTTATTTTAGTTGCCCCGTATAGGTCGCAGAATTTTTATTTTTGTTTTTAGTGCCATTTAATGCGAATGAGTACTATGATACCTAAACCAGGAAAAGACCACACAAAAGTAGAATCTTACAGACCTATAAGCCTTTTACCAAACATGTCAAAGTTGTTTCAGAGAATATTAATAACAGCTGAATCCAATTCTTAGTGCGAAAGGATGTATTCTGAACCATCAATTCGGCTTTAGAAAACAACATAGTACTATCCAACAAACACACAGATTAGTAAATGTAATTAAAAAGACCTTTAAGAAAAAAAAAAAAAAAATACTGTTCTGCGCTTCTTATCGACGTTTCTCAAGCATTCGATAAGGTTTGACACGAAGGCATACTATTTAAGTTAAAGCTGCACTTGCCCGAAAACCTTTATAAGCTCTTATTCTTATTTAACGAATAGAAAGTTTTTACTAAAAGAAGGAGATTTTTTAAGCTCGCCACAGCTCATTGAAGCCGGAGTTCCCCAAGGTAGTATTTTGGCACCAATTTTATAATATTATTTAATGTACACATCAGATATGCCAATTAGCACCTTAGTCCACACATCAACATTTGCAGATGACACAGCCTTTTTAAGTATTCATGAAAGCGCCCAAGTAGCATCACAACTTTTACAAGACCACATACTCAATTTGGAAAAATGGAGAATAAAAGTGAATGAACAAAAATGTACTCACATAACTTTCACACTGCGTAGGGACTCATGCCCTCCTATTTACATAAATAACCAAATGATACCGCAGCTTCCAGACGTTAAATACCTGGGTATACATCTTGACCGTCGCCTTACTTGGAAAAGCCACATAGATTTCAAGTTAACACAAATGAAATTAAAAGCAGTACAACTAAATTGGCTTATTGGCAGAAACTTCACCCTGAGCTTAGATTGTAAACTTCTACTGTACAAGTCGATCCTCAAACCAATTTGGTGTTATGGGATTCAATTATGGGGCACTGCCTCAGCTAGCAATTTAGAAAAAATTTAAAGGCGCCAAAATAAGGTACTACGTATGATTACATCTGCTCCCTG
>OX451215.1:145721224-145841215 GCA_949628195.1 Phasia obesa | reverse complement strand
GTCTAGAATAACACCTAGATATTTCGCCCTGTCAGATAGCTTGAACACCACTCCGTTTAGGAGCGGTAGCGGAAAAGTAGGAATCTTGTTTCTTCTGGTGAATAACACAAGATCCGTTTTCTGCGTATTAACACTTAGACCACTTTCAGTGCTCCACTTAATAATTTGTCTAAGCGATGTTTGCAAACGTTGCGATAGAGTGTCCAGATGTCTTCCTGATACAGCAACTGCAACGTCATCCAACACCGTAAGCAATGAATTTATGGCGAGGTTCCAAAGAAGAGACGAAAGCACCCCTCCCTGTGGCGTCCCTCGCCCAGCTGCCCTGCAGACAGTAGCCCGCCCCATATTGGATATGATGACTCTATACGTCAGCAAATTCGAAATGAAGCTAATTATTGACTAATTTACGTCCAGTCTCTCCAGAGCCCTAATGATGGTCTCTGGTGTCACGTTGTTGAACGCTCCTTCTATATCAAGGAACGCCACCACTACATATTCCTTATGCTCTAGAGATTTTTCAATGTATCCTACGAGCATATGCAGTGCCGTCCCAACCGATTTGCCTTTGGCATATGCATGTTGAGATGTGGAGAGTCGGTTCGGATTAATCGTTGTTCTCATATGAAGATCAATTATCCATTCCAGTGTTTTCAGACGGAAGGTTGACAGACTGATAGGTCTGAAATCCTTCGGTGAGGTGTGTGATGTATTTCCTCCTTTAGGGATGAAAACAACGGAACACCTGGTCCACAGTTCCGGAATATACGCCCACGACAGACATGATGTATATATTCGGATTAGCCATGGTATTATAAGGCCCGCATTATGCTGAAGATCAGCAGGTATAATGCCATCTGGACCCGGGAAATGTGTGTCTATAAGTACCTCAAGGGTCTCATGTCCACTTGCAGTCCAGTTGCCACATGGTTTCTTAATGAAACTCGGCACAACTTGCCTTTTCTCTTGGAAATGAGATATTTTTGCGGAAAAAATGTATCCTATATTTGAATCAAGATACTAATATACCTCTTCACAAATACTTTTAAAATGCATCCAGTGGGTTTTACGTGGTGCGAGCTCAGCCAAACAGAAAAAGAGACAGACAGAGAGAAAATAAATAAAAAAGTGTATATAATTAATATAAATGTATACATTATTTTATGCTTTAGATATAACGAATTCTAAAATTCTTTCGCAGGATACATTAAAATAATGCATTACTTTCCTAGGACATGCTCCGTGTTAAGAGTAATGGATACTGGAGGCAGAATATTATACATTCTTTGTATTACCTACTCCTTTCTTATTGATTACCTTTTCCCGCAAACTCTCCTTTTCTCGCTATACGTCTTGCTCTGCAGGCGGTATTTTGCACATCAGTATCATTACGGCACTTCTGGTCGTACCATGGGTTCCTTGAAAGATATATACATGAAAGTGAATTATTTTTGGGATGAAGACATGTTGAGTGGCACAGACAATAATTTTTTCAACATCCTTTGAAATACCGTTCCATTTTACTTTTTTCGGTTCTTCCTAGGACATTTCGGTCTAAATCATCCAGTACACTGTAGGATTCAAATCCGAAGTGTGCTTAATAGCATGTTTTTGATGATTTGTTAAGCAATATCTTTAAGTTCAGTTCTACATTTTTTTGTCTCTTTTTTTTTTTTTTTTTTTTTGTCAGAGCCAAACAAATCAAGTTTCCTTCATTAGTAAACAATAGAATAAATAAATAAAAATTAGAAAAGTTCAAATAAACCGTAAAAGCAACCAATTTGCTTTTTTGTAGATTTTAAAAAAGCCTTTTGTTACAAAACTGTAGGAAAATTCTATTTTTTAACTTGAATGAGAACAGTTTTCTATTCAATTCTATTTTCTTTTCTGTGACACTGTTTATATTAGTAATGGATGTTTGTATTGTATTGTACTACATATAAAATGTTTCCTTTTTTATTTTGCAGCCTCATCCTCTCGACGGGACTTTTTCACATATTGCTTATCGCTAATGAGAGCGCACACATCAGAGCATCGTGACGCACTTCCGGTTTTGGATATAACAGCTTTACGTCATATTGCTTACGTATTGGATGGTTTCATATATTACATGCGAAACGATTCAAATTTTTACGAAAAGAACGAGGGAGTACAAAGTAGCTCTATAAATGTAAATGAGAACGACGATACTGATGAAGAACTGTCTAACATAACCAGTGACGATCCGTATGGAGAAGTAAGCGGAGCGGGCACAACCCTAAATGTGGGAGGATCAGCGGGAACATCTCGGCGTCATACATTTTTTGCAAGATCTGATTCAACTTTAAGTCTTGGTTGTTTAGCTCCCGACGGATTTGATTTACCTCTTGATGTTGCCATACCTTTAGCAGATAAGCCGCATCTTTTGCAACCGAATTCGAAGCGACAAGATTTGTTTGCCAACTTACCTTTGATTGTATCTCCAACAGAAAACGTGACTCAGTGTAGTGGTGAATCTGCATTAAATACCCTTGATTATCCTCCAACTAAACTAGGATTTTCCTTGTACACATCTCGCAGAGCATTTCAGACTTCTCTCAACACGTCTACGGATATAATTAACACAATGGAAGAGGAAGAGGTCGAAGATGAAAACGTCGAAGTGAATAGTGAAAACCAATTACCAAAAGCAATGTGTTCGTCTGCAAGCTTTCGGGCTATTTCGGACTCATCTTCGGCAACGGGCTCAGTCGAGTCGAATAGTGGTGCAGGTGGAAATGTTTATTTGCAATTAAAAAAGAAACAATATTCCGATGAAACGAAATCTGTTACTGATAATCAAGACAAGTTGGATGATCAAGAAAATATGGATGTAGACAGTAGAAGTGCTAACGATGATATCGAAAAAACACAGACAGACATTTCAAACACTAATCAAACTAGAGTTATAGCAACAAGGCCTGACGTAATAATAGTGCCTCAAAAAACTCAGCGTGGAAGTGAATCTGATTTACTATTGCAGTCAAGCAACACATCATTTATTTCATCGTCAATGGTACGAAGTGTAATAGTTCGTGCTGGTGGCCCAAGTGCGCCTTCATTGAAAAGTCAAGATGAAGCATCCACTTCACAAAAATGTAAAATGCCATTCTTATCGTTTGATGATCCAGCGAAAAACTTAGTAATTGGTCGCTCTGCACGACTAACATCATTTATGTTTCCCGCTCGCGGTCAACACTTTTGCAAGAAATTTGACTCTAACGATACATCGCCCTCATGGAACTTTTTACTTGGTCGTTGGAAACTTACGTTAGATCTGTTTGGCAGAGTTTTTATGGATGATGTGGGCATGGAGCATGGTTCTGTTTTACCCGAGCTACGAGGTTTCCCTGTAAAGGAAATGCGCTTTAGACGTCATATGGAAAAACTACGCAATGGACAACAAAGAGATTTAATATTTTGTAAATTAGAACGCAATCGTGATAGTTTGATAATTCAAACATTTAAAGAATTAAATACTCAGTTTGGTAGTCAAAACAGAAGAGTACATCCTCCGTTGACATTTAATCGTGTTAAAGTAACATTTAAGGATGAGCCAGGCGAAGGCTCAGGCGTTGCTCGCAGCTTCTATACTTCTATATCGGAGGCTCTTCTAGCCAGTTCAAAAATGCCTAATTTAGAATCAGTACAAGTGGGAAACAACAGCGGCAAATATGGTGTCCCCTTTTCAAGTATTTTGCGCAACCGCGGAGCATCAAGTCGAGATGGACCTACATTACAAAGGCGAGGCAATACCAGCAAAATTTTATGGCGCACAGCACGCGAAAGAAAAGCATTAAGTTTTGAAGCGAGGCCCTATATCCCAGTTTCGAACAGTTCAGGTAAAAATGTTTTATATTTTGTGATGAAGTTTAATTCAGCAATGTTACGTTCTAGACATTTCTGGTGATAATCCTAATGAACACTTGTCAATCCATCTGCAGCAACTCGGAGAGCGTCTATATCCCAAGGTATACATACAACAACTTTATTTTTTCGATATTAAAGATAATCTAGAAAATGATTCTATTATAGATATATTCCCTTAATACTACGAATGCTTCCAAAATAACCGGCATGTTATTAGAAATTCCAACGCCGCAACTACTTTCGATATTATCTTCGGAAGAAATGCTGCGTCAAAAAGTCAACGAAGCAATGGATATCATAGCATTTAAACAAAAGTCAGATACAAGCAGTACAACATCTGCAGCGGGGCAATCGAAAAAAATGAATCCGGTCGTTTTACTTGAACCATGTCATGTCGAAGACAATGAGCCACTCTTCTACATGCCGGGAAAAAGGGGTTTTTACACTCCCCGTCAAGGGTACGGTTCATTTGAACGGATCAACGCTTTTAGAAATATCGGAAGGTTTGTTTTATTTTATTTTTATTAATACTCTGATACATTTTTATTAAACCACAACAGGCTTATTGGACTTTGTCTACTTCAAAATGAATTGCTTCCATTATTCTTGCAACGACATGTATTAAAATATATTCTAGGCCGTAAAATTAAATTTCATGATCTAGCGTTTTTCGATCCCATTATTTACGAATCGTTTAGGCAACTAATACAGAATTCGCAGACCGAAGATGGAGAAGAGGCTATCATAAAAATGGAACTGTTTTTTGTGTAAGAACAATTCTCATTTTGAACCTTAAATGAATGCAACTTATTTATTGCAATTTTTGTATATATTAGGATCGATCTTATGAAGGAAGAGGGTGGTGGAAGTGTAGAGTTAATACCTGGTGGTAGAGAAGTACAAGTTACATCCCATAACATTTTCGACTATATCAGGCGTTACACAGAATATAGACTAATAAAAGCTCAAGAAAAAGCATTAGAGGTAAAAACTTACGATGCTTTTCTAAAACGTTTCCATATTAAACCAATGTAATTGTGTAATTTTATAGGCCATCCGAGATGGGGTTTTCGATGTTTTGCCAGATAATTGTATGCAGAGCTTAACAGCCGAAGATTTAAGGTTGCTTTTAAATGGCGTGGGAGATATAAATGTTTCAACGTTGATATCGTATACAACATTTAACGATGAGTCAAGTGAAGGTTCAGACAAACTTTTAAAATTTAAACGATGGTTTTGGAGTATTGTTGAAAAAATGAATACTTTGGAACGACAAGATTTGGTAAGAAACTGTTAAGCGAATAAAAACGTTAACTTGAGATTTTTTCCTTTATATGTATGGTTACGTATTTTATCTTTTACTAAATTTTAAAGGTATATTTTTGGACGGGATCACCCGCATTGCCAGCGTCCGAAGAAGGTTTCCAGCCATTACCTTCAGTGACCATTAGACCGGCAGATGATACGCACTTGCCAACGGCAAACACATGTATATCTAGACTATATATTCCCCTTTATTCGAGTAAATCAATTCTTCGTAGCAAATTGCTATTAGCTATTAAATCGAAAAATTTTGGTTTTGTATAATTGAGAAAACAAACAAACACGTTTATTTGGCTTTATTTATTATTTTCTTATATATATATATATATTATTTGTTTATAAAATAATCTATTTTAAGATTGTCAACTATCTTACCTTTTTCATTTTATTAACAGAGCCCAAAACTAGTAATAATAAAATTAAAACTTTAATGATTTTACACTAAAATAAACATTACAGCGATGACTAAAAGCAACGAGATAATGTGGTGATGTTGTTTGTAGCAGGAATAATTTCAAATTATATGCAACAGCCACAATAACATTCTCCATTCCTATATATAATTTATCATAACATTAAGAAATCTGACTTCCTTATCTTTGGTGGAATTATAATTTTTTTAATTGAATCTGTAGCCTTTGAAAACACATACGATACATATATCTTCTATAAATTATGTTTCTACATATTTAACCTGTATTTGTTTTTAGTTAAAATAGAACAAATTCTTTTTTAAGGATATTTTCCCATTCTTATGAATATTTGAATAAACATAATCACAAATAAGGGAAAACATTACATAGATATACATACATGCATACATAAATTTATATATTATATACCAATACACACATATGAAAATATGAATAATAAGGATATCGCTATATCTGTCTCTTATCGACTTAATGAATCATAACTCTTTAGCGTTAATGAAGAGTCCATTAATTACATATTCAATTTATAAATATAATAATAAAAGCCAAATCCATATACAATTGTATTAAAAAAGAAAACAAAAAATGAATTAAATACATTTGCTTTGAAATACCATAAATTTTTTTTTTATTTCTTTCTAATTTTAGTAGAGGGTTTCGGACACTTACTACGTATTTCGATTCGAAAACTATAGTTTTTCGAAAACAATTTCCGAATGGAAAGTTAAATCGTACTGCGTAACTCGTTCGAAACGATGACAGCGTTGCATTTTTAAACAAATGGGAATAAAAATGAACACTTGGTAGCACTGCAACTTAATTGTCAAACTTGATGAAAATAACTCAAAACAAAAAGAAAGTTAAATATTATACTTTAATTCAAAAGAAAATAAAAAAGAAGGAAATTTGTTAGACAAAACACAAAAGTTTTGTTAGTTTTTGCAAAATATATTATAATTTTTAAAGTAAAAAGTGAAAAAAACGTTAAAAATAAAAGAAGAGTGAAATATTTTATTAAAATGTGTCGCAAAGAAAATGTAAACTAATTTTGACAGAGGGTAAAAAACACATATAGAAGAAGATGTTCACCTGATTCGCTAAAATTCTAAAAATGCAAAAACAAATTATGAGTGTTGTTGTAAGAATACTCGTAATTTGTTGGTGCATTTTTAGAATTTTAGCGATAGATTTGGCTACGAGAATTACAGAATATGGCACTTGGGCTATCAGTTTTACCTAGTTTTCAATTCGCCTTGGTAGTTCCAATCAAATTTTTATTTACAAAAATAAGAATTTTTGAAGTTAAATTTTTTTGTCAAAAGTATATGAGCGTTACCACACAATTAAAAGGGTAAACTCGCACAAAGTTTTTCGGTCTTCGGACTGACTGTTCCCACAGCGACTTCGGCTGACTGTTCCCACAGCGGTCTTCGGACTGACTGTTCCCACAGCGACTTCGGTTGACTGTTCCCACAGCGGTCTTCGGACTGACTGTTCCCACAGCGGCTTCGGCTGACTGTTCCCACAGCGACTTCGGTTGACTGTTCCCACAGCGGTGTTCGGACTGACTGTTCCCACAGCGGCTTTGGTTGATTGTTCCCACAGCGGCTTCGGCTGACTGTTCCCACATCGGTCTTCGGACTGACTGTTCCCACAGCGGCTTCGGCTGACTGTTCCCACAGCGGTCTTCGGACTGGCTGTTCCCACAGCGGCTTCGGCTGACTGTTCCCACAGCGGTTTCGGCTGACTGTTCTCACAGCGGTCTTCGGACTGACTGTTCCCTAGTGTAAGGAAACTATGTATTATTGTAGAAATTTAACAATAAGAACCATTGTACGTATTTACGAACCTAGATTAAGTAACCCGAACTAGTATCATCCGAACCTGCGTATCGAAGCAGTAACCTGAACTAATACCACCCGAACCTGCGAACTAGTTGTATCCCGAATCCACGTATCGAAGCAGTAACCCGAAGTAGTACCACCCGAACCTGCGAACTAGTTGTATCCCGAATCTACGTGTCGTACCAGTAACCCGAACTAGTATCACCCGAATCTGCTAACTAGTTGTATCCCGAACTGCGTAACGTACCATCCGAACCTGCGAACTAGTTATCATCCGAACCTGCGAACTAGTTATCTCCCGATCCTGCGTATCAATCCAACACACCCGAACCAGTAATTTTGTATTCGTATTGTAATTAATTATTGTAGTAAATAAAGGAAAACAGATTAATTAAGCCCAAGAAGGGAAAGATAATCTTTTATATTACTTAAGGTTTGTGGATCCGTAAGTAGACCCTGGACGAGACTAAGCTACCTCAGCCTACGACAAAACCACGTTACAAAGTGTAATTCTTTAGTAGAAAATTAAGTGAGTTGGTAATATTAATTACTAATATTGAAAAATTATATTGATCATTAATTTCTAAAATCTTGATAAAAAATACATTGTTCGCTTTTTAAAAGTGATTATGTTGAACTTTTTTCGTATTTTTATTTACATATACATATGTATTTGTGTGTTTTTAAACTACAATTTAAATATCTAATTCTAAAAATTTTTCTACCTAAAAAATTTTCTTAATAATTTTTACATCCAAATTTAATTTTGTTAAGTCTAATAAGTTTGACTTATAATTTTCACTTGTTGATAAAGAATTTCCGTTAAATTTTAAAAATACTGAATTTAAATATTCCAAAGACTTCAAAAAATCAGATTTTGGCTATACATCAGATTTTGGCATATACAGACCATCGAATTCAATATTGTTCCTCTTGCTTGAGATTGAGTACCACTTCATCCAATCATTTGCGTTAAGCCTGGTACTCCGTTCAGTTTTTCATGCGGAATACTGTCAAACTACTGTTACGGATTTATTTGCCATTTGATAAATAATTTCGAAAATTTTAATTATTATTAGTCGAACTGTTTTATGTATTACATACAATGAAATTTATAATCAAGCTTAAGTTCGTTTTTATTCTCTCTAAGAAAGAATTAATTAAATTACAAATTAGGTGATAATATTAAAGAAAAATTGGGAAAATTTAATTTTTAGACACCAGCACGAGTGGAATGCACATTTTCTAGACAGCCACGTCCGTCATCAGATTAGATACAAGTAGTGCTGATGACGGACGTGGCTGTCTAGAAAATGTGCATTCCACTCGTGCTGGTGTCTAAAAATTAAATTTTCCCAATTTTTCTTTAATATTATCACCTAATTTGTAATTTAATAAATTCTTTCTTAGAGAGGATAAAAACGAACTTAAGCTTGATTATAAATTTCATTGTATATAAATAATTTCTCTTATAAACATAAGTATGTCAGTGTGGATAGTACCTCACACATATTGTACCCTTCTATCGATAACGCTCCTGCAGAAAAGAATGTTAAAATTATTTATCGTACTTCTTCTTTGTTTATGCATTCGCAAGTGGTCTGATTGCAATACTGTTACGGCATGCAGCCAATCAGAAATGAGACCCGTAGGCATTTAATACGAAGAAGAAAAATTTTGTAAAGGTTGTCAGGCCAAAAAGAAATCTGCGCATGGCAGTTGACAAAAAAGATTGAAACGAACAACATTATCATAAAAGATAAAAACTCGTGTCGCAAATAAATCAGTTTGGAGAATTTAAAGTACATTAAGTGAATAATATAGTGAAATAATGGAAAGAATTTAAATATAACAAACATATAAAAAAAAAAACAAAAGAACAACTGTGAAATAAGAGTCCACTAACGATGTTTTATAGTACTGGTAAAAATTTTCCCAGAAAGAAAAATTTAATTGATTTTAATGTACAAACGTTAAACTGCTTATATAAAAACTTAAAGCTAATGTGTTATAATACAGAATAAGAAATTTTGTTGAGGGAAAAAATTATACTATATCAACCCCAAAACCTCTGTAACCAAAACTTCTTTTAAGAAAAAAATTAACGTGCTGTACAACAAATTTTGTATCACTTGTTAAAACCTTAATATTATGAAAAGTGTTAATAATAATACTTTCGAATTATGTCAATAAATGCAAATTGTGTGGGAGCTAAACAATAAAATAAAATCAGTGGCTAGTGAATAAAAAAACCCTACAATCAAACAACTCATATGCAGAAAACCAGCATAGAAGATGCAGCAGTGGAGTCCTCATCACCAAAATCAACCAACAGCTTCAAGACAAGGACAAATTTACCGGCAAGATCAAAAATATGATTTTTTTTTTTAAATAATTATTATAAATAATTTAAATTAAAAAATTGTTAAAAATTATTAAATACTTACCCTAACCTAAATTACCAAATTGTTAAAAATCATTAAATACTTACCCTAACCCAAGTGACCGAAATTAAAAAAATTTATTAAATACCATAACCTAGAAAAAATTTATGTGGTAAATCTTTATTAATTGCCTAGGAATGCTGGGGAAGAACAACATGAGTAAAATTTAACAAGACGATAGAGTGTTAGAGTGTCAGGAAAAAAAGGGTAATAGTCTTGTCAAGGCGTTCGATATTAACTCAACAGGGAGGGAATAATTGTACACCGTATGGCATAACACCGCGTCATACCAAGATAGAAATACGTCTTCAGTTGTTCGAAAAAAAATGTTACTTATTAATAAAAATATACATAGTGGTAATTCTTTTTTGGCAAGGTTGTATATTTATGAGTTAAGCGTCAGTGAAAACCGGGTTGAGAATCTAAATACCATTTAAATACTAGTCGGAAAACTTTCTTGCCACTTAACCACCTTTCACTACAATTTTGATTTTTTTTACAATGACAATCCCGAATCAAGCGACGCGAAACATATATGACGCCCAACGGAAAAAGGCTACTTATTTTTGGATAGCAAATGTAAAGTAACTTTCAGAGAACTGTTGATTAAATTCTAATAACATTTTATGTCTTGTAGATTACATAAGTCGTGATTACTAAGTATAATAAAACTGGTTTCATTTGCGATGTAATGTATAACACATGAAGTAGTTATCTAAGAACCCGTTTTATAACATCATTATTTAGTTTTGCTAATTTTGAAATCCTTCACAAGTCTACAACTGACGACATTTCATTCATGCTGAGACACTATTTTGTGTTCGTTAAACCGAAATTGGTAAGCCAGTCATAGAAAAACTAGAAAGAGTCGGAGCATTTAGAATGCCTGCCTTTCCTTTATTAAATATAATTCACTTATTGTTTTCTTACTCATGTTGTGACTACCTAGCATTCCTAGAATTTTAACATACTTTCGAACAAAATCAGAGTTTCTTTAAATTTTCCAAGCTTACAGATCGCAAATATAATAAAAATATATATATACTTAAAAAAATATATATTTAAATTAATATAGAAAATATCATTAAATTTACTCTACGTTTTTACAAAAAAAAACGAGGAGATAATATTTCTTATAAATTATACACATTTAACAGAAGACAATTTAAACCACCACTCACAATCGTCGTCCAAGAATATTTTGCTTAGACAACCATTTATGAATTTATCTTCTTTCGTCTTTTGATCTAGACACGTTTAGGTTTGTCAGTTAATTATACTGTTATCCCTGCATATCTTTCTGGCTTAGTGCGTTATGCACAAGTATAACACGCGGTCAGGACAAGATCAGAAGACAGCTCCCCATAGTACGAAATTATTTCAGGCACCTGCCAGTACAAGAGGTAGGACATCAAACTATTCGCAAAACTTAAACTTATCCGGCACACGAGGGAGAGGGCTCTGCCTTCCTTCTATATCCCATAGATCAAGTAGTATAGCTAGTTCATTAGTTCACAGTCGAGCACAAGCATAAGAGCAATAAGGACTTCACCTATGCCAGATTCTCTAGATTCTTTACCTAACCCAGAAATGGCCACGGGAGGCAACAACGTACCATCACCCCAAGAGGCACCCACAGATGAAAATACAGTGGAGGCACTGGGAAATTATGTGCGAGAAGTCTTGAGAATCACTCGAAAGGATTTTAGGAGTGAAATAGAGGCACTTAGGCGGGATTTAACTCAATCACGAGGAAATAGGGGAGCAAGTGAGTCTCCTTCTATAAATTCACAGAATTTCAATGCTCTTTCAAATGCTTCTTTATCGACACCGATATTCTTAAAATTAAAGGACTACTGGTGTCACACAAAACGCAGGAGGAGGCTCTGGGCAACCAGAACCATCCAAATGCACAAAGAATGCACTAACTAAAAGTGCACAAAAGACAGCGAGGTGCCTCTGAACCTTAAACCAAGCACCTCAAAAGCTGCCAAGGTCCGTGCCGTTAAGGCTAAAACCCCTGTCTCGGGCGCTGCAAGCACATCAGCTGCAGCTGCCCCAGTGCCGGCTGTGAGCAGAGGAACTGCGAACAAGATTTCGGGTTCCACTGTCTCACCTCCCCCCGCCAGTGGAGGAACTGCGAACACGTCTTCGGGTTCCAAAGCTGTGCTCCCTGCCACACAAGGCAACAAAAATAGACCAACACGGCACGTCCCACCTGCCAGAAGGGCCTTTTTGAAACGGCGAGCAGCCGAAAAATGCGTCGGCCAACTTGGCAAGAAGCCAGCTGAGTCGCTCACTAAGGAGGAATCAACCTCTCTGCAATGGGCTAAATCCACTCTGGCTAAACCGCATGCACCTCTACCTTCGTCCACTGATGCACCTAAGCGTCAGAGGTCGGAGGAGGAGACGCATGCGAAAAGTCAGCAGCCCGACACCAAGCGTCCGAAGCACAAGTCGATGGACAGGAGTTTCAGCGAGGTCGCCAAAGGCAACCTCGTACGTGCTGTCATCGACCGCAACGATGCGGACAGCTCCATCTCTCATGCAAACTGGGAGGTGGTTCGTAAGCAGTTGATGAAAGTGTTCTGGAGAGTCCTTAAAGACAATCCAGGGCCCTCTCCTCAATGCGAAGATGCAGGATGGTTCAGAGGGCGTGTCAAACTCATGGCCTGTTCAAACGAGCGATCAGCCACGCTTCTGAAGCTGGCTGTCGCTCTTTTGGAGGGTCTTTGGGAAGGCGCTAGGCTCGACGTGGTTTCTCTTGAAGAGATTCCCCGCCGACCTAGGGCCATGGCACGAATTCCCGAAGAGCCATTCTTAGCTCAGGAGATTATGGATCTCATTCAGATAGGAAATCCTGAACTACCAACCAATGACTGGAAGGTAGCCAAGATTTCCGAACCTGAAGGTTCATCCAGACGGATCACCGTCTTGCTGAATCGGGAATCTCTGGCGCCGCTTCGAGAGAGACGTGGGAGGATCTTCTATGGTTTTGAGACGATCACCCTACGTGTCTACCGAGGTGACGATAGGGATCACCAGACTCAGAGAGATGATGATCCATCTCCGGACGTGGCAGACGATGAGACTGCTAGTCTAAGCTCTCATGAGGACGCACTCTCAAACTCTGAGTTTGTGGGTGAGTTCTTTGAGAGGATGGACGAGGCAGTTGACGAGGACGCCCTCTTGGACTCTGATCAAGAGGACGTCAACGTCACAATTGTACCCGCCACAAGAGATGGTGAAGGTGACGCAAGTCAATCTTCATCACTCTAAAGCAGCTTCGGCTGCACTGCTCCTCCGCCTGGCTGAGAGAGGGGAGGAGCTTGTCCTAGCCCAAGAACCCTGGCTACACCAAGGCAGGGTTTGCGGGCTCGGTGCAAAAGGCTTTAAGCTACTGCACACGAATGGTCAAGGTAAGATCAGAGCGTGTATAGTGGCTAAAAGCGATTTGAATATCTTCATTCTGTCTGATTTCAGTGATGAAGATACGGTTGCAGCCGCATGGGAGACAGGAAACAAAACAATTATAATTGTCTCCAGCTATATGGCGTATGATAGCGAAGCACCACCACCTAAAGTTCGCAGCATTGTGGAAATGGCAAATAGATTGGGTTTGCCGGTAATCATTGGAGCAGACGCCAACGCTCATCATGTCGTATGGGGAAGCTCCGACTGCAACACAAGGGGTGAGTTTTTACTTGACTTTATCCTTTGTAGTAAATTAGACGTAGTTAACGTTGGTTCAGAACCTACTTTTGTTGTGACAAATAGAAGGGAGGTACTTGATATAACGCTAGTAGACACTAGGCACTCAGATTTGATCAGTTCGTGGAGGGTCTCAAATGACTGCTCCTTCTCTGATCATAGGTATATTGAATTTAAGATAGGTATTCAGGGTAATGGGGTTACACCCCGGCGTAACAGAAGGAAAACAAACTGGGAGCAACAGCGATCTTTTCTCTCAGACTTTCTTTCAAACCCTCCTGTTATCAATGATAGGCAGGGTATTGATGTCGCAGTCGGTGCCCTAACAAATGCATTCGAACTAGCGACGTCGGAATCTTGCAGAGTAAACATCTGCCGTGGTAGGAGCAAACCACCCTGGTGGAACTCCGAAATTGCGGAAGCTAGAAAAACCTCCCGCAAACTTTTCAATGAGGCAAAAAGACTAGGTAACTGGTCAGCATATAAGGCCTCAGTTAATAGATTTAAAAATCTGATAAGAAATGCGAAGAAAGCGTCATGGAAATCCTTCTGTAGCGGCGTAGAAGGGGCTTCTGAGACGAGCCGACTTCGAAAAATCTTATCAGTGTCGCAAGTTGTACCAAGTTTCATTAAGAAACCATGTGGTAACTGGACTACCAGTGGACGTGAGACCCTTGAGGTACTCATGGACACGCACTTCCCTGGTTGTATTCCTCTAATAGGGGAACACTCAACCTGCTTAGACTGCCACCCGCAAAATTCAATCCCTATTAGCAGGGAAGGACTTTTGTGGGCTATAAAGAGCTTCGACCCGTTCAAATCTCCGGGTCCTGATGGCATTATACCTGCTGACCTGCAGCATAATGCGGATCTTGTAATACCATGGTTAACCCGAATATACACAGCATGTCTGTCATGGGCGTATATTCCGGAACTGTGGACTAGGTGCTCCGTTGTTTTTATCCCGAAAGGAGGAAAAACGTCGCACACCTCACCGAAGGATTTTAGACCTATCAGTCTGTCATCCTTCCTTCTGAAAACATTGGAACGGATAATTGATCTCCATATGAGAACAACAATTAATCCAAACCGACTCTCAACATCTCAACACGCATATACCAAGGGTAAATCGGTTGAGACGGCACTGCATATGCTCGTAGGATGTATTGAAAAATCTCTAGAGCATAAGGAATATGCATTGGTGGCGTTCCTTGATATAGAGGGGGCGTTCAACAACGTGAAACCGGAGGCCATAATTAGGGCTCTGGAGAGACTGGATGTTAATCAGTCGATTATTAGCTTCATTAGGAATTTACTGACCTATAGGGTCATCATATCCAATATGGGGCGGGCTACTGTCTGTAGGATAGCCAGACGAGGGACACCACAGGGAGGGGTGCTATCACCTCTTCTTTGGAACCTCGCCATAAATTCATTGCTTACGGTACTGGACTCTATGATGTTCACAACCGTGGCATATGCGGATGACGTTGCAGTAGCTGTGTCAGGCAAACACCTGGACACTATATCGCAACGTCTGCAAACAGCGCTTAGACAAATTAGTAGGTGGAGCACCGAAGGTGGTCTAAGTGTTAATGCGCAGAAAACGGATCTTGTATTATTCACTAGAAGAAACAAGATTCCCACATTTTCGCTACCACACCTTAACGGAATGGAGCTTAAACTGTCTGACAGTGCGAAATATCTGGGTGTTATTCTAGATTACAAACTGTCATGGAACCCTAATGTACAATTTAGGGCAAACAAGGCTTTAATAGCCATATATACCTGTAAGAAAGCCATAGGTAAAAACTGGGGCATTAGCCCCGGAAATGCCTACTGGCTCTTCAATACTGTGATAAAGCCCATACTAATGTATGGAGCGCTAGTATGGTGGCCTGCACTAGGCAAGCCTACATACTGTAGTATAGTCAACAAAGTACTACGCACTTCAGCCTTGATGATCACAAGTGCCTTACGCACGACGCCATCAAAGGCTTTGTTTACAATGCTGCACTGGCTGCCAGCCGATCTAATGGCCAAACAGCTGGCCCTGAACTCGGCAGTAAGACTTAGTGCAGCTGGGACATGGAAATCGAAGAATTTCGGCCATGCGACTATTTTGGGATGTGTGCGCATATCGACCATCCCGGAAAATATTGATTATTGTGCACCCTAAGCCATCCCGCCAGAAGGTTCGAAGTATCAACTTCAGGCACGTCATCCATGATGACACATGAAAGTCATCAAGAAAACGTGCTTGAGGTTTACACAGATGGATCTAAAACGGACATTGGAGTGGGGGGAGGCGTTTTCATTCCTTACTTTCAAACAAGGATGAGTTTTAGGCTACAAAATCATTGCAGCACTATTCAGGCTGAAATTTCTGCCATAAAAAGAGCGGCAAATTGGCTAAGGTATCACAGGATATATGGTAAAGATATCCAGTTCCGTACTGATAGCAAGGCTGCGATAAATTCCTTATCGGGCGTTTATACTACGTCCAGTTTGGTTCGTGAATGCCGGACATCTCTAGATGAGATGGCGAGACATTCCAACCTGGAACTCTTTTGGGTGCCAGGGCACGCGGGAGTGCCCGGAAATGAAACTGCGGACGAACTGGCTAGATCTGGAACCTACCTTAGGGACCAGGAAATAGATCAACTAGTCGGTGTTCCGCTAAATTGCTGTAAGGATAACATACAGCAGGAATTACTGGGGGCTGCGCAGACCAGATGGTCGAACGAGCCCACCTGCACGACCTCGAGGCTTCTATGGCCTCAGTATGACTGCAAACGTACTGCAATCCTGCTGAGAACCCCTCGAGGTCAAATAGGCACATTAGTGGCTGTGCTGACAGGGCATTGCATTATAGGTGCACACGCTAGGAGATTGAATCTACCGCATAATGACTTCTGTAGAAGTTGTCAGGATGAGGAGGAAGAGGAAACAGTGAAACACCTCCTCTGTCACTGTCCGGCCCTATCTATGGAAAGGGCGGCGCTGCTAGGCAGCTCGATATTACAGGACCTCACAGACCTATCGGGCTGCGATATTAACAGGATAAACTCATTTATCCGGCTCTCCGGTTGGTTTTTGCACCAAACCTAAAGTGGGGATCGGTAGGTATCTATCCTGCTCATCCCTCTTTCGGGCGTCACAACGGGACCTAAGGGACCCAAGTGAGTCGGCTTTTCCCCTTTTGCGTAGCCGGCGACCCGTGCAACCTAACCTAACCTAAAGGACTGGAACATTTAGCGGGGAGAAAGACGTTGCCGATTTCTTATTCAAGATAGATACCATTACTGAACGAAGCCAGTGTCCCCTAGACTATTTAATGGCAAATTTTCACATTCTTCTTAAAGGTAAGGCCGAGACATGGTTTTGGATGTATATCAAACAAAATCCTAGGGCAAGCTATCCCTTACTAAAGACAACCATTACCAAACAATTTGGTACCTCAGATACCGACCTGGATATATTGATGAAAATTTCAGCTCGGAAAAAGCATCCTAAAGAAACATGATGATTTCCATTCATCTCTAGTTAGGATGAACCTAAAGTTAGACAACCCAATGGATGACAATGCTCTAATTAACATTATAAAGAGAAACGTCAGACCCGAACTCCTAAACATGACTTTCGTTTCTAACCCCAATAATTTAGATTCATATTGTGACCTGCTTAGGGAAGCGGAAAAATCGCTTAAGCCAAGCAGCGTTGCTAAATACAACCTAAATTGGCCTCGTCAAGTAGACGAGATTTCTATGGAATCACAATCGGATTGTGAGGATTCCGAGGTGGAAGCCGATCCGCAATTAGAGGCCATAAATATGAGTAAACAATATGTAAAGGGTGATTATTCCAAGATTAAATGCTGGAATTGCCTAAAGCTAGGCCACAGCTATATTTATTGTCCTGAAGAAAACCGATCCCTTTTCTGCTTTAAATGTGGACAAAGAGGAGTTTCCACTCAAAACTGCAGCAATGCACATGCGGTAAACAGGCGGCGGATCGAGTGGGCGACCGGGGATGCTCGTTCCAAAGAATAAATCCCGAGTTTAATTCAGACCTTCAGAGTAAATCCTCACAGGAGGAATTACTTCCCAGTTTTCAAACCAACGCTGACTTACATTCTCAGACTCGACACTATAATCAAATATCGAATTTTAAGCGAAAAATATCACAAAAGATCTTAAAATGTAGAGCTCGTTATGCACTAAGGAAAAAGTTTAGAAAATCACTCGAATTATCTTGCCTTTCAAACTATAATTATGGCATACCATATGCTAAAATAAGGCTTTTTTTGACACGGACTTATCGTTCCTTTTGGACTCCGGAGCAAACGTAACAGTTTTAGGGAAGGGAAGTTTAGACTTCATTAACAAGCATGGTATCCAAATGAAAGCATTTAGATCAAACATTTCCATTGCAAACGGATCGAAAAACCAAGTATTAGGGTATTGCACGTTACCAGTCACCTTTAAGGGAGTTACGAAGTCCATAGTTTTCTATATCGTACCGTCCCTAACCCAAGAAAGATATCTCGGTGTTAATTTTTGGCGAGCTTATGCTCTCGCACCACAGATAATACCGGAAATTGGCTGTTTCCAGATAGATAAAGAGACCAGCCCACTATATCACGATCTAAGTCCCGAGGAAAAGTTACGCCTTGAAAGCGTCATCCTAGACTTTTCGTCATATGAAAAGTCAGGGCTTGGTTGTACGCACCTTTTGCAACATCACATAAAAACAGGTGATGCAGTCCCGGTGAAAGAAAAACATTACCCGTTGTCCCCTCCTAAACAAGCCGAAGTGTACAAAGAGCTCGACAGATTACTGGCCTTAGGAGTAATAGAGGAATCTAACTCAAACTGGTGTAGTCCAATTGTTACGATATGTAAACCCGGCAAAATAAGACTGTGCCTGGACTGCCGAAAATTAAACGAGTTGACCAAGAAGGACGCATACCCCCTTCCTCACATTAACGGACTGCTTAGTCGATACAAAGACACTCATTATATCAGCGGAATTGACCTAAAGGACGCCTTTTTCCAGATCAAATTAACCGAGAGTTCAAAAGAAAAGACTGCCTTTGCCGTGCCTGGCAGGGCGTTATATCAATATAGGGTCATGCCTTTCGGCGTTTGTGACGGACCCCAGACAATGAGCCGCTTGATGAATAAAGCCATCCCCTCCAGACTCAGAGACAACGTTTTCATCTATCTAGATGACTTGCTGGTGTGTAGTCAGGACTTCGCAACCTACTTACGCTTATTAATTGAAGTCGCACAGTGTCTGAAGTCCACAGGCCTCACGATTAACGTAAGCAAGGGCAAATATTGCCAGCGAGAAATTAAGTACCTCGGATACCGAATTGTTGAAGGAACTCTAAAGGTGGACCCCGAAAAGGTCGCTGCAATAGTTCAATTCCCACTACCCAAAACACCGCGCCAAGTAAGACGCTTTGTCGGGATGGCAAATTGGTACCGTGCGTTCATTAAGAATTTCTCAGATCTCTCAGGTTCCCTTACAGATTACTTACGCAAATCTATAAAGACGTTCCACCTTAGTCCAGAAGCCATAACATCATTTAAAAAACTTAAGCTTGGTCTTACTAGTGCCCCTGTCCTTGCCCAGCCGGATTTCGGCAAATAATTCTTTATCCAGTTCGACGCGTCACGCATAGGTGTTGCTCCAATTAGATGATGAGGGAAGAGAGCATCCAATCACGTTCGTTTCGCAAAAGCTAAACAAATCACAGCGTAATTACACAGTAACAGAGTTAGAATGTTTAGCGGCCGTGATTAGTGTTAAACGATTCAGGCAATACATTTAAGATAATTACCGACCACTCGAGTATTCGCTGGCTTCTGAGCCAACAGGACCTTCATGGAAGGCTAGCTCGATGGAGCTTGAAGCTCCAAAATTTTGTTTTTACTATTGAGCACAGGAAGGTCTCCATTAATGATAAACTAAGGCAGCAAATTCTTGAAAATAGTGACTCACTCCCAGATTTACAGGTATCAGACGATCTAATATACAAGCGCGTGAAATTTCGAAACGGAAACAACTCAGAAGAAAGTCTGTGGAGGTTATGGTTGCCCAAAGCTTTAACTGAAGATGTAGTAAGATCCGCTCACGATGCAAGTTGTCATGGTGGATACCAAAAAACACTGTCTCGGATTCGTCAAAAATATTTTTGGCCGCTAATGGCACGAGACATCAAAAATTTCGATGACTGCAAGGTTATAAAACCCGCAAATCAAACACTACGCCCTCCCATGGTGGGCGATGGAGCTTGAAGCTCCAAAATTTTGTTTTTACTATTGAGCACAGGAAGGTCTCTCTTAACGATAAACTAAGGCAGCATATTCTTGCAAATAGTGACTCACTCCCAGATTTACAGGTATCAGAGTATCTAATATACAAGCGCGTTAAATTTCGAAACGGAAACAACTCAGAAGAAAGACTGTGGAGGTTATGGTTGCCCAAAGCTTTAACTGAAGATGTAGTAAGATCCGCTCACTATGCAAGTTGACATGGTGGATACCAAAAACACTGTCTCGGATTCGATTGCGATGACTGCAAGGTTATAAAACCCGCAAATCAAACACAACGCCCTCCCATGGGAAATCAATTTCTGACAAAACGGCCTTTCCAGCGACTATATTGCGACTTTATGGGACCGTACCCAAGCACTAAAGTAAAAAATTGCAAACTTTTCATTGTAATAGACCACCTAACAAAATTTATATTTTTAAAACTCTTAAGAAGTGCTACGTCAAGCAATGTTATCGATTTCTTTCTGAACTCTTCTGCACATATGGCGTTCCAGAATACGTCCATAATGACAATGCTAAACAGTTTACGTCTAAGGAAATTCAAGACTTTCTCCGCATATGGCATCTCTCATATCACCCCCGGGGGTTCCAATTGTAACTGCAGGAATGGCAAATGCTTTGACGCGGTTCACTCGGGAAAAATAGGGGCATCAGACGCTAGGGTTCCTAGAGCCTAAATCTGGAAGAAAAGGTCGTTAATAAAAATCGCGGGTCCTCTTCGAGGCCCGACCAGTGCCCAAAGGACTGATACCACGGGAATCGGTGGCCCCACAGAGAGCATATCCTCTCTGTGACCGGTTATTGGTGAGGGTCCCTTCGGGGGTACACGTGGTCGTTGTGGTTTAAGATCGATTAATGTAGGTGTGGTGCAAGGTCGATCAAGTGTGCTGTTGCACTCTCAACAGACGGAGTTTGGATAGTCTCCAAACCCCTAAGCAAGAGCCTGTAATATGGATCTAGGCTTGCCTTGGATAAGGCTTGCCATATTATATAAATTGCTACTCATTGTGACTGTATCACACACAAATTGCGATTGGTGGCAATCGTAAAGTGTTGTTATACTACACAATGGGGGCAGGGTTGTCAAATATGGCGATCTTCGCCAAACGTGACGATTTTCTATCTTCTTTGGCGATCAAATTTTGGATTTGGCGACATGGCGATTTTTAAAATATTTGGCGATATTGTTGGCGATTTTTCATTGACTTTTGGTCAACATTTAAAACTGAATTAATGAATTTGAAAATGGATAACAAATTAATTGAAGTTGTTTTTTTATATTTAAATATGATTTAACTTCTGGATACCGGAAACTTTCGGAACATACATTTATTTAAAGTTCACAATATTTCATATTTTAAAATGATTTTCATATCTAAAGATGAAACTTTAAAGTTTACAAACATCTTTCGATTTTAAAATGTTTAAATTTTTTATCACAAACAAAATTTTTTATAAATTCTAACATACTTTTGGATACTTATCAACCATAATAGAAAACATTAACTTTTGTTTTAGAAAGATTATAAAATATATTATATCTAATTATGTACAGCTACATTAGTTTTGTATTTGATGTGGTGGTAGTTCCAACGAATTTTTCATACTTATTTTTTACATACAAAGGAAGTTTTGAAGTAAGGATTAATTAAGTTCGTTTTATTCTCTCTAAGTTGAAAGAATATTTTTTTACAGATTAAGTGATTAATTTTAAAGAAAAATTATATTTTTTAATTTATATGCTGGTAATTATGAGATAGAATGATCGATTTCAATAATGAATTCCACCAAAACTCGACTGCAAAACATATGCTATAAATTGAAATAGGACATGAGGCACACATCTGTTAAGCTTTTGAAATGTTGAATAAATTTTATTCCTATAAAACATATTCTAAAACAAATCCCTTAAGGATGGATATGTTCAGATCAGGGATGGTAAATTAAAGTTTCAAATTACCCCCAACCTGCTTTTTAAATTGTACTTTTCGACCACAAATTGTTATATATAAATTTTCCTTGTGAATTTAAATTTTATATCAACATTTATTCGAGATATTGGAAAATTCTATTCATCTGTGTACATGGACACGGCATCAAACCGGTAACTTGCTTAACGGATCAAATAAGAAGAGGTTTAAGATATCCCAATCCAAACATGCAAATGTTAAACTAACTTTACAACCGTAGTTCTGAAGTCGTCTGAGGTTCTAATGAAATTAATTGAAGGATATTGGTGCTCTGATTATTGGTTATTGCATTGGGACTGTATAACAGAAGTTGTCGTAGTGATGTGATTGATGAGAATACGTTTTATCTGTCAAGGTTGCCCAGTATATCGCCCTTTCATACCCTCTCTAAACTATCGACAGAAGAACTGGATAATTTAAATATTTTCTTCAATTGTAATTGTGGTTCTAGTAAAATAGCGAGATTTGTGGGAGAAAAATACTTATCAAGGTTTTACTCGCTAAGCTCATCTTTATTTTAATTTCTTTCATTTTATATCTCAACGATTCAAATCTATGTGTAAGATAGTTTTCCTATTTTTGTCTCAGGTAATATAAAAAACCGTTATGCTGGAATTTTTCGGTTAAAAGCTGAGTATTTATATTTGTAATAACAAATGAGGTTAAAAATAAAGTTTTTTAAAGATCCAAAAATTAAAATAACAATAATAGATATTTAAACGTAAAGCCAGCAAAACTTTTATATTCTACCAAATTAGTCATTGGTGTACCATTGTATTTTTCAAGTTTAAAATGGATCAAAAAAGTACAATTGTATCAACTTTACCAAACCTGGTAATCTCCATTTATTATAATAACCACTATTTTTCATTGGTTTAAGTTAAAATTTTACCTTTCTCGTGTTCACTAATGATTTTAAATAAAAAACAAAATTTTTATAAATTTTGGCGACTTTTTTCTATTTTTGGCGAATTTTAGCTATTAATATTAAATTTAATTTTTTTGATTTGTTAAAACTATTTTTAAAATTAAAAAATATTGTATATATTAGAGGAAAATCTTAAGAAAAAACAGTTTTGGCGATTTTAGCGATTTTTCACATCGATTTTGGCGAAATAAGTGAAAATAAATCTGACAACACTGAATGGGGGCGCTAGTCTACGCTTAAATTTCACTCGGTGGTAAGACCACCGTGAGATTAGACCAACTAGGCAGGTACTCACGTTAATCTTGTTCCACAATATCACCACAGGGTTTTATTCGCCACAGGCAAACGCCTCTGAGAGGGCAAATAGGGAAATCATCTCCAAAATTCCTTATTTCCTTAAAGACGACCCAAACCACACAAACTGGGACAGAAGCATACCAAGAATATTGCAAGTTCTACGTAGTGACCACCATACAGCAATACAATGTCCACCTTACTATGCCGTTTTCGGACAAAACATGATCCTACACGGATCTTCTTATCAGCTTCTACAGAAACTTAATATGATGTCTGACGACACAATTGTTCAAATCTTTGATAAACTCCAGCATATAAGAGAAAACATTAAAAATAATCTTGATATCGCTCATGAAAAGGCTTCCAGAACCTATACACAAGAAGCAGGCCCATAAAATTTACTGAAGGCCAGGAAGTATTTCGGCGAAACTATATCCAAAGTAGCTTCAAAACAGGTATAAACGCAAAATTCAACCCCAAATTCTTGAAAGGTAGAATACGAAAGAGAATCGGAAATGCTTTTTATGAAATTGAGGACTTGCAAGGCACTTATGTCGGCAAATATCATGCAGCCGACATTCCCCCATGTGTTTTTTGAATTAAGATCCGATATTGCTCGGCTTCGTGGGTCGAGCCACACGTTTTAAATTAAGTTTTAAAAACATTTCGATAAAACATTTTACATCTAGAAAAATCCTCCCTGTTCGATCTAATGCAGAGATGCGAAGCAGTTTTGTTACGGATTTATTTGCCATTTGATAAATATAAATAATTTCTCTTATAAACATAAGTATGTTAGTGTGGAAAGCCCCACACACATATTGTACCCTTCTATCGATAACGCTCCTGCAGAAAAGAATGTTAAAATTATTTATCGTACTTCTTCTTTGTTTATGCATTCGCAAGTGGTCTGATTGCAATACTGTTACGTCATGCAGCCAATCAGAAATGAGACACGTAGGCATTTAATACGAAGAAGAAAAATTTTGTAAAGGTTGTCAGGCCAAAAAGAAATCTGCGCGAACAACATTATCATAAAAGATAAAAACTCGTGTCGCGAATAAATCAGTTTGGAGAATTTAAAGTACATTAAGTGAATAATATAGTGAAATAATGGAAAGAATTTAAATATAACAAACATATAAAAAAACAAAAGAACAACTGTGAAATAAAAGAGTCCACTAATGATGTTTAAAGTACTGGTGAAAATTTTCCCAGAAAGAAAAATTTAATTATTTTTAATGTACAAACATTAAACTGCTTATATAAAAACTTAAAGCTTATGTGTTATAATACAGAATAAGAAAATTTGTTGAGGAAAGAAATTATACTATATCAACCCCAAAACCTCTGTAACCAAAACTACTTTTAAGAAAAAATGAACGTGCTGTACAACAAATTTTGTATCACTTGTTAAAACCTTAATATTATGAAAAGTGGTAATAATAATACTTTCGAATTATGTCAATAAATGCAAATTGTGTGGGAGCTAAACAATAAAATAAAATCAGTTTCTAGTGAAAAAAAACCTTACAATCAACCAACTCATATGCAGAAAACCAGCATAGAAGATGCAGCAGTGGAGTCCTCATCACCAAAATCAACCAACAGCTTCAAGACAAGGATAAATTTACCGGCAAGATCGAAAATATGATTTTTTTTAAATATTTATTATAAATAATTTAAATTAAAAAATTGTTAAAAATTATTAAATACTTACCCTAACCTAAATTACAAAATTGTTAAAAATCATTAAATACTTACCCTATCCCAAGTGAGCAAAATTAAAAAAATTTATTAAATACCATAACCTAAAAAAAACCCTATTACTTACCCTTGTACTTACTTATTAATAACCCTAATTATTAAACCAGAAGTATTATCATATTTAAATTAGTTAAATTTTAGATACTTACTTTTTTCCATTTTTTTTTTAAATAAAGGAACGAAAACTCAGTATCTCGTTTCCTTTAAATAATTTTTTTTTTATTTCATATTTATTTATTGTATCTTCAATATGTTTGGGCTAACAGTAATTACTCATATCTTAAGTCTAAAATAAAATATAATTTTTAAGTCCAGCCAGTACAAGACAAAAAAAATGTATGTTCCACGATTGTTGAAATTATTTACGGGTCATCCCTCTATTTTACGGCCAAGAAAAGCAATATCTCTTCTTTTTAGTCGAATGTAACCAGGAGCATTAAGAATATTACGTGCCAATGGATTAGGATGAGTTTCAAGCTTTTTCAAATATGTTACCGCATGTTTCGCTATTTCTGATTTAACTGTTGGCACGTCTAGATTTCTGTGAATATTAGAGTTTTTGATATACCAGGGAGCAACTGTGATCATTCGAAGAATCTTACTTTGGCGCCTTTGAATTTTTTCAACATTGCTACCTGAGGCAGTGCCCCATAATTGAATCCCATAACACCAAATTGGTTTAAGTATCGACTTGTACAGTAGTAGTTTGCAGTCTAAACTGAGAGTAGAGTTCCTGCCAATAAGCCAGTTTAGTTGGACTGCTTTTAACTTCATTTGTGTCAACTTGGATTCTATGTGGATTTTCCAAGTAAGGCGCCGGTCAAGATGTATACCGAGGTATTTGATGTCTGAAAGCTGGGGTATCATTTGATTATTTATGCGAATAGGGGGGGTATGAGTCCCTACGCAGTGTGAAAGTTATATGAGTGCATTTTTGTTCATGCACCTTAATTCTCCATTTCTTCAATCATTTTTCCATTTGAGTACGTGATCTTGTAAATCTTGTGATGCTACTTGCGCGCTTTCATGAATACTTAAATAAATTAGTCAAGTGCGAGTTAGACTCACACACGTAGGGTTCTGTACTATATTCAGTATAATTTAAAAATTCCAGTTGTTTATTTCTTTATGTCTTATGGGACACCCTTAAATTTTAAAATTAAAGTAATATACGCGAAAATTGCATCATAATTGGAACACCCTTTAAATTTTAGTATGTAATTGATAGTATGTAATTGGCCATGGTAATACACTTTCTATTAAAAGTTAAAAAATAAGGTAATATTCGTGAAAAACACGTCACTAATGAACACACTTCAATTTTAAGTATTTGTTATAGCGGCCGAAGTAACACATCTACTGTAAACATTTCAAGAGGGTATCTATTACGGTTTATAAAATCATGTCACTGTCGGAACACCCTTTAATTTTATTATTCATTATAGTGGCCATGGCAACTTCCTTTCTATAAATATATTAAGAGTCTACTTATTACGATTAAAAAATAAGTCACTATAAGTGAAAAACATGTCACTGTCGGAACACCCTTTAATTTTTAGTAATTGTCATATCGGCCGTGGCAAGACATTTTCTGTACAAAATTTCAAGAGTCTACCTGTTACGGTTCAAGAAATAAGGCTTTGTCATGCAAATCACGTCACTGGCGGAAAACCCTTTAATTTTTACCATTTATTATAGTGGCCATAGTTATACACCTCCTTTAAAAATTGACATGCAAATCACGTCACTATTGGAACACCCTTTAATATTTAAGTTCAATTTTGTATAGTTGTTTATAAAACAAACATAGTTTTAATTACTGTCTGCAAATTGTAAGTGGTTGCCTCTTACAGCTCAAAAAAAGACATAAACGTAAATAACACGTCATTTTTGTAACACCCTACATTTTAGTATTTTTTGCTATAGTGGCCGCACTTTTGGTAAAATCTTCAAGAGTCTACCTGTTATGGTTCAAAACTTCCAAACATACAAAGCACACCACTATCGGAACACCCTTTAATTTTTAGGTTTATTTTTTTTTTTTTGACTTGTTTATAAAGCGAACTAAGTTTTAATTACTGTTTGTAAATTTTAAGTGTATGCCTCCTACAAAAGAAATAAACACATATTCGTAAGTAACACCTCTCTATCGTTTGTTGCTATAGCGGCCTATTATGGTTCAAAACTTAGGCCTTATACATGCAAATCACGCCACTATCGGAACACCCTTTAATTTTTAGGTTTATTTTTTGAAACTTGCTTATATAGCGAACTAATTTTAATTTAGTGCTTGCATATTTTTAGTGAATTCCTCATACAGTTCAAAAATAAACACATATTCGTGAATAAGACCTCTCTATCCGAACACCCTATAAGTTTTAGTATTTGCTAGTATAGCGGTCACAGTTATATACCTTCTGTGAAAATTTCAAGCACCTACCTATTACGGCTCAAAACTTAGGCCTTATACCTTATCACACTACTATCGGAACACCTTTTAATTTTTAGGTTTATTTTTTTATACTTGTTTATATAGGGAACTAAGTTTTAATTACTGCTTACATATTTTTAGTGTATGCCTCCTACAGCTCAAGAAATAAACACATATTTGTGAATAACACCTCTCTATCGGAACACCCTATACATTTTAATATTTGTTGCTATAGCGGCCACAGATATACACCTGTGAAAATTTTAAGATTCTACCTATTATGGTTCAAAACTTAGGCCTTATAAAGGCAAATAACACCACTGTCGGAACACCCTTTAATTTTTAGGTTTATTTTTTAGACTTGTTTATAAAGCGAACTACGTTTTTATTACAGTTTGTAAATTTTTAGTGTATGCCTCCTACAGTTCTAGAAATAAACACATATTCGTGAATAACACCTCTCTATCGGAACACCCTATAAGTTTTAATTTTTGTTGTTATAGCGGCCACCGCTATACACTTGTGAAAATTTCAAGAGTCTACCTATTATGGTTCAAAAATTATGCCTTAAACATGCAAATCACACCACCATCGGAACACCCATTAATTTTTAGTTTTATTTCTTTATACTTGTTTATACAGTGAACTAAGTTTTAATTACTGTTTGTAAATTTCAAGTATATCCCTCCTACAGTTCAAGAAATAAACACATTTTCGTGAATAACACCTCTCTATTGGAACACCCTATAAGTTTTAGTATTTGTTGCTATAGCGGCAACAGCTATACATCATCTGTGAAAATTTCAAGATTCTACCTATTACGGTTCCATTACGTACTATGTTGTTTTCTGAAGCCAAATTGATGGTTCGGAATACATCCTTTGGCGCTCAGAATTGGGTTAAACTTAATTTTAATATTTTTTCAAACAGCTTTGATATATTTGATAATAGGCTTATAGGTCTGTATGATTCAACCTTAGTTTTGTCCTTTTCAGGCTTAGGTATCATAGTAATCAAAGAAATTTTCCACTTTATAGGAAAGTACTCAAGACGTAAATTGGCATTAAAAACCAAAAGAATGATTTTTTGGGGTATACGGGGCAATTCAAATAACATCTTGTTACTGAGTTTATCAATGCCAGGAGCTTTCTTAGAGTTTAAATCAGTTATTTCCGGACTAACATAGATAGGTGGGAGCTCAGCTATATCAGTCGAGACAATTTGAGTAAACACGTTTTTTAAATGATCAACAAACACATTATCATTTCTTGCCCAGCCTCCACAAGAAGTTCGCAATGGAGACTTACGTACGACTGGTCTTTTGAGGTTTCGACATGCACGCCATAATGAATAATCTGATTGTGGAGTTGGGTCCAGTTCTTCCAGGTAATTTTTCAGAGATGCTACCCTTTGAGATTCTAGTAGGTCTCTTAGCCGCTTCGTGCAATCTTTAAGTCTAGTTTTAAGTTGAGGAGATCTATATGTTTGCCACTCTCTACGAATTTTTCTTTTTTCAGTCAAGAGCCGCTCGACATCTGCAGAATAAATGTGATTGCATCTGTCTATTTGCCGGGTTAGCTGCATGTTGGGCAGCTAATTTGATGTTTCGCTCAAAATTAACTCCTACTGAGATATTTTCTATATTTCAGCCAATTTATGCTTGTCCTGGTTGTTGGTGATACGATATTTTGTTGATTCCATATATAGACAATAGTGGGTGAATGATCTGAGGATAATTCTATTGATGTTTCAGCTTTAATAATTTCTCTTGAAATACCCTTAAACACGCCAAAATCAATAACATCCGGTAGTATAAATTAAAAATTATGTGGTAAATCTTTATTGATTGCCTAGGAATGCTGGGGTAGAACAACATGACTAAAATTTAACAAGACGATACAGTGTTAGGGACAGGAAAAAAAAGGATAATAGTCTTGTCAAGGCGTTCGATATTAAGTCGACAGGGAGGGAATAATTGCACCCCGTATGGCATAAAACCGCGTCATACCAAGATAGAATCACGTCTTCAGTTGTTCTAAAAAAATGTTACTTATTAATAAGAATATACATAGTGGTAACTTTTTTTGGCAAGGTTGTATATTTATGTGTTAAGCGTCAGTGAAAACCGGGTTGAGAAACTAAATACCATTGAGCTAGTCGGAAAACTTTCTTGCCACTTAACCACCTTTCACTAAAATTTTGATTTTTTTTACAGTGACAATCCCGAATCAAGCGACGCGTAACACTACATACATAAAAAATTTGTATGAGAAAGTCGTGAAAAAATGTTGAAGAACTAGTACTCTGTTTTTACTGTGGAAAAACATTGAAAAGTTTCTGGCAACATTTTATTAAAACTGTGAAATAAAGCAAAGGGGCATTATTTCATGTGGAATTTAAAAAAAAAACAGCTGATCGCTTGGCTTTTGTTAACATTTCTAAAACAATTTGGTATACTTAAAAACAATAAAATCGTAAAATTCTTTCAAATCACGAGATAGACACCACATTTTAAATGTCAAATTTTTCTTGAGAAATAATAAATGTTGCTCTACATTTTTCACAAATTCGAACAGAGTACTAGGCTTTATTCTGCCGGCATTCTCTCACATATTATGTAAAAGTTAATCCCAGTTATAGGCACTATGTTACATTTTAACATTTTTTTGCATTGATAGGTAAAACAATAGATATTCTTTAAGCGGCCTAGACACGATCAATAATCATCAAGCATTGTGGTAGTATTTGTGAAAATATATTTGTATGTGCTACACAGACGATGCTGGATAAAAAATATTGATTTTTGTGCTGGATGTCACATTTTGTAGGTGTTTGTTCTTCAACCACGTACAAATTTTTCAATTTAAATAACATTTCAAGTTATGTGGTTGCCAAAATTACCGAAAGAAAAAGAAAAAAGGCGTACAATTTATTTAAGTGGACTTAATTTAAATTATATGCAAAGTGTAAGTTTATTGTAATGCTATAAAAACAACATTAGAATGGAAATCTCCAAGATTAAAAGGAAAAAATGTTCTGACTTTTAAGATGGAAGTTACGATACTTGCAGCAAGATGTTCACAACACAAAAAGGAAATTAAAAATTAATTATTGACGAGTCTTCCAGCATGTATACCTAAAAGCATCCAACCACACATACACGAGTTTGACATCTA
The DNA here is from genome assembly GCA_949628195.1 of Phasia obesa. Classification (NCBI taxonomy): domain Eukaryota; kingdom Metazoa; phylum Arthropoda; class Insecta; order Diptera; family Tachinidae; genus Phasia; species Phasia obesa. The sequence goes on along the minus strand of OX451215.1, from coordinate 145,810,658 downwards.
GCATTTTGATAGTGTCTAGGCCGCTTTAAAATTAAGGATCAAAATCGCGACACATCGGCGAACACACAAATTTTGAAAGTGTCTAGGCCGCTTTAAAATTAAGGATCAAAATCGCGACACATCGGCGAACACACAAATATTACAGGCCTCTAGCCACTGCTTGCGAATGAATGCCAAGCTTTTTGACATTTCGAACTACGAAGCAACAATAAAATGCCATGTTGTTCGTGTATTGTTGTAACTGTTGTAGGGACGCCACTACCTAGAAGATAAATATACCTTAAAGGTAAGGAAACCTTTTTAAAACTCCTACAAAGTTGAAATATTTTTTTATTTATTTGTTATATGCATTTTATTTTCCAATTTCTACGCTTTTACAAAATTGAAATATTTTTTCTTTATAGTGCATTTACACTACGTCGAAATCTAGTAGATTTCGGTTAAAATCTTTTTCAAAATCTAGGTCATTTACATTTACATTTCATTTTTTTTTTTTTTTTTTTTGATACGAACAAGATTTCATTCGTTATATTTAATTAACTTATTTAACTCTTATTTCAAATTACAACTCATTTTTTGTATTTAATTTTACTTTTCTTTTCAATTAATGAATTAAATTATTTTTATTGTTTTTTAATTAAAATGCAATTTTTTTGTGTTAACACTTGTAGTGACGAAATAGATTTTGATTTGTATGGGAAATCTAGTAAAAATAACTAGATTTTGGTAAATCTCGTAAGTACTAGATTTCGCCTAAGTGTAAATGCACTATTATTTGATTTTTGTATTGTATGAAAACAAACTTCAAAAAAGAACAAAACTAATCGATACGTTAGCACAATTTTAACGGAAATGTCATAATCCTTATTTTTGTCAAATGTTAATTGTCACAAAATAAAGAGAGAACGGTTCTACCTTCTATTTTTCTACCATGGTTTTAATTTTAAAGTTTAAAATGTAAACAAAATGTATACGTACATCCATGATATAAAAATAGAAGGTAAATCCATTCTCTCCTTTTGTCTCCATATTAACGTTCTGACATTTGCGGGAATTATTTAAATCTGTGCTACCATATTTGTTCTAAAATCCCACTTTTCAGTTTTTTTTATTGTTTAATTTAAAATTTCAAAATATAAAAATTATTAAAAAGCCAAAATATAAACAATAAAACGAAAATTTAAAAATAATTCAAAGAAAAAAGATGAGTTGCCAAGGATTCGAACATAAGATTTTTTCAGTTTCCTACAATCCCCCATAAATGTATGCGACAAAAGTGGCTTAGTTCGTGCAATCTAATTGATTCCGACTTGCCAAAAACACCTTTCGTATGCTCGTTGCATTTTACTAACACTTTCAGTACACAAAAGAAAATTATTAAAATTGATGACCATAATGCAGAAGGTTATATAGAATGTTTAGAAAAGTAACTATTAGAAAACACTGTTGCAAAATAATCTTAGTGCATAACCGAAATTCTTTTTATTATTTTAGATGGCACGCCGATCCACCAAGTGTGTCAAGAAAAATAGTTAGAAAAACCTTAAAACAAACTTACTCAAACTGAGTAAGTTTGTTTTTTCTATTATTAGGTTTACTTAAGGTACGGTCACATTAGGCAAATATTTGCCTGAAATCTTCAAACATTTTTTGCCATAGTCTGACCACAAAATAAAATTGATAGACAAACAACAAAACAGCTGATTCTTGGCAAACAAAATTATTTGCTGGCAAACAAAAATGTTCCTAATGTGACCACTCATCGGCAAATATTTTTTTTCTTTTTTGGGCAAATAATTATTTGATCTTACAAATTTTTTGTAAGAACAAACAGGGGCTACAATGTTCGTCTGTTTCAGACGTTTTTTTTTCTCTTGAAGTAAAGTTTTTACAGAAGGTGTATTGTTTATCCGATACAACAAATAACAAAATGAAGTACAAAATTAAAGAGTGTCCCAATAGCGGCGTGATTTTCTTATATATGGTAGAAATTGCCTAACCATTATAGCAGACCTTTAAAACAACTATATATGTATATTTTTTTTAACATCGAGCATAAAAGCATCCTGGACCTAGTTAGTAAGGAGGTTAGATAAGCTCAAATGCTGATGGAACGCATAAGTAGAAGAAGATTAGTCGAAAGACTGCATCCGACTCTCATTGCGAAATACGTTATACACAAAGAATGTATAGAGAACGATATCAGAATTTTTACTGATGTCTCTTATGGACAGTAGAGCAGGAGCAAATATATACCGAGCTAAGCTGAACATATCCTGTAATCTTCGTTTGGGTGAGTACGTCTCCGTTTACCAGGTAGAATTGCTTGGACAACTGCATGTGTTGGATCACCTGCTGGAATGTCGGGTGCAGGGAAAAATGGTTCTCATTGCACTTGACAACCAGTCAGTTATAAAACGCATGCGGCAGGAGTAGGTGCACTCCAAACTAGTGCTGGAATGTGTTTTAAATCATAACAGATGTCCCTCGGTTAATGAGGTAATATTGAAATGGGTTAAGGAAAACATAGGCACAGCTGGCAATAATAGCTAAAGGGGAATCTGCTGTGAATTTCTGTGAACCAGAACCCAGAGTAGCACTGGGTAAAGGCATAATGCGATCTAAGGTCCTACAATGGGTGAATTCATTAAACCTGAAAAGGTGGAGGGAGACCACTGCGTGTAGGCAGGCTCAAGTGGTGCTCAAGGAGCCAATGGGAAGGCCATTAAGGTACTCAGATACAATAAAAGTACCTTAAGCTAGATAACTTAGGTAACAGGTTATGGAAACTTCAAGTATCATCTAGCCAAGATGAACATCGAAGAATATGATACTTGCAGACTGTGCGTGGAAGAGGCAGAGACGTAAATCAGGGAAATTTTGTTATATTTCGAATACGTCTATGACTATTTTTATGTTGCTTAAAACTATTGCAAACACTTTTTTTAAAGCTGTTTTTGGCTGTTTGTGGAATGTAATTTACTTTTGATAATGGGCGTTTTGGCATAGGGTCAAAAAGTTATGTGATGGCTCACGCAGAAAGGAAAATGCAGCATAAATTTGTGTTTCAGCAAGACAATGACCCGAGACACACATCGATGTAGTAAAAAGATTGGTTTGAAAAATATGTGTTAGACGTTTTAAGCTTGCCTGCTTAGTTGCCAGTCTTACATCCGTTGATAACTTGTGACCAATAGTTAAATTAGTTCTTAAGAGAAAATAAAAGGGGCATGGAGTAATATTCCGATTGAGACATCCCAAAAACGTTTTGACCCTATGCCAAAACGGTGCTCACCCATTATCAAAAATAAATTATATTCCACTAAATACTGAGTAATTTGAAAATAATTAAGGTATATTATTTTACTCATCTCTTGGAAATTTGTGTTTTTTAGATAATTGAAGTGGATGGCTCTATTATTTTTCACACCTAAAATCTTGAATTTCGAATGTATATATTTCATTTAAAGTTTTTTTTTATCAAAACAGGTCTATAGTATTTTAGTTGGTCAGTTGTTCGGTCACACAAAAATAAAAACCTTAAAATTTTTTATGAAGATTTAGTATGTTTTTTTCTTTTTCGAAATATATATTAAAAATACATAAAATATGCTATTTTATGAAACACCACTGTATATACTCAGCTGGACCTCACTGCTACAAATTGCTACGAAAAAAAGCATATTTGTCATTGCCATCTACATCAACACTCCGTATATGAGCTTCTGTGTTATGTGTAGAGCCTGAAATACAGGCTCAAATAATATATCAAATGAGATCCTTTGATATGACATTGGAAGAAAAATTGTGTGTGATCACATTTGGGCATGTGACCGAAAAAACCATATCAAAATTTTTTTAAGAAAATACATTTCAACCGCTCATCTCACAACACATCACAAATAAAAACAGTGCACAAATTTGGCGACTGATGCGCATTGAAAAGGGTTGCACTGCAATAATGAACTCACGACATATTAAAAATAATGCTAAGGCGTTTATGAACTATATTGATTGCAGTGTTACTTTGCAAACTTCGTTTATGAAGCCAGCCAATGATCCAAGTAGCAATGATACGGGGATTGCGAGGTCACTGGAAGCAGCCTGTTTTTTTTACAATTTTAATTTTAAAATGGTTCAGGAAACCATGCTGCAAATAATTGCAGAACATTTTAAAATTGGCTTTACTGTGGTTGCAGCCGTAAGTGACTTAGGTTCCGAAAATCAGCAGCTGTGGAAATCAAGGAGCATATCGTCGCAAAAACCGTTCCGTTCCATCATCCATGCGATGAAAAGTTTACGTGTTTGCTGATATACCACACTTAATAAAGCTGCTACGAAATCATTTCGCTGACAATGGTTTCCTTTTTTAAAATAAAGCAATGACAAAGTGTGTGGTTGAAGAACTCTTATCATTATGCAACTTTGATTTAACTATAACAAAAAATGTAACTCTTGAGATGTTAAACCTAAAGTAGCTGGTACGTTTATATATGTAATGGCGCTTGCTTTAAAAAGTATTTTTTTCAAGCTATTAGTTTTAATTTCCTGTTTACACACATATTTCTAACGCCATCTGTTGCAAACCACTGACTTTATTGATTTATCACTCTCTTGACGTTTACATTATTATTTGTTTACACGCTATTTAAACATTTTTTGGAATTAAACCGTAAAATCATCCTCCATCAATTACAATAGTTTTATTTCTTGATTTTTCTTATTTTGTGAAAATTTAAAGTATTTTTTTAGTTTATTTGAGGAGGATCAGGTAAAGAGAATTTCTACCTAGAAAAAAGCAAATTTTTCTTTTAAATATAAGGATCAGAATCCTAAGGTAATAAATAATTTCATTGTATGTAATACATAAATAGTTCGAATAATAATTTCAAATTTTTAAAATTAATAAACGCAAAGCACAGCGCAATCATGTTTACTCAACAAAGTTTGGTTTGATACTGGATTAGTGTTAAATAAAAACAAATAAGCAAAAGTAGCTTTCATTGCTAACCGAAGGTTGGCTGAAGGAACAACAAATATAACGTGGTAATTATTAAAGCAAAAATATTCAACAAGAGGGTAGCTTAAGGTAGGGGTAGACTTCGTTCTCACCAACTGACGATTGATAATTAAATACAAGTTTTCTCGTATTCCTTTATCTGGGTTTGGTTGGTTAAATAGACTAAAAATTAAATTTTCCCAATTTTTCTTTAATATTATCACCTAATTTGTAATTTAATTAATTCTTTCTTAGAGAGAATAAAAACGAACTTAAGCTTGAATATAAATTTCATTGTATGTAATACATAAATAGTTCGACTAATAATAATTTCAAATTTTCAAAAGTAAATAATAATTATTTAATTTTTTTTAATATTTAAATTCTTATTTTATATTGTTTATTTGACCTTTTTGTTAATATTAATTTAACTATTTTATTTAAGCTTTAGGTCTTTAAATAATTTTAATTTTTATTTTTTCGATATTTCGCTACTCCTTTGTGTAGCATCATCAGGAAAAATTAACAAATTAACGTTATGAAAAATTACAATTAAAAAAGTATTGAAAAAATTTTCTTCAAAATAACATATTTCAAAAAAAATTTTTGTCATAAACTTATTAAAAAGTTTTTAAACAAGTACAAACAATAATTAAATTATTTCTTATTTACTATATGTCTGTAAATTTGAGCTACATTATCTGTGTCTGCCTTAAAATTAATTCTCTGTGTGTTTGGTGTATTAATAATTTGTAACATTTCTAATATGTAACGACGTTTATAATTGTTTTCTGAATTTAGTACTGAAACATTATCAAAATTGGGATAGTGATTTAATTCAGCACAATGAGAAGATAATGCTGTTTTTTGCGAATTAATATTCCTATATTTTTGGTCTGATTTATGTCCTGCTATTCTAGTTTTAAGTTTATTTTTCGTTGTGCCTACATATACTTTATTACAATTTTCATTACCGTTACAAGGTATTTTATATACTATATTTGACAACAAATGTATCTAATGCACCTAGATTGTATGGACTACCAAAAATTCATAAAGAAGGATTTCCTTCAAGACCTATTTGCTCATGTGTCAATACTCCTTCTTACGAATTATGTAAATATATTACAAACATTTTAAAAAAGATAACGGAACTATTTTGAATGTTCCGTTATCTTTTTTTTAACATAAAAAACTCTATAGAATTTAAAGATAAAATAGTAAATCGAAAAATAAAAGATGACGAAAGGTTGATATCGTTAGATGTAGTTTCATTATTTCCTAGCATACCTGTTGATTTAGCAATTAGTACTATTGAAGAAAAGTGGGATATCATAGAAAGACACACAAGTATAGAAAAAAGTTTGTTTTTACGTATCTTAAAATTTTGTATTGAAGATAACAGATATTTTAAATACGATAATAAAATTTATAAACAAGAGAAAGGACTACCTATGGGATCTCCTGCTTCCCCAATTGTAGCAGATATTGTTATGGAGAAATTACTAGACACAAGTATTGAAAAGTTAAGTATTAAACCAATAATATTGACTAAATATGTAGATGATTTATTTTGTATAATATCCGATAGGGCAATTGACAATTTACTAACGACATTTAATAAATTTAATCCTAACATTAAATTTACAGTTGAGATAGAGTCTGATTTTAGACTTCCGTATTTAGATACATTACTCATAAGGAGAGGCAATGACATATTAATAGATTGGTATCAAAAACCAACGTCTTCCGGAAGAATTATTAACTATTATTCGAAACATTGTAAACGAATAATAGTTAACGCAGCTAAAAATTTAATAGACAGGGTTCTGACAATTAGTAATAAAGAATTCCATAAAAATAATAAGGAAAAAATAAGAAATATTTTAAATGATAATAATTTTCCAAAACAATTAACAAATAGATTAATAAATCAATATGGGAGAAGAAGTAATCAAAATACAAGAGATATTATAGAACAAAAAATTTATAAATCTTTAATATATGTACCAGAAATATCTGAACGTTTAGAAAAATCTAAAATCTTTGATAATACTAAATATAAAATGGCTTTTAAGACTCAAAATACTCTAAACAAATTATTCAGTAAAACTAAAGATAGAATCTAAAAATTAGAATTGTCAAATATAGTATATAAAATACCTTGTAACGGTAATGAAAATGAAAATTGTATTAAAGTATATGTAGGCACAACGAAAAATAAACTTAAAACTAGAATAGCAGGACATAAATCAGACCAAAAATATAGGAATATTAATTCGCAAAAAACAGCATTATCTTCTCATTGTGCTGAATTAAATCACTATCCCAATTTTGATAATGTTTCAGTACTAAATTCAGAAAACAATTATAAACGTCGTTACATATTAGAAATGTTACAAATTATTAATACACCAAACACACAGAGAATTAATTTTAAGGCAGACACAGATAATGTAGCTCAAATTTACAGACATTTAGTAAATAAGAAATAATTTAATTATTGTTTGTACTTGTTTAAAAACTTTTTAATAAGTTTATGACAAAAATTTTTTTTGAAATATGTTATTTTGAAGAACATTTTTTCAATACTTTTTTAATTGTAATTTTTCATAACGTTAATTTGTTAATTTTTCCTGATGATGCTACACAAAGGAGTAGCGAAATATCGAAAAAATAAAAATTAAAATTATTTAAAGACCTAAAGCTTAAATAAAATAGTTAAATTAATATTTAAATCTTATTTATAAAAAGGTGCCAATCATTAATGGTAATTATAAAAAAAGCATCTATTAGAAAACCATGAAAAAGCTAAAAGAAATAATAAAAAATTTTTTAAATGTACAAAAAAAAAAATTGGGAAAAATCCACTGATGAGCTAGTTGAGCACTAGCGAAATAGCTATCTGGATATGCTTTCCCCATAGTAATCAATTTCGATTATTATATTTTTCGAAAATAAATATTTTATGAGTATAAAATATTTATACTCATAAAATATTTATTTAAATAAATTTTCAAAAGGAATCATGCGTGAATAAAAATAAATAATTTTTTAAATGTTTATTTAGATTTGGCACCTAATTACATTTTCGTCTATTTACACCTAATTATACATATGTATCTACATACAAAAAAAATAAAATTGAGGGGTTTTGAGAACTGAATTTGGGATCAGTAAAGTTAGTTTGGTTCGTGGTTCATGTGGTAAAGTGGTTGTAAGCTGTAAGGAAAGAATGTGTGATATTTCTGAAGGCTGGTGGATTTTAAATTTTTTGCTTAAAATTAAATTTTACACACAATAGGCTACTTTCTTTTATTTTTATGATGTGTCCGTAAACTAGATTTAAGCCAAAAATTTAAATAGAAAACCATTTAAAAATTGAAGAATGGTGGAAAAAAGTATTAAAAATTTTAAATAATAATTAAAACCTTCATAATTGAAAGAAAAAAATCCGAAGAGGAAAGAGTGCTAGAAACTGTTAAGTACAAAAAAAAGAAAATTATGAAAAAAACATGCAAAACTAAATATAAAGAAAATATTGAAATAATTGTGCTTAGCCTGGAGTTGACAATCATAAAATTAAAAAAAAAATGAAGATTTTATTTAAATATTTTAGAGCAAATATTAAATAAAATTTTCAATTTCACACAATTATTAAAATTATAAACTTATCATTAAACCGTGTAGTTGAGGAATTTTAGTGGTCTTTGTTTTATGTGAGTGTGTGTATACATGTAATCCAATTGCATTAAAAAAAAGCCTACATTTCATACATATGTACATATAAGTCATATATGACTGTGATATGCCCGTTTGTAATAATCAATTGGCAACAAATGAGACTGGCAATAATGTAAACATTTGGCCGTCTGCTTAAAATTATGCTTGAATTGCTATTTTTGGCCACACAACGAGATTCGTTAGTGACAAAGAACAAAATTTATTAAAAGAATTTAAATGACTTCAAAATGTAACCTATACCGTTTTTTGGAGATTCATCATAAATGAATCTCTGCACAAAGAACTTGAACACATTCACCATTTGTTTATATTTAAGTTTTATTTACAAACACATACTTACTTTTAAGTTAGACTTTAAGATGATGGAAAATAAAGAATCAGATTTGTACAAAACCTCAAACCAGTTGGATGTACCAACGGAAACTTTATTAAAGCTTACTGTTAAAAGGAAGTTTTACAAAACTGGCGCAGTTCGGTGAGATGCTAAGTAAAAAAGCAGCATCTGCGAATTAACGAAACCCGAAAGAAAAAGAAAATAAAGTGCAATATATTTTCTGAATAAAAGTTCAAGTTTTGATTTTTGAATTATATAAGCAGAAAAAAATATTTAATAAATAAAGAAAAATAAAAGAGTTGAGACTTATTGGTAGTCAACAGTAAAAAGTTCAATAAAAAATTAATAATTGCCGTTGAAGATGACAACACTTGAAATTGCAGAATGCTTGAGGGAAGCGCGAAGTCTTCCACCGTTTACCGGAGAAGGTGGCTACACCCTAGGAAATTACTTGGGGGATGTGACGAACATATTGTCATTTACACCAGCGGAAAGTCAAACAATCGTAAAGGCAGTTCTGGCTAATAAATTGCAGGGGAAGGCCCTAAGAAGAATTGAGAGATTGAACAACCCTACCTGGGATGACATTCTTTTGAAGTTGAGGTCCGAATTTTCAGTTAAGGAAGATTATTTTACATTGGACAACAGGCAATGGACGTTAAGGTTTGTAACATTGAAGAACTTAACTATCAGTTGGAAAAAATTTTAAATTTGATGAACACAAAATTTAATTTGGAGATTCAAAAAAATCCGTACTATAGTCCAGACAAAAACGAAAAAATGATTTTTAATATTTATATGATTTTTTTTGCCTTTGAACATTAAAACTTTGTTGATTCAGAACAATATAAGTGATATTAATAGTGCTTATAACTATTTTATTCAGAATAATTTAATAACTGACATTTCATTAAAAAATAGATATGAAAATACAAATAAAAACTTTAAAAATTATTTTAATAAACAAAATCAGTTTAAACAAAACAATAATAATAACAAGAGGCAAGGTTCGGGAAATTTTAAGCCTTATAGGAATAACTATATGAATTTCTCGGGAAACTACAAGAATAATTATGGAAATTTTAGATATAATGCTCCTGACCATCAGCACAGAAATAATTTTGGAAATTTTAGACGTGGTGATAATTGGAATTTGCAGGGAAATAATAGAGGTCATTTTGAAAACGTACGCCGCGATGGAAACGATAACAGAAGATCGGGAAATTTTAGAAATAGTTTTGGTCAAGAGCCGATGGAAATAGAAAATATTGAAATAGCTCAAAATTTTCAACAGGGGACTCAGAGAACCGATTACCCCTAGTGCTTTTAACTTTTAATAAGAAACAAATAAAATGTCTGATTGATACTGGAGCTGCGACAACTTTAGGTGACTACAATACATTTTCGAATTTATTCCAAACACAAAATCTTATAAAACCAATTTAGTTGAACACTTTGGGAGGTTCTTCTATAATAACCAAAGAGGTTGTTTCCACTCTTCCAGATGAGCTCAGTATTCCAGATAAAACAATGTCTATAAAATTAATAGACCTTAAAGAAAAAACTTTTGATTGCATAATAGGAAGTAATATTTAAATGCCGCTTAAAGCATGTATTGATTACAAAACTAAAAAATTAATCATAAATAATGCTTCTATACCTTTTTATAAAAAAGAAATTGAGAATGAATTTAAAGTTAAATATGAGGACGTATATAGCTTGGAGAAATGTGAGATGAGTTTTAAGGATGTCCAATCCAATGTCTTGAATTCAAATGAAGCTAAGCAGCTTAAAAGGTTTTATTATAAACATAAAAATACATTTTACCAGGATGGTCAGATTTTGTCTGCTACCCCCGCGATAAAACATGGTATTCGTACAAATACGGATAAACCAATTTACTCAAAAATATACAAATACCCCCAGATACATGAGAAAGAGATAGGGAAACAAATCAATGAAATGTTAGAGCAGGGAATTATAAGAGCGAGCAAATCACCTTATAATTCGCCTTTGTGGATTGTCAAGAAAAGACATTTGATAAGTTGGGTCGTGCGCAATATTTTTCTGTTATCGATTTAGCAAAGGGCTTTCACCAAATTTTAATGGATGAAAGAGAGATAGAGAAAACTGCTTTCTCTACACCTTTTGGTCATTATGAGTATATCAGAATGCCATATGAATGAAATATATGTTATCTATATGGATGACATACTAGTGTTTTCAACTTCAATTGATGAACATTTCGATAGTTTGAACAAGATATTTTGTAAGTTGAGCGAGTACGGTCTTAAAGTACAGTTTGACAAGTGTAAATTCATGACTCAGCAAGCGGAATTTTTGGGGCATGTCATAACTGTTGATGGCATTAAACCAAACCCTGACAGGATAAGGGCAAAAATGAGGTGACTCTACCCAGGACAGTGAAACAAATTAAGTCATTTCTGGGATTAACCGGTTATTACCGGAAATTTATAAAAAATTATTCGTTTATAGCATCACCTATAATAAAATATTTAAGGAAATATAAAAAAATTGATCAAAGAGATCAAAAGTATATTGAAGCATTTGAGAAACTCAAAAGTTTAATAACGTCGTATCCTATTTTGGCATATCCTAATTTTGATAAAAGATTTATTGTGACCACAGACGCTAGTAATAATGCGTTAGGTACAGTACTTAGCCAGGAAGGTAGACCCATTTGCTACGCAAGTCGTACTTTAAACAATCATGAAAGGAATTATTCCACCATCGAAAAGGAACTTTTGGCCATTGTATGGGCATTGAAATATTTTAGAAGATATGTATACCGTAGGAAGTTTTTGGTCCAGACAGATCACCAACCATTAAAATGGCTATATTCAATGAAGGAGCCAAATACAAAAATGTCAAGATGGAGAATTCAGTTAAGCGAATATGATTTTGATATTGATTACGTAAAAGGGAAAATAATAGAGTGGCGGATTTCTTGAGCCGAATTGAACAGAAAGACAACTCGAAGGAGGAACAGATCTTTGAATTGGGTGACGAGGAGGTTAAAACAGTGCATAGTGGTGAGGAGGATTTGAATGATTACTTTAAGATAAGTGAAGGAATACACACTGTGTAATTTTTTAAGTCATGGCAAAATAACCATATACGGACACCACTACGTCATAAAAGACCAAAAAAAAGACCCCTGTCTCCCAGTTTTGCCCAAAGTCCTCCAGGTTGTTTTTTATGGGCCCTCAAAGATGTGGGGCCTCGATGTCATTTTTGCAAAAAAATGATCATTTCCTCAAGCTCATATTTTGCAAACCGTTTGAAATTTTGATATACTCTCTGAGGCAAAGTTGTAGCTCTTGTCATAAAGAACAAAAATTGTAAACATATAAAATCAAAAAAAAAAACTTCATCTTCAAGGTCAAAATCGCAAAAAACTTTAAAAAATTCAATTTTTTTTACTTTTTTCCCTGTTCAGGTCCATAGAATACAGAAGAGCTTGTAATTAGAGCAATAGGTTATTATAAAAACACAATTCATTCAACAACTAAGCAAAAGCCAATAGATTTCATCAATAGATTAGATTTAAACTTTGAAGAGGTTTCCGATAGAATGGACAAAAAGAAAAGACATTTGATAAAAAAGATAAATAAAGGAAGAAAACCAGTACCCGATATAGATAAAGACAAAATGTATATGAAAAATCCGGGAGCAGAAAGACAGAAAACTGCCAAAAGATATACAAAATATAATCGAAGTAATCCTAACAAGATTGATGTTGCACGAGTCAAGCGACCATTAAAATCTTTTCCATGAATTTCAGACAATTTTGATTGTGATGTTGATTTTGGCGGTTGGCAGAGCCGAGATAATAATAAATAAAATAGAAACTGAGGCAGGATATATGATAGTGAGGAGTCAGCCCATAACTTTGATCCAAGGTTATTCAAGGCTTATACACATAATTGACCTGAAGGAGATAGAAGATACAGTCAGTAAAGTCAGAGCAAGCATTTCAGGTAATATGAAGGTGAAGCAAGGATGGATGATATTGGGCTTACAGAGAGATATTGAAGAGTTGGAGCATTCGCTGTTGACAATAGAAAGACATGGCGATAGAGAAAAAAGAGCATTGATTGATGCGGGAGGAAAACTTATTAAATGGGTGTTTGGAAACTTGGACGACCAAGACAAACAAGATATTGATAATCACTTTAAAACGATAGATATAAACCAACATAATATAATAAATAATCTGAATAAACAAATTACAATAAATAATGATATGCAAAGGTATATGTTGAATGTTAAACTGATTTTGGAATCCCATAAGGAATTGTTTAATGAAACGCACAGTAAAGAATTAGAAAACAAATTAGAACTTATAAAATATAATCATTTAATATTATTAATAAAATAAAGGACAAAATTGAAAGAATACAAGATAACATAATGAGTTCTAAGCACCAGATAATGAACAGATTTTTTTTAACTATGTAGTAAGGAAATAGATTTTTACCAAATAAATAGTGATAAGTTAAGACATATTAAGTGTTCTTTGGGAAAACTGTCAAGGGACATTATATTGTTTGTAATATCAATTCCAATATTTTTAAAAAATGATGAAAACACAGCATTTGTTGCACCAATACCAAATGTAGACTATATGCAGGTTAATTTAAACATTTCTAGAGTTGTAAGCATAAAAAATGAAACATACTATGTAAATGACGAAAAGGATATAAACAATTTAAAAAAAAACCAATAAATGTATTAAAAATATTATAAATAATTCATATGATGAATGTACAAAAATAAACTTTACTCAAGAATTGATACAAGAATTGGATTTTGGAAACGTTTTGTTGATAAATATTAATTCCACTTTAAAAGGTACATGTAATGAATATAAATATAAACTTACTGGAAATTACTTAATAAATTTTAAAAATTGTGAAATAGAAATAGATGAATATAAAATCAAAAGATTTGAAAATTTGAAATATAATTATTCCTAATCAACAGAAGTTAGACAATAATGTCACTGAATTGATGGAAATTCCGAAATTTGATAACTTAAAGGAAATTAAGGCAATTGTAAACGAAGATTATAATATGTATCATACTTATATACTTTACTCATTAATTTTATGTGTTGTTTGTGTTTTGGTGGCTTTGAGGTTCAAAAAGGTTTTGTTTCGAAGAGACTCGAATCATAAGGAGGGGCGAGTCATATATGAATTGCTATTTTTGGTCACACAACGAGATTCGTTAGTGACAAAGAACAAAATTTATTAAAAGAATTTAAATGACTTCAAAATGTAACCTACACCGTTTTTTGGAGATTCATCATAAATGAATCTCTGCACAAAGAACTTGAACACATTCACCATTTGTTTATATTTAAGTTTTATTTACAAACACATACTTACTTTTAAGTTAGATTTTAAGATGATGGAAAATAAAGAATCAGATTTGTACAAAAGGAAGTTTTACAACACTTATGCAGTATTGGGCAAAACCTAATGCTTGGTTTTCATTATGTCATATGAACTGTCAACAAAAACTGCCTCAAATGAATTGTCGTCATTTTGCGTCAAATGCGTTTTCACTGCATTTTAAGAACTGACAAAAAGTCGGTAAAGACAAACAAAAAAGTTGACAACTTGTTGTCAAATCTACTTTAAGTAAAAAATGATGCCATATCTGCTGACAAACTAAAATTTGGCGTTTTCACTTATTTGTCATTTAAGATGGCAGTTGGTGTGCATAACTGACTGCAAACATAGATGGCACCATATGACAATCCGTTTTCATACAATTGCCAACAATTTGGGCAATTTGACAACAAAAATGACATAGTGAAAACCATAATTAATATTATGGTTCTGAGTCAAATTATATTTAAATGAACATATTTCAATTCAATGTTTTAATGCAGTTTTATTAGTTACTGTGTCATACAAAATTCATTGGGCAAAACCTAAGAAACTTTTAATATTTGGTATAATAACCCTTATTTTTTATTACTGCGGCGCACCGACGCGGCATAGATTTGATTAAATTATCAATTATTTTTGGATCTATGCTTATCCATTCATCCTCCAGACACGAAAATAAATCGTCTCTGTTGGAAAATCGTTTCGATCCAACATTCCTCTTCAATATGGAAAATAAATTTTCGATTGGGTTCAAATCGGGCGATTGGGCCGGCCAAGGATTGATTGGCCCTTTCGATTGTATCCTGTCCTTCACCAACTTCGATGAGTGTTTCGGATCGTTATCATGTTGAAACATATATGGCAACATCTTATTTTCTAAAATGTCCCTATACACGAATCTGTCCATTTTGGTAGAAATTCTGTGGAACGGCCCTAGACCATGACCTGAAAAACACGTCCACACCATCTCATTGCCACCCCCATGCTTGACAGTTTTTTTTACAATATCGGTGTTTAAGCATTTCACCAGTATTGCGTGTCACGCGACATATGCCATCGGAGTTAAATAGCCACTTATATTTTTTTTGCAAATTCGAGCCTAAAAAAAAATCAGGCATCAATGGTTGACTTGTATAGCTTAAAAATACATACCGTTTTTTTGCGTGACGTTTTGTAAGAAGAGGTTTTTTGGAAGCTGTATAACTTTTCAATCCTGCCTCTCTCGCCCGTCTGCGGACTGTGCTGGCATCAACACTTAAGCCTAATACTGACACAATTTTTTTTGACGAGATGAAGGGGTTTTTTTATTATCTTCTTGATATTTATATCATCACGAACTGATGTTTTACGATGTCTTCCTCCAGGATTAATATTGACAACAGTTCCTTTATTTTTAAAAAGGTTTATCCATTTGGAAACCATTGATTTGCTTACTTTTAATAAATTTGCAATTTCAGCCTGTGATTTGCCTGTATTATAATGCGTTATAGCATTCAATTTAAATACTTCACAATATTTTCTACGTTGCATATTATTTTAATTTTACAATGCGCAATTTAATCGTTAAACGCTTTCAAATGCATACTAGATCACTTTTTCATAAGAAATCATCGAAAGAAATAAGAAAATACCGTTATCTTCGAAAAAAAAAGTTTCTTAGGTTTTGTACATACATATATAAATGATCTGAAAAATTTTACATATTAACTAATTTGAACCTGGCAATGCCCTCATAAATTTTATTTTTTTTTTATTTAACATAGTTTTTTTCAGTAAAGTAAATGCTATTTTAATGCAATTGTAATACATATATACAAATGTAAAGCTGTTAAGCAAAAAAATTTATATTTTGTGTTAATTAAAATTCAATCTAATCATTTTATTTGAAATTGTGTCTCTTCAAATTTGTGCAGAGTTACTCTTTAAAAATGCCCCCTGCAGTTACATAAAATCTCTTCATTACAATTATTCCTGTAAGCTGTACTCAACCAAATATCTTTCGTCGTGGGAGCATTCATATCATAATGTATGTAAGTCTCTTTATTATATTTTAATCTGCTTATTTACATATGTATTTGCATTTTTTGTATAATCAAGCATACCCAACCAGAGCAAGCTAATAAAACTGTTTAAAATGAGAATGTATTGGTGTTTTACATTGAAAAAAATCACAATGTTTAACATTAGTAAATACAAAACCGTTTAATTTTGAATGAGTTAACCAAATTTTTAGTTAAGTTTTTTGTTAAGATAGAGTTAAAAAGTAGCACAAAATGGTAGCATGTGAATGTTTTATGGTTGAGAAAATTCCATACAAAAGGTTTTTGTACAATACTAATTTTATGTATAATTAAATTAGTTTATTTACGATTCTTAGAATTAAGAAATAATTATAAATTGTAACATATGTATGTGTATATTGTGAAAATTCCGTACAAGCGGTTTTTATGAAAAAATTCTATCATATTCATTAAAAATGTTAACAGGTAGAGAAATCACACAATGCAATAGTGTTTGTTTAGAAATGCACATTACTGTCATAAGAGCCTTTTGTGTAAAGTTTTTTCCAACCACAAAACATAATTACGTTAATTTATTTTTCATTCTGAACAATTAAAACTAATTTCGTATTTTCCAAATTAATAATATGCAAATAAATGTATTCATGCATACCCGTTTATAATTTTTTGTGAAAATAAAACAAATAAATTTCACGTATGTATATTGCGTTGCCTTAAAATTGTTAAATGAAAGCGTGATTTATGAATATTATATTATCTAATACGAAAACTAAAAAACATATATTTTATATTTAAATAATAAATATTATTTCAAACTAATGGTTTTGGTTAATTATGGTTATATATTTTCAGTGTACTTATTTTATTACACAATGCGACATAACCCTGCTTTGTTGAAAGTTGGAATGCTTCTGGTTAAAATGTTTATATGTTTTGTTCTCTTTGTGAGAGTCTCGTTGAGATTGTGTGTTTGCACACAGAACACCGAGAGGTTAGCGTGGGTCTCTATGGTATAATTATATCTCTTGTACAAGTCTGCACAAATTCCTTTTAGTTGTTTAGGGTAACCATATATTTAAGCGTTTTAACGTATTACCCAATTGTTCATTTTCTACAGAAAACTATTTCATATTTTAGAAAATTTTAATATGGTCTCCAAAGTTTTTGTTTAATAATTTTGTGTTAATTGTAAAGTTTATTTTTAAGCACAAAACATTAATTTCGTATTAAAGAATCTTGTTTTTTTTCAATTTAATTATTATATTTAAATCAATATTGGTTTTTTATTATTTAATTTATTTATTTTCATAATAAAATTAATTCTAGCGTGAATTCTTTGTTTTATAAATAAATTCATAATGAATTGTGATTAAATTTTTTTAATTGTTTGATTTAGAACTTTTGGTTGCAGTTTCGCTGTGAATAGTTTATGGGATTTCTAGTTGATTTTGTTTTGGTTTTAGAAATCATGGAAGGGTTGGCAAAAGAATGCGTGACATCTTAAATTCGAGGATAGTCTATATAAGCCAAACGAAGATTTTATGGAAGTAAATTATATTCTGGTCCAAATTATATGCAAAATTTGTTGTGCAATTCACATTTATTGTTAGATAAAAATGTTAAAAAGAAGATTTTTAGGGAAGAAATTTTAAAAAGTTGACTGAAAGTTAATTTTATCCCGCATCTTTTGGTGTTTTAATTATTAAAATCGGATTTTTATAGTAATTTTTTATAAATAAGTTAGCGTGGTCGCCTAAAAAAAATTAGTACGTGATACGCGATAACTGAAAGGGGATTTGAGTTTAACGAGTTGAGATCACTATATTCCACATATTTATGTTTAGGGAACAAGCTAATTACGTGAAAATTATGCAAAACTTTATCGCAATTTTCTTCAATGGTTTTCTTTTAAGTAAATAATTGAGCTTAAGGTCTAATATAACTATTTAGTTATCATCAGTACTTTATTATTTGAAGATGTGACGAAGCACCACAACAAAGGCCCCCAACCAAAAAAGTGGTTAAAATGAAAATGCATTGGTTTGCTAAATATTTAGCAAAGTGATACAAACCTACATTGTTGAAAGCTGGTATGCTACTGATTTAAAATTGTTACATGTTTTGTTCTCTTTATAAGATTCTGGTTGAGATTGTGTATGTGCTCACAGACCCTTAGGGGTTTGCGTGGGGTCTCTTGACCACAAACCACCAATAACATGCATAATCATATGAGGAACTCACGCCACTTCAGCCACTAAAAACTGTCTGTATATGAAAATGGTATTTATGTTTTTTACATTTATGTATGTGATAAAAATGTTTTCGTATTGAAATATCTTTACTACGAGAGACCATTTAATTTATTTTATTTCTGACTAGACTCTTTATTAAAAAAGAAAGCGAATATAGGTGATTTCCAGTTATTTTGTTCTTTATTAAACTGATGAAAACTAGGAACAGTGGATGACGCCGAGGAACCATCGGCTTGATTCCGCAGAAAATTTTGTATCCAATTTTGTTGCTGTTGTAGCAATTCCTTAGTAAATTCCTGCTGCTGACGTAGAAGTTCTTTAAACTTTTCGTTCTCTTTAATTTTTATCATTTTATTAGAATACGTGCGTTCTAAAAAAGCAACTGAAATATCTTTACTACGAGAGACTATTTATTAAAAAAGAAAGCGAATATAGGTATATGCATGGTAGAATAAACAAGGTAAGGTTAGTCGAACAGCTGACATTATTTTTCCTTCGTTTGTTTTCAATTGTAGATGTCAAACTTTGTTTACGTTTGTTTATTTTTTGTTATGAAAACAACAACAAACAAATTCGTGTGGATGGCTTGCAGTAATGATTACTTTTTCATTATTCTAACTTGAAGCTGTTTATGGCTATAAATAGCACGTATGGAGTTTTTTGCATTGTTCAATTAATTTATAATTTTGCACTTTTTTCAATATTAATTAAATATAATATTTTTTTGTTCATGCATTTTTACATCGTTATTTGAAGCTTATTATTGACTTAATTGGGAAATGAAAAATGTGTGGAAATTACTCAACCTCAAGATGGCATTAGGTTGAGAGGACAAATTAGTGATGCGATATTTAAAAAGCAAGCTAATCGCCAAATGCCAATACAATTTGAATGTATAATTTTTCATTAAATTAAAAGCAAATGTAAATCAAGCTGCGTTCACATACATTTATTATACTTCTATTACAACAATAGCAAACCCTAGTTAAGAGAACTAGTATTCAAGTTTAACATTACAGTGTTGATACACTTGCATTGCAGTTCTATTGAATTAAAACTTGCTGGAAATACAGTCTGATTCAGTAACAGTACTTTCCAAGTATAAAGTATAATCCAATTCTGCTTCTTTTGAAAAATAAAAAAATCTTTAAAATTAAAGTAACATTAGATTTTAAAATAATTATTGTTATGTTAAAATATTAACAAATCTTATTTTTTGCCTGCTGAAGTTTTCTTTATGGTACGATAATCAAAAGCATTATTGAGTGTGTTAAAGGAAATTACCCAATTAGTTAATTTATATTTTAGTTGGCTTTTTACAATTTAAACAATTATGCGCATCTTATTTAGCTTTGGTTTTTACAATGTACTCTCGTGTTATTAGTCTTTTTTACGTAATATTTTAATTAAATATTTATTTCCATCATCAGGCTAAATTCATTTCGGAAATGGAATTGATTTCTTATTTTGCTTCTATAGGAAACGTAAGAAGAAAAAGTTGTTCGCACTGAAAGCTATGTGGAATTTTTTTTATAGCCGTTTGAACTATTCAGAACAGCTTGTTATTTGTATTGCTATCAAATTGTTATTTGTTTTCTTATATTTTTGTTATATTTTTTCCACCTAAAACAAATACTGAACTACAACACAAATAAATATTTCTTAAATTTGTAGTCTTTCAAAGTAGATATTATTTGTTTTGCTAGATTTTAGTTATGTAGCCATATTTAAACATAAAAAGTGGTTTTGTATTTTTTCGGTTTAACCGATGGAATCTATAGAAGCCAAAACCATTGAGATCGAAATAGTAACTATGGAGTCATTTCAATTCCGAGCGGAACTTGTAACATGCCTGTATATATTTTTTTAATATACATACTTTAATTTTTACAAAATTTTGTATTTTAAAATATATATTTGCAAATTACAATTAGTTATAAACATATTTTTTTTTTTAATTAAATAATATCAAACATAAAAATTATTTTAGTTTTGTTTTTTAACCAATAATTTACTTTAATTGTTTTATTATGAGATTCGTTATCACTTTGGGCTGTTATGGTCAGTTATTTGTTTACAAATGTGAATAACAAATCAAATCATTTTTCTATTTTTTCCCAACGTTTCGTTTGTTTTTTTAAAAACTTCTTCAGGGGAGTTTTTATTTGAAATCTAGCAATAAATAAATAATTACATGTTTTATAATTGCTGAAGAGGAATATTTTCACAGATTACTTACCATTATTATGTCAACATTGTAAGAACCCTTTACTTATTAATTAAAAAAAACTGGACATTCACGACACAGAATTAAGTAATAAATAAATAAAATAATTAAAAATCTTGTACAACACAAACACAGAATCACAAGTCAATCTTAAAGCTAATATCACAGAACTTCAATTAATTATAATAGCTACATTAGAGCGGTGACGTATTGTAATTTTGTTTTATCTTTGTCCTCTTTACTATTCATGGTGGTGTTTATTTTTTGTTGAATTCTCGGGCTTTCGAGAGTGTATCGTTTGTTCTCTTTTGGTTCTCTGTCTAATATCTTAATGTTGTCAAAGTTCACTATGTGATTGTGTTCTTTTGCATGTTGTGATAATGCTGTTGACACTTTTCCTTTATTGATGTCCATCTTATGCTCTTTTAAGCGTGTCTCCAACATTCTCTTTGTTGTCCCAATATAAAC
The DNA here is from genome assembly GCA_949628195.1 of Phasia obesa. Taxonomy (NCBI): domain Eukaryota; kingdom Metazoa; phylum Arthropoda; class Insecta; order Diptera; family Tachinidae; genus Phasia; species Phasia obesa. The sequence goes on along the minus strand of OX451215.1, from coordinate 145,789,190 downwards.
TTCTTCTTCTTCCTTAATTATGCCGTTCAACCTAGAACGGCAGTATGATGAAAAAAAGGCTTCTGGAGACAATAAGTCCATAGTGAAGCCTTTACTTAATTTATGTTATATTTATTTATATTTTGTAGTTTTTCGTTATTTTAGTTTTAGTTAGTTTGTAAAATTTTCTTTTTTTCTCTTTTAAATTATTTTATATGTATTTTATTTGTTATTTTCATTATATATTTTAAGTATCTTTTCATTTATTAAATATTGAGGTTATACACGATAACCGGAACGATTGCACATGGCTGATTAATGCAACCACAAATTAACTGTACTAAAGTACAGCTAATCGTGGAAGCCAATCACCCAGTGCGAGAGTGAGACGTAAACCACTCGAAGGCCTAGCAACAAGAACGGCCTGATTGACTTTAAACGATAACGACAATGACGCACGCACGTGTTCCTCCACCCAGAGCTACTTTACGAATCCACCACGACTTAGCAAATGTTTATTAACTTATTCTGCCACCGAAGAAAGAACAATGTAAAAAAATCCCCAATATAAACTAAATTGCACCTTTCCCTCTCGTTTCCATCGCATTTAATTTCGTAAATAACGTTGTCTGGTTTTAGTATGTCATGTTTTGTTTTGTTGTTTGTAAAGAAATGTCTCAGTGTTTTGTTTGATTTGTATGCTATCGTTGTTGTTGTTCCTCTGATCATATTGCTGAATGTTTTGGCTCCAGTTAGTTTTGGTATGAAAGGTACACTGTAGAAAGTACTGGTGTTTTCTGGTGGTTCTTTAAAATCAGTAGTTAAATTTATATTTTTCATTGATTTCTTGAATACAATAAAAGGGCAAAAAGAAAAAAAAAACGTACAATTTGCTTTGTAATTACTTATTTCAATCGGCTGTTTTTGACATCTACAATTGAAAAATTCAACAGCAAAATACATGCGATTTTTGTTTTTGTAAAACCAACCCTACCTTGTTTATTCTACCATGGTATATGTATAAAAAGTAAGCATAGTTGTAAAAGATGTAGTAACTAATAGTACATTAAGAACTATGAAATATTAGCAATAGTATTTATATATATTACATAAATATATTACAGCATTTAAATATATTACACGTATTTTTGGTTAAATATGTCCAAATATTAAATTGTCCACAAAATTTATTATGTCACTCAATTCCGCGCCAAATTTTTGTACAGATATTATGTTTATTTATAGAACTAAACAACTTTTTCAAACAATTTCCAAAATAATTATTTCTTGTTTTTATTTGTGACAACGTTTTTTTCTGTTTACGAAAAACACTTCAATAATTCCGGCAAAGTTCAAACATTTTTGAAATGGAATTACCTTGTGTTATTATATGCGTACATCCATACAAATTGCTGCAATAAAACACAAATGCAATATTAAAGAAGAAAAAAGAAGTTTGCAGCGACAAAATTTGCATAATGTAATTCGACACTAAAAGGGTTTGGGAAGAAATCGAGGTTGAAAAAGTTTCATAACGACGCACAGTGCTTTGTTCCCGTATAACGATGGGACAAGAATAAAATGAGTTACACAGACTTTTGAAACTTTGCAGTACAGTTATATTTAGCCTAATTGAGAAAAATTTAAGTTTGTGAAAAAATCGGAACAAGGACACGCCCACCGCCAGGGACTAAATCAATTACAATTACTTGTAATTAGTAATTGGAAATTTTCAATTACTAATTACATGTAATTGTAATTGAAAAAGTTCAATTACAAATTACAAGTAATTGTAATTAGGCAGGAATCATTACTTCCAATTGAAAGAAATTCAATTACATATATTCCTAAAAATTTCAAGCTTATTTAAATATGAATTTCTTGCGTTCCATGATCAACAGTATTATTCAAACGAGCAATACGAATACTGCATCCATGTTCGATTACGGTGAACACCTTCATGAAGGTAATAATCGCTAAAAAAATTTTTAAAACTTTGCGGTCAAATATACATTTTTTCATTTTATATTCCGTAGATATTGACATTGTTAAAAAGAAAATAGTTTGAAATTTGCACTTCAGATTTACTTGCGTGGTCTAAATTCGTTTCTAAATTGCTTCAAGAACTATCCTACAATACTAAAGGCTTTTTTACGGTCTAATACTCCCTTAACATCTTCAGCACCAGTGGAAAGGTTATTTTTGTTCGCTAGTATTATGTTAACACTAAGGCGACAAAGATTAACGGAGGAATCGTTTTTTTTTAAAGCAAATAAGAATTTTTTATTAATAAATAATACTATTGCTATAACTTTGCAAATGGTATATTATCTAAATATACATGGTAATGTTTAATATTTAATAACATATTATTTAAAATTATGTGATTTTTTTTAGTTTTTCCCTACTTTCGTTATATTATTAGTTTTACTGTGTTTTTGATATTAAATATAATGCCTAATTTATTTATTCAACTAGGATTGTTATTATTTTTTAAAATTTATATGTAATTTTTGTAATTAAATATTTTTGAAAATAATTACAAAAATTACTTTAAATTTTCAATTACATGTAATTGTAATGGAATTTTTTCAATTACAATTACATGTAATTAGTAATTGAAAATTTCCAATTACTAATTATAAATTACAAGTAATTGTAATTGATTTTAGTCCCACATTTCAATTGCAATTACTTCTAATTAGTAATTGAAAATTTTCAATTACAATTACATGCAATTAGTAATTGCATGTGTAATTAATTACAAAATGTAATTGATATCCCCAAGTCTGATATTTATAAATATCTTCAAAATCTATGTTATTTTCAATATTAACTAATAATGCCTTTTGAAAACATAAGTGGATCTGTGGGTACCTATTAACAGATGAGTATGCGGTAACCATACTTTTCTCAAATTTTTATGATTTGCTTCTAGCACTTCTTCTGACAACCAGCCTAAAATGTTTTTTTATTTAATTATTATTTGAATTTCAGAAGGAGTGCTAAATCATATGTACCTATTGGCAAATTAAAATATTACATCAATTCCGCGGATTAATATTTTATGTTCGTTAGATTTACTAGACCACACACACTCACTTGTACTAACTTCAGAGTACAGTATCGTTTATGTGAAATTTTTTATAAAAATTACTTCAAGTAAACTTATTCTTTTATAATAAGGGCATTAATATTAACCTCAATGAAATTTTTAAATCATTCTGTTTTATTTAAGTATTTATATCACACATGGGACTAATTCATTAGATTAAGTAATTACTTGATCAACTTTTTTGTAGTGATGTTTTTAAAGAAGACCCACCTCCATTCTCTGCTCTCCTGTTATGTGCATTTTTTCTTATAAAAACAAACAAAAAACAGAAAAAATATAAAAATATTTTTGTAAATTCAATTTTTATGCGTAATAATTAACCCATTGGATATTACGTAGTACAGATTTTCAAAACTAGAGTGAATGCAATAGTAGTGCCTAACTAGATTGAATAAAAATATATGAACAGATGTAGAAAAACCATTTCATTACCATTGGGAAAAAGAATTTTAATTAAAAATAAATCAGTAGCATTAAATGGTAGTTAATTGTTTTTTTCCTTTTAGTTATTTCAAATAATCCTAATGAAAATTCAATGCCAATGAAAAAATCCCAAGTGTGATTTACACAAAAAATTATTCTTACAATTCACTAAAAATAGAATTGAATATTATCACAAACAAGTTAGAGTATATTCGGCCGTGCCGAATCTTTTATACCCTTCACCACGGTGATTTTATTTATACAGAAATGTATCTATATGTATATATATTTATGTAAAAATATATACATATGTATATATATATATATATATATATATATATATATATATATATATATATAAAAATAAGTGTACACTTTGATGTCACCACTAACTGCGGAAACGGGTCGACCGATTTCAGCCAAAATTTCAGGATGGTCTGTAGGTGGTTTGTTTGCTGAACAAAATTTGTCGATAAAAAAGCGGATTTTCTAGGGCCCATTCACTGAAAATTCGACGTTGTGGCAGATCGTTCGGCTTCAGTTCTTGCACGAGCTGTATTTTATACGGTTTTACACCAAGATCTTTGCGTAAAATCTTCCATGTGGTCGAATAACACAAACCCAATTGCTGCGAACGGCGACGAATCGACATTTCACGTTCTTCAGCAACACTCTCAGAAACAGACGCAATATTCTCTTCTGTACGCATTGTACGCATTCGTGTGGTTGGTTTAATGTCCAATAAAGTAAACTGAGTGCGAAACTTGGTCACAATCGCATTAATTGTTTGCTCACTTGGTCGATTATGTAGACCATAAATCGGACGTAAAGCGCGAAACACATTTCGAACCGAACACTGATTTTGGTAATAAAATTCAATGATTTGCAAGCGTTGCTCGTTAGTAAGTCTATTCATGATGAAATGTCAAAGCATACTGAGCATCTTTCTCTTTGGCACCATGTCTGAAATCTCACGTGATCTGTCAAATACTAATGCATGAAAATCCTAACCTCAAAAAAATCACCCTTATATATATTCTTAATATTAAATATATGTTATGTTACAGTCATGATTTTCATTTTCAAAGAAATATTGAAATTTTTGTTTTAATTTTTCGAAAATTGTGTGTAAAAATTTTTAGTAAAAATATTTTTTTAAAAATTTTTTGTAAAATTTTATTCGAAAATTTTTTTGGAAGATTTACAGAAATTTTTTTTTCGAATATTTTTCTGTAAAAAATCTTTTTAAAATGCTTTGTAAATTTTTTTGTAAAAATTGTAAAAAAATTTCAAATTTTTTTTTAATTTTTTTTTTTTTAAATTTTTTACAAATTTTTTTTAAATTTTTTTTTGTTAAATTTAGGACCTTTCTGCAATCTATATTGAGTAAGAATGGTCAGACTAAAGCAAAAAGAAAACCTTAAAAAAAAATTTGTTTTCATATTGACACATGGGGAGTCCTTTTAACTGCTCCTATTTATCAGTGGGTACCCTGTGGGTCCATTGGCTATCTCTATGTGTATTGCTTTCTATTAAGGTCTCTAATACAAATCAAAGCAGAAAAACCCTACCAATCTAAAAACAAACAAAAATCCCCCCTCGCAGGGGGTTATTGAACCCCGAGATCTGTATGCACTCCTTGCGATCTACCTGTCGCAGTCTAATATTTATTTGACAGAAAAAGGCAAAACAGAATCATTAAAGCCGAAAAAAATTAAAATAAAAAGTTAAAAATTATAGGTGGGCGTGGTTTTTGGCCCGTAGCCTCCAAAGGAATGATCCGATGTTGCTGAATTGCAGTACCAAAATTTTCGAAACTATGCCTGACAGATTGGTGTGCTTAAATTTTTTTATCTCTTCTGGTGCCTTGGCAAATGACATTACCACACTAACACGGACAGACGGGCATCGCTTAATCAACTTCTCTATGTATAAGGATCTAGAATATATATACTTTATGGGGTCGGAAATGAATATTGTAGAAATTACACACGGAATGACAAACTTATATATACCCTTTCCACCTGTGGTGAAGGGTATAAAAAAGGAAAACTATGCTAAAAATATAGTTTTGGACTTTTTTTGCCGATTAATAGAAGACATTATAAGAGTACAAAAACCGGAATAAAACAGAAGAACATATTTGTCCTTTTTTTCTTCTAATGTTCAATAAAACTTTAGCAATTTTTAAGAATCAATTAAAATACATAACAATTTTCGAAAAACTGTTTTGAGAAAAATCACTCAAGTCACTTTTAGGCCTATAGGCCTAATACCGGACAATTCGCCCGAAATGTTAGGGTGGATTTTAATAGACCTAGGTCTTGGCCAAATTTTGGCTTCATTACTTTTTCTCACACCAGTTAGGTAAAACTGTTTTGAGAAAAACAAACGTAAGCCAATCTCTTAAAAATTAAAGAGCTGAATTTTAACGAGTCTTGATAAAGAAAGGATAAGCGAAAGCAAAACAATAATTTTCATGTGTATCATTCATTAAAGTAACGAAAAATATCCTTTAGTATCTTATTTTGTGAAAAATAACAAATCACTCACCTGTAAGAACAACAGCACTTTTAAATGGTTTACTGATTCTGAATTTGAAAATATGATGACTTATTACAATTCAAATACACCTTACGTTTTTGGCAGGAGCTTGAATTATCCGTAATAGAAACATTATATTTTTCAAGTGAATTGGATGTACGCAGTTTGTACTTACACTGTGGTGCTATTTTTTTGCCAAAACCACGGTCAATACCTAAAACCTTTTTTTGTAGTTATATAAATTATAATACGGCATAATACTCACATTCTACACTCTTACACCTTTTATTTTTTGCAATATTCAGCTAGCTTGTCAGACAATTTGTAAAACTTTTAGATTTTTTTTTCATTTGAAAATTAAAAATTATTGATTCAAAACCAAAATAAAAGTCAAAATTTTAAAAGTAAATTATTATAGCTCAGCTCTGCATCATTCCTGAGCTAGCTTATGAGTTAAATATAATTTAGCTTAAAGGTTTTACTGAGTTAGCTCATACAAGTCTGACCGGGAAAAATCCAATTTTAAGAGAGCGTTAGATAGTGAAGTTGAATGCGACTTGCGCGTTTGTTTAAGTTAGTCTGTTAGGTTTTTTGCTAAAGACTATTTTGATAAATCTGTTGGCGCTCTATGTACTCTATGGTTTACACTATGAAAATAAAATCTAAACGAATCCAAGATGTGTCTATAGGCTCTAACAGTAAATATAGTTAAACAGGGTTGACGTTTCTCAAACATTTAAGCATAATCAAGCAAAACATAACCAACATTTTTTATAACCGATTATAAACTTATTTGCCTGGTTGAAAGTTTATACTTAAAGCCCAGTACGCAGCTTAACTGAATTTCAGTTCGCCATAAGAAGTACATACATATGTATGTGTAAAAAACAGCCTGAATTCAGTTTTTTTGGGGTTTGGTTTAATTGGCTAACTGTAGCTAGTTTTATTGCCAGGTTATTACTCCAAAAGTATTAATACTGTGATATGTACTGTTTTAGTTCTAGTATAATTAAATTATAACGTTAGCGATTACGAATGTGGTATGTGTATAGATTTAACCGATAGTTTGATAAAGGATTTTAATAAATAATAAAACGATAAAAGGAAAACAGATTTTTTTCCTTTTAAAATAATTAAATGTCAATTTTGGCTTCGTGGTTAAAAATTGTCAATGATTTAAAATATTCAGTGCATTTTGATTTCCATAAATCAATTATATTGTCGAATTTTTTTAAAAAATTATATCTCTTGCGCATATTTGTGAACTTTCCGTACATTTGTCGTTCTAAATTGCTCATATTTTCTTTAAATAGACTTTATCATGTGTGCCCAGACATCAATCTGTTTATAACTTTGATTTCTTTTGGGTTAATTTTCACGGATTTATACCAGCCGCATTCTCAGACAAGAATGCGTCTGTTGCGAAGACATAAAACCCATCTTGTTTGTAATCCCGTAGTTCCTGGTGGTACATCATACAAATCACATAGTTTGAAATATTTAATTTACTGTCATGTAGCATGTTATAACGTAGGGTAATATTTTTGTCAACTTTGAAAGATGTTTTCTCATTTAGATTGTCAAATATGTTTTTAAATTTGTAGTAAAGCAGGCTATAAATGGAGGAGGTAATGTATGGGTGGTTCGCTATACCGTTGTACACGTTGGTATTGTTCAGTATTAATTTAATAATCTTCTTGGCAGTCAGGTATAGATCTGGGTGTTGATGAAGTTAGACCTAAAAAAAAGTTACAATTTGTTTGTCAATACTCTTTGGTGTGTTGGCTGTCGTTGTTCTAGCGTATTCTATTTTAGATCTGACTAAGCTTTAAGTTAACTGCGACATAAGCAGATTTAACCGTTGTCAGACATTTCATAAGTCTAGTTCTGTTTCGCGTCTGCTGAATTATGTTGTTATAGTGATCATTGACAGTAATCGAATATGTAATAATGGGTGATTTTTTTGAGGTTAGGATTTTCATGCATTAGTATTTGACAGATCACGTGAGATTTCAGACATGGTGCCAAAGAGAAAGATGCTCAGTATGCTTTGACATTTCATCATGAATAGACTTACTAACGAGCAACGCTTGCAAATCATTGAATTTTATTACCAAAATCAGTGTTCGGTTCGAAATGTTCAAATGTGACAAATTTTGTTCAGCGATGAGGCTCATTTCTGGTTGAATGGCTACGTAAATAAGCAAAATTGCCGCATTTGGAGTGAAGAGCAACCAGAAGCCGTTCAAGAACTGCCCATGCATCCCGAAAAATGCACTGTTTGGTGTGGTTTGTACGCTGGTGGAATCATTGGACCGTATTTTTTCAAAGATGCTGTTGGACGCAACGTTACGGTGAATGGCGATCGCTATCGTTCGATGCTAACAAACTTTTTGTTGCCAAAAATGGAACAACTGAACTTGGTTGACATGTGGTTTCAACAAGATGGCGCTACATGCCACACAGCTCGCGATTCTATGGCCATTTTGAGGGAAAACTTCGGAGAACAATTCATCTCAAGAAATGGACCGGTAAGTTGGCCACCAAGATCATGCGATTTGACGCCTTTAGACTATTTTTTGTGGGGCTACGTCAAGTCTAAAGTCTACAGAAATAAGCCAGCAACTATTCCAGCTTTGGAAGACAACATTTCCGAAGAAATTCGGGCTATTCCGGCCGAAATGCTCGAAAAAGTTGCCCAAAATTGGACTTTCCGAATGGACCACCTAAGACGCAGCCGCGGTCAACATTTAAATGAAATTATCTTCAAAAAGTAAATGTCATGGACCAATCTAACGTTTCAAATAAAGAACCGATGAGATTTTGCAAATTTTATGCGTTTTTTTTTTTTTAAAAAAGTTCTCAAGCTCTTAAAAAATCACTCGTTATATCTTCCTAGATATTTAATTGTATTAACTTGTTCCAATTCAGTACCGTCTATAAAGATTTTTACCTTAAATATATTCCCCTTGGACAGATACATCACATTCGTTTCCTCTGGGTTAAAGCATAAATTTAAATTTTTGCATTCTGTTTTAAAAAGATCAACTTTATTGTTAAGATTGGCTACTGCATTTTCAAAAATGTTGTGAAGCGATACAATTAGGAAATCATCAGCATACTGGTAAATCATCGTTTGTTCGTCTTCAAATTTGTCTAGGGATTTCGTATAAATGTTAAACAACAGGGGAGAAGTCGTATTTTTTAATGTTCAGGAAGAACTTAATATTGCTTTTGTTGCGTTTTAATGACTGACAATTATATTGAAGGATTTTCAATTTCATAATTTGTTTGAATATATAGAGGTAGTCTAGGCCAACACCAATTTTGTTTATTCTTTTTGAAAAATGGCTAACCGCATCTATACCCAATGGGTTAGACGTGTTGGTGAAATGATCTTTCATAAATTTAATAATTTCCGTGGTGATTTTTTCTAACTCGAATACTTTTGAATATGCCTCTTTGCTAAAAAACAGGCATATATGGTCCAGCATCTTCCTCGAACATCCGCTCCGGTCTTTTAAAATGAGGTACCATCACGGATGCTCTCTGAACTTGCCTTGTTATGTAGCTATTGTTGAGGGTGGCTAGGGAATCCATGGCGGAGATTGTGACCTGGCTTTGGATAAAAGGATTTAGTTAAAAATAGACTTTTATTGGGAAGCAAGACTTACCAAATGTTTTTGTTCTCAATTATGGATTGTTGGTTAGTTGGAGTTTGCTAGCATATATTTTTTTTTGTTTCTATAGATGTCTTTTTGTTTATATTTATATGTTTTAGTTCCTAGGTTATTTTATTTCAGTGTTTTTTTAAATTAAGTTTTGAATTATTTATAATTTTGTTAGATTTGGCCTGTATTGTGTGATTTTTTGTTTTGCTTTGTTTTCGTTTTTTCCATATGGTAAAATGCTTTTTCTTTTATCTATGGAAACATGCTGATGAAACCTTTCTGCAAGCAAAAGAGCTTTTGTTTACACACTTGCATTTAAGACTGCTTTTACAATAGACAGACTTTTTTGAATTCTCGTTTGATCTGTCTTTGAAACATGGTCACCTCAATGTTATTATTTACACTACTACTACTTAGTCCCCTTTCACAATAGACAGAAACAGGGTAGACAAGGCAAGGGGTTGAAGAGGTAGAGTGTGTATTTGACTGACAGAAACAGAACAGACATTTTTTGAATTCTCTTTTGCGCTGTCTTAATGATTTCACTATTGGAAATAAACAAGACAAACAGGGGGATAATTACAGGACTCGTGATCGAAATAAATTCGTATCTAAATTAATTTCGATTGTACGAGTTTTGCTGATGATGGGACTCGATACATTGCGATTCGATTTTTTAGTAAAGCGTTGTATAAGATTAAAAAAAAAACTTTACCAACACTAGAAATAAGTAAACAAAAAACATATGCTTACAAAGCAAAAAAAAAATATTATCAACAGAAGTGCCAATTACATTTTTAATTTGGAGAGTTTTTCTTTTTGTTTAATCGGTGACATGGACGCAAATCTATTTTTAACCGACTTCAAAAAAGAAGGAGGTTATCAATTCGTCTGAATGTTGCTCTTTTTATGTATGTATGCAACCGCAGAACTCAGCCATTTCTGAACCGATTTTAAAATGTTTTTCTTTATTTTTAAACACAGATACAAAATACATGTTTTTTACGTGTATTAAGAACAGTAAAGGGCATCAAATTAAAATTTTTAAAAATTGCATGTCCCTATAGCTCCCAACAGCAGAAATTAATAAAAAAAAAATACCTATATGAGCCTATCTTTTGAACCATTATAGACAAAACCTTGAAAATTTGGCAGAATGTCGATTACTATGACCGTTATAATATAATGTATAAATATTCGAAATTTTAAATTAAAGGGTGCTCCAATAGTTCACTTAATTTGATGTATATGTGGCCAAACTTTTGAACTGTTATAGACAGACAGCTGAAATTTACAACTGCCGTACCACCAAAAATACAGTTGGCCACAACTTTATTGCTTGTGGCTTTCAAAATACCGTCGGGAATAATTTTCATATCGGCATTAGTCAAAGCACATAATCAAAAACACTCGGAAGAGTGCTGGAAGAAATGGAAAAGAACCTGTGTCCAAAATTTATAAAATTCAGTCCCGATACTTGGTATGAAACAAAAAAATTTTTCGTCAAGCTTTTACATCTTTTAACGGTGACATGTATTTGGTAGAATGCCTTTTGCCAAATTGCTGTGTTCACACATAAAATCAGCAAAAATTTGTTTTTGCCTAAAATTTATTTTTGTTGTATTTAACCTAATAATTAATAAAAAATAAGTTAATATGAAAAAATTTAGCTTATATTTTCTTTTTATCCAACGAACTATTTAAAAATAAAATTTCGACATCAAATTTGCTATCGAATTTAACTCGTACGGTTGAATTCGAACGTAAGCTTGCTAAAAATCGCAACTTCGAGTAAATCTCGCATGAGTTCGACTGCGAGAATTAGCCCCCAAATTTTTGCACATTCTACTTTCGGATTTATTTACTTTACATGTGTGTGTGTTTGAAAATCTGTGGTATATGCACTTTTTTGAGAAATTTTAAGCAAGTAGACGCCGACTTGAGAAATATAATGTAATACAACAAAGAAAATTGCGAAATGCAAAAAAGAGAAGCGAAAAAATGTCCAGTACGATAGTGTTCGTGGTTTGTTTTTAAGGAGATTAATCAATATCATTTAAAAACTCGGTCATGTTCCATCGAATTCCAAGAGAAGTATCTTTATTAGTGTCCTCCAATACACCATCAAGAAGTAAAAGAAACAATGTGGATGAAAGTATTCATCCTTGTCTAACACCGGTAGTAGCATTGTAAGGATGGCTTTCCTTACCATTAAAACGTACTTTATAACGCGCGATTTAAGTTTATAATTTGGATGTTAATTAAATAAAGCACATTTATGTTGTTTGGTGGTTGAATTAAATCTGATTTTATTATAAATTTTATTTATTGGTTACGACAATTTTTACAATATTTGTAAGTTATTGCTTAGTTATTTTATATTAAAAATATAAATTGATTAATATGCATTAAAGTTAATAAAAGGTTATTGACTTATTATTTAAGTTAGTTAATTTTAAGTAAATTAGTAATTATTATTTTATATTTAAATCGTTTTGCTTATTTCGTAGAAAGTTAATAAAAAGTTATTAACTTCAGTAAATTTTAATTAGGTTGAGCGATCACCCAAAATGAAATACATTGAACTCATTTCCGTTCTAGTTTGGATTTGTTGGGTTTGGGTGAATACCTGGGTATGTAACTCCTCCCCCCTTAGAATAGAGTGAAGGCCACAATGATGGAATTGGGGCTGAAGCGATATCGGTTTCTGGGATGTAGTTATGTTTTATTATCACTGAAGTGCATAGTGTAATGATTATGACTACTATAAGAATTATATTTATAGTTGATATTGTTATAATGCTTAAGTTGTTTGAGATTTTAGCCCTTTCTTGCAGAGAAATTAGTTTCATTTTATTTGCAAAGTGATAATATTTTAATTTTTGAAGAGTGAGCTCTGCTGTTACCGATTTAGTATGTATTTGGCTATACGCGGATGAAATGATGTGTATTTCATCCCGGAATACAGTTGGTTTACTTTCATATACCATTCCATTTACCTTAATTGTACAATTATTGAATTTTATTAGGAATGTGCCTTTTATGGTAAATGATTGTTTTCCACAAGTAGTGTTTATATAGGTGGTTGGTACATTAATGAAAAGTATAACATTATGTCTTGGTTGGGATATAGAAGAAGTGTGGCCTTTCTCATTCAAATGACACTTAGCTGTTCTATTATTCAATATCTGACCTATGCAAATCGTTTCTCTGATATCTTCTTGTTCAATGATATTCTCGCAGAAAAATGTTTTTTCAATTTGTGGACAAACTTTGTTCGTATATAATATGTTATATTCATTAACTAATGAGAAAGGTTTCACATTGATAAATGTTGTAAAGTTTCTTGGTAAGGGTATCATTTGGATTAGTTCATAAGTTTTATTTTCTACAATAGATATTTTTATATTAAATATAATGTTTGTATCGTTATAATATGGTTGCAAATTTAAGAGTTTATACAATTGGTCATGTGATCATATATTAATAGATTGATTCTTTATATAGTTATTAATTATTTCGATTTCTTGGTTACTTAAAATTGCCTTAGAAATAATATTTAGTCTAGCTAATATTATTGTTTCTGAAATATCCATTATGTGGTTTTGTAATAAATCTAGATTATAGTTGATTTGGTTAATATATTGCATTTCTTGGATTGCATCTTCTTCTATTTTTATTCTATTACTAAGTATTTGAGAATTAGTATTAATGTATCGTTAGATACTATCCTGTTGTATGTTAATGTGTTTCGTTAGATTATTTAATCTATCTACCATTTGTGTGTTTATAAAGTGAGTGTTTTGTAAGTATTCGGTAATTTTGTTGTCTTGTTTTCTTATTTGGTCTTTTTGTCGGTTGAGGTCCTCTGCGTCTGTTGCGTCTAAGTTGCCTGTTATGAATTTGATTGCTGTGCCGAGTCCGTTAATGAGATCTCTTTTAGTTCTATATGGTAGTTAATTGTGTATTTTGTTTAGTAGTTCAGTGGCTTTCAATTTTGTAGTGGAAATGGCATATTGGTATATGATGATTGGTTAAAAGTGTCCAGCGTATTGATTCTGTTTTCGATAGAGTTAAAATATTGGTTGGTGTCAATGATATGAATTATGCTATTATGGCCCTTAATGATTCTAGCTTTACCCAATTTTAATTGCAGGAGTCCGTTGTTATTTTCGAGGTCCTTGATTTCTATGACTTCGCAGTTTGCTGGTGCGAGTCTGGAATTATTCGTTTAAATTTCTTTCTAAGTTTAATTCATATAAGGCAACTTGAAATTCTCTGAGTTTTTCTAAGTACTCGTGTTCATTGTTGAATTGAACTGTTTGTTCAAATTTGTAGGTTTTGCCAAAAAATAATTCGTATGGAGTACTAGAATGGATTGAGTTATTGTATGTAATAAGGGTTTCTTTGAAAATTTTTTCATGATTTATTTCTAAACGTCTTTCTTTTTTAAATGCTAATATAATTCTGTAGATTTCTGTCAATGTGGAATGAAGCCTTTCTACTGGGGAATTGCTAATAGTTTGTTAAAATGAGGTTATATGTTTTGTTGTCGACAAAAGTCTTTGAAAATACTTGCTGTAAACTCTACACTCTGATCACATACGACTTTCTTTGGGGTTCCAAAGAGTGCTATCAAATCTATGAAGGATCTAAGAATACATATACTTCTTCTAGGCTGAATTGTGTATGCCCAGCGAATTTTGAAAATGTATCTATTATTGTAAAGATTTGTTTATGTGATATAGTGTAAATGTCGATATGAATAATATCTAAGGGTTTGCATGGTGTTTCTGTTATCTGAAATAATGGTTTTGGTGGTCACCTGTCATATTTTAAAGTTTCGCATTTGTCACAGTTATGGATTCTCTTATTTTCCTTTACATAAAAGGAAAGTAATAATTTCTCTTTAGATGCCAATGAGTTTCATTTATACCTCTATGGTTGTTATTGTTATGATATTCTGTTATTATTTGTTCCTGTTCGTCGCTGTTTTGTATGTCCGTTAGCAATTCTGTTGCTCTTACTTCATTAAAAGTTCTACTATTTGAAAAAAATTTGAGTATACTGTTTGGACTACTCGAAATGCTGTCGTTTTGTTGGTTGGGACAAATTTTTTGAAAACATCTAATATTTATTGTTCTGAAAATAAGGGTCTTCTATTGTTTTTCTCAGCTTATTCCGAAAAGGATTGAATAGGTGTATACATGTATTATCTGATTTTTTTAAAACTATTTGAACTTGGAAGTGAGAATAGCTCGGATGTCATTAATGTGTTGTGTTAATGATGTACAAAAGATTATAATATCGTCTAGATATACCAGGCATATTTTTCCTACTAGGTCTTTTAAAACATTATCCATTATCCTTTGGAAGGTGCGTTTTTCAGACCGAAAGACATTCTAACGTATTCATAGTGGCCGCCTTCACAGTGAAAGCTGTTTTAGCTACGTCCTGAGGATGCATTTTCAGTTGATAGAAACCGCTGGCCAAATCTAAAGTTATAAAGTACATGCATCGGCCAAGCTTGTCCAGAATTTCTGTAATAAAGAGGGTACCTATCTGAAATCGTCATCTCATTGAGTTTCCTGTAGTCTATTACTAATCTCCATTTCTGTTTCCCGGATGCATCGATTTTCTTTGGAACAATCCAGACAGGAGAGCTCCAAGGTGAATAACTTTGTCGGATAATACCAAGCATGTTGTCTATCTGTCTTTTAAGCTCTTCCTTGTGTATATACGGATACCTCTATACGATTTGGTGTGGATTGGTATATTACTGTTTTTGTGAATGTCAAAGCGTCATTTTCTTTGTAGAAAATGTGCTTGAATTTTTTGCATAGCTCGATAAGAGTTCTGGTTTCTTCCTCATTAAGGTGTTCCTGTCTTAAAAGATTTTGGAAATCTATTGGTTCTGGATCTTTCTCTATTTTATTTGTTTCAAATTAATATATTTCATAGTATGAGGATTTAATGTACTCTTTTGTTTTTAGAGGTTGTTCGATGAATGCTATTTGTGGTTTTTGTAATTTCAAATATGCTACCCCAATTTTTAGCTGAAAATATGCCTTCAGAGATAAAGAGATTTGGACGTATTTGGGTTTGTTATACATGAATGTCTCCATTTTCCGTGTCTACAGGCAGTGGCATTGTAGTCTTCGTTGACCCAGGGATTATATGTTCCTCTGAATTGTTATTTGGTTTAAATTGAAGTGGCAATTAAACTTGCCCTTTATTTAATGTGTTGTTTCTTAGGTCAATTTTTTCTCCTACTTTCGTTAAAAAATCTAAACCAAGTAGGCCATGAAAATATGTATGCATGAAATTTGAATAAGAGGAACGTAAATTGACCGGTTTGCTTAAATTCTTGAAAAATGGGTATGGTAATCTGATTTGTAAGTGTGTGTTCATTTAAAACGGTTTTAATTACAATTGGGCTACAGCTTTCATTAATAGTTGGGTCTACGAGCTCAGGTGCAATAAAGGATGATGAACCACCTGTGTCTATGAGAAATTTAAGTTAAGCTAGTTTGACCCATGTGTATTTATGTCTATGTAACCTGCCGGTGGGTTGATGGAAAGTGAAAATTTTGTATGTCATCTATATTAGAAGCTATATCTTGGTGTGTTTAATTTAATTTTAACGTACTTTATTCGTAATAAAAAGACAAATAGAATGTTAAAGCTGCTCATCAATTAAATTATTTTACGGCCGCTTGAATATGGGGTTGTTTGTGGGTGCCATCACAAAAAGGACGATGTTTAGTGTGTTTACAATTGCACAACCAGTATTCGCCAGTTTTTTCCACTTTAATGCGAATGGGTCTTAGTTTAATTTTCAAAAACACATTTTTATGTGTTCCATTACAAATAGGTTGGCATTTCGACTTTCCACACAGACACCAACTATAAACTTTATTTTGATCTAAATGGATTTTAAAGAGTTTCTTGTCGAAAATAGCACCATTTTCTGATTGCATATGTGCAGTTTGATTCCCTTCTAAAACAGTTTTTGGTATGGTTTTGGTTGCAACGGCTTCCTTGACCCCAGTGCAATAAAAATGGTGGGACACTTTAAAACAATAGCGGGTGTTTTTTAGTAAATTCTGCAGCATTTTGCATTAAATTAAAATTTTTTTAATGATTTTTGGTCAAATTTTTGGAAAAAAAATGGTGTGGTGTAAACTGATCCAATGTTTGATACCGTGAAGTAGTTGGTTGTTCCATATTGTGTATTTCACTTTATCTTGGGGTTCTGATTTGTGAAATTGGGCTTTGTCTGATAAAGGTATTTCTGGAATAACTAGTTTGTCTTGCATTATAATTCTCCCTTTGTGGAGAACTAAACTGAAGGTTACCGAAAAATTTGGAGTCAGGTCCTCCAAATTTCCTTTTTATTGGTTGATTAACAACCTGATTATTTTGCTTATATTTTTGGCTAGAATTTTGGTTATAGTGTTGTGGGTTTCGGGGGTAAAATTAATAGAATGTGGATTGCCTGTAGTAGATGTTTTGTTCTTTTAAACAGAATTACAAAGCCGAAGCAAGAGATTTTAGTTGCATCGCTCGAATGGATGAACCAAGCGGTTCTCTTAGTCCTGATAAGAAAGTGTTGAAGCATATATCAGTGAAAAGTTCTTTTTTTGATGAAATAACATTCTCGTCATTTTCATGAATTAGAATGTTATTGCACAGTGCCGATTGAATTTCTATTACTTCGCTATAGAATTCTTGTATTGTTTTGTTAGCTTGCCTAACGTTATGTAGGTCTTTTATAAGCGAAAATTCGGGCCTTTTATCCGAATAGTGGAGGATTCAATTATTTTTAATCATATCACAGTTTAAGGGACTGCCATACATTTTCAGAATTTCATTTGCCTCTCCTTCTATTTTATTTATAATTGCCCTAAAAAGAATTTTTCCGTATGGGGTACTGTCCGCACTCTTAATGTAAAGCAGTATTTCCTTTACATTATTTATAAATTCGTACAGCATCCTAGGATTGCCATTAAAGTGGGGTAGGTCTTTGATAGCATCGGGTATTCTAAGGGAATTAAAAAGTTCCGTATGTGTGTTATTTGTCTGATTTGGTTGTGCCATTTCTACCGTTTCTTCTTGTATCTGTGGTAAGGTGTTCTTCCTAAGTCTCGTTATTGGTCCTAAGTATTTTATTGTTGGTTGCATAAGTACGTATGTATGTAAGTGATTTGTTTAGTGTTTAAATATTCTCTCTCTTTTTTTGTTAGTACACAGAAAAAATGTTTTGCTCCTATTAAAGGTTTTAATAAGTTTCAAATAAAATTTTAATTAATTGATAAAATTATATAATTAATTAAGAACGAACAAAATAAAACTCTAATTAAATAAATAATTGAATTAATTAAATATTAAATTAAATTAAGTAAAACTTAGTTTCAGATACAAACTATTGGAGCAAAAAAATTTTTCTGTGTACTATATAAAATTTTATAGTTTTAATAATAATTTGATTTAATCAGTATAAGAGCTTAACAATATTGGTGTAATATAATAATTCTACGCCTTCAAAGAAGTCTTTAAAATATCTCTCTTTTTTATATATACTCGTGTTTATATTTATCTGGATCACAACCACGCCATGCTCTGGTTGGATCTAAAGATTTATAATATTGTAATCTTTTAATTATCCGTTTTGTTTTATAAAAAAAAATTTTTTAATACCTTTTTTTTACAATCACGCTATGCTCTGATTGAAATTGGTTCATAGGAGTATTTATTTAATTATTAGTTTCTTGTTAGTTATTGGAGCTATAGTCAACATAAGTATGTTCTGATGAAAATAACTTATTGCATTATTTTTCTATCTATTTATTTGTTGCAATTGCTATGAAATTCCTTCATGTTTTATTTATTTGGTTGTTAGAGGAGTTATAATCGTTATTTGTTTTAGTACATTTGGAGTTTTTGAATATCTTGTGCTTACATTAAAATTAGTATTATAAAAATCATTTTCCTGGAGTCTTTTGGCTTCTGTAAGGTGAGCTGGGTTGTTACTTCTGTTTTCTTCTAATAAGATGTGTTGCTTGTTGCTGATTCCTTGATGAGATGAGCTGGTTCTTTGGTAAATATCTTATGTTCTGATTCTGCCGGTTATAAAGGATCAACATCCATCCGTGTTACTGTGGGATTTACACTTTATTAAATTTTTTTTAATTAAAGTTTTTGTTCTCTTTTATTTTGTAGGACATTATTTTTTTTATTATTTAGTACTGCAGAATTGTTTTGATATAAGTATTTAATTTTATTCACTAACACGGATAACCGGACTACCGACTGCGCCATTTAAGTTTATAATTTGGATGTTAATTAAAAAAAACACATTTATATTGTTTGGTGGTTGAATTAGATCTGATTTTATTATTAATTTTATTTACAAAAGAAACTTAACTTCTACTTAATTTATTGCTTACGATTATTTTTACAATATTTGTAATTGATTACTTAGCTATTTAATATTTAAAATATAAATTGATTAATATGCATTAAAGTTAACAAAAGGTTATTGACTTATTATTTAAGTTAGTTAATTTTAAGTAAATTAGTAATTATGATTAATATGCATTATTTTATATTTAAATCATTTTGCTTATTTCGTAGAAAGTTAATAAAAGGTTATTAACTTCAGTAAATTTTAATTAGGTTGAGCGATCAGCGAAAATGAAATACATTGAACTCATTTCCGTTCTAGTTTGGATTTGTTGGGTTTGGGTGAAACTGTAACTCGCGTTCTTGTATACTTCCTGTATTAACTTTACAATTTTTTCCGGTATACTCTTATCTAATAATGCTGATAAGATAGATTCATGAATAACTATGTCAAAAACACGTTCGAAGTCAAAAAAGAGTAAATACAAATGAGTGTTGTACTCAGCCGACTATTCTATAATTATACGTAGTGTATTAATATGGTCGAAGCGTGATCTTCCGGACCTAAAACCAGCTTGCTCCTTCCTAAGAGACTGTTCTGTAGGGTTATTCCTCTCCAGTTCTTGCCAATCGTTTCCCTTTTTTGGAATCGGAAAAACTACGCCATCTTTCCATTCTGTAGGGATATTTTCGTTAATCCAAGCTAAGCGAATTAGAGGTGTAATAAACTCTGGAATTATAGATGATCCACATTTAAGCAGTTCAGCGGTAATATTATCCCGGCCAGGTGATTTGCAGTATTTCATTCCGTTTAATGTCGATAAAACTTCTGCGTATGTGGGAGCATTTGTTGAAATTTCCCTTCTTGGGTTGTGCCGTGCTCTAGGTATATCAATTTCAGTAGAGTTGTCGTTGCTAGTCGTAAAAGATTGCGAGGTGAAAAATTCACGCCACCATTCAAGCTGTTGTAGCCGTAGCCGATGGGTGTTTTAGTTTTCTGCTTTTCTTTCTATCTGATTGATTGCTTCGGGACGCAGTCTGAGTGTAGCTACAAGAAGGTTGTGGTCACTGTCTACATCCGCACCTCGTTTTGCCTTAACATCTATAGGAAACCCCAAAAAGAGCTTATAAATTAAAAAATGGTTGATTTGATTATGTGTGTGACCATGGTGATACCCATATATATAGTTATATATAAGTATTCGTACCACCCTACTAACCGTTTGTGTGATGAGTAGTGTGTGAATTTGCAATGCAAGCAAAAAATTAAGAAAAACCTAATAGAAAAACTAAATACATAAACCAAGAAGAAAAATTTTTTAAATCATAGTTATAAGCGAAGAAAGGGTTTAAGTGGATAATAAAACTAAATAACATTACACAAAAACATTACACAGAAAAGAAAAACAACAATAACAAAATTAAAAATAATTTTAGTACAATTTAAAAACGAAACTCAAAAGAAAAAAATAAGAACTATTAAAGCCACGAAAGCAATTGTTAAAGCATCTTTTACCAAATTATTAAAAGCTCAAGATAATTGCGTTGCAAATATCATCATCTCAGCATCCACAATATCATCAATATTTGAAACAAAAACTGCAAAACAAGAGCAAACAACAGCAATAGAATACTTAATCATTGGGTCATAACAGCGGCAACAAATAAAGAAAAAAAAAAATTCAAGATAATTCCGTTGCAAATATCACTATCTCAGTATCAACGATATTATCAATACCTGAAACAACAACTGCAACAACAAGAGTAAACAACAACAATTGGACATCTAATCAGCCTCGAAATTGGGTCATAACAACAATTATAACAGCGGCAAGAACTAAAGGAAAAAAGTGGGAGTAAAGATAATTATTTATTTAAACATATTTAACCATAATATAATTACTTACATATTTTTGTTTTAACAACACAATTTAAATCAAAAAAAAAAAAAAAAAAAAAAAACAACAAAATTATACAAATAAACTGGAAGAAAAATCCCAGTCGGAAAATCTAGTTTCTTTTAATTTGAAGTTTACTATTACTCTCTTTTCTCGTTATAGAAATGCAAATCATACACCAATTTAATTTAGTTCTAAACTGTATTAAGGAAATTCCATTATTCGATGGTACTGACCCAAGTCAATTACCAGACTTTTTGGCACAGATCGAAGCTCTGTTGCCATCGATTGAACTGTTCTAAGAGAATAATAAAAGTTTATTATTAGGCTACATAAAAAACAAATGGAACAACTAATACTTGGGGCGAACTGAAAGACGTACTCCTAAATAATTTTGGGGAAAGACATACAAACAGTGAATTAATGAACAGACTCAAAACATGGAGGATGGACTCCACACTTGAAAAAAACCATCTTGACATTAACAAAATTACAAACCAGCTCCATAATAGCCGGTTAACACATCCGGGGGAAGGGTTTTCAACGGAGGAAATTAATAGGATATCCTTACGGGTATTCAAAGATCACCTGCCGGAAACGACGAGGACTATTATATTTGCGCGAGACCCACAAACAGTACAAGCAGCGTACAAAATTATTCTCGAAGCTATACACCAGAATTACACTGCAACTGGTGATAAACATAAATCGAATAACCAATTTGGGGCAAATTATAAGAATAATAACCCAAATCAAATCAGAAGTAATAGTACCTTGAATAGAAATTACAGGGACAATAACGCTACTTCCTATAACAATAGGCGGTATAATAACGGAAATTTTTACAATAATAATCAATCTGGAAATTCTCGTAGGTATAATAATAATCAATCTGAAAATTTTTATAATAATGACCAATCAGGAAATTTTCGTAGGTATGACAATGCGCAATCTGGAAGTTATAATATGAGAAATAACACTAGATCAGGACAGAGTAGAAATGCTAACAGAACTGAAGGTGTGGTTCCTATGGAAGTTGCTCTTCCAATGTAAATTTTTCCACAGAAGCCCTAAACAACTACCCTATATAATTATAGAAACCCCATTTAGAAAATTATATTTTATCATTGACAGTGGAGCGGAATTGAGTATTGTAAATAAGGGAGTATGTTCACAAAAATGGAAGACAAAAGTATCTCTATATGCTAGAGCTTTAGGAAAAATATTTTTAATGGAATACCTTTGTGGAATTTTAAACTTTTTAAGGAATTTGAAACTGAAAATTTTAATTGCGAATTTCTGGAATGTAAATTGGATAAGCCATCATAACCGGCTTAATAGGTAACAATATCATACAAAAGTTATGCACTGTAATCGATTACCCGAATCGGCAGCTGATCACTAGGAATGCGACATTGCCGCTATACATGGGTAACTACGAAGAACTATATTATAACATTTCATATAAAGAAAATTTTATTGACGTAGGAAACAACGAAATAGCTAGAGGCAACTTTTTTTACTTTTATTACAATTTGCCACTTGAATGAGCAGGAAATATCTAAATTAAGACCAACCCTACTAAAATACAAGGAGGTGTTTTACCAATCAAAAGAAAAGCTACCGTTTACGAATGACACTAAACATAAAATAAATACTAAACATGACATTCCAATATATTCCAAAATGTATCGATACCCAGAAGTTCATAGATTGGAAGTTGATCGACAAATCCAAGAAATTCTTACAGATGGTATTATCAGGGAATCCAATAGTCCATACAATAGCCCAATTTGGGTCGTACCCAAAAAGATAGGTTCTGATAATGTACAGAAGTGGAGAATAGTCATTGACTATAGAAAATTAAACGATATTACAATAGAGGATCGCTTTCCTATACCTAACATAGGCGACATCTTCGACAAGCTAGGGAATTGTCAATATTTTTCGACAATCGATTTGGGAAAGGGCTTCCACCAGATTGAAATGCATCCTCATGATATTCATAAAACAGCTTTTTCGACCGCCAGTGGTCATTACGAGTTTTTGAGAATTCCGTTTGGACTTCGGAATACACCCGCCACATTTCAACTCCTCATTAATGGTATACTAAGAGAATTCATCGGGAAAATATGCCTAGTCTATTTAGATGACATCCTGGTTTTTTCTACAAGCATAGAAGAACACATGGAGGTCCTAAAATGTTTAAAGAATGCTAACCTTAGAATTCAACCGGATAAATGTAAATTTTTATCCAGGGAAACAGAGTTCTTAGGTCATATAATTACACCAGATGGAATAAAAGCTAATCTAAAAAAAGTCGAAGCCATAAACGACATTCAACTACCTAAAAGTCAAAAACAGATTAAATCATTTCTGAGGATAACTGGGTACTACAGGCGATTTATCAAGGACTATTCCAAAATAGCTCATCATCTTATAAAATATTTAAAAAAGAACTCCAAAATAAATATAAACGATCCAGAATATGTAGAAGCATTTAATAAACTTAAGACATTGTTAAAAAATGACCCAATACTTGCCCACCCAGACTTCCAAAAACATTTCACATTAACAACCGATGCGAGCAATTTTGTACTAGGTGCAGTGCTCACGCAAAAAAATAAGCCCATTGCTTACGCAAGTCGCTCTCTGAACAGTCACGAGCAACGATATAGCACAATCGAAAAAGAGCTCCTTGCAATGGTTTGAGCAACGAAATATTTTCGCCCGTATTTATAAGGTCGTAGGTTTACAATTAGAACTGACCACAGACCACTGGTTTGGCTAAATAATATGAAAGAACCAAATTCGAAGTTACAACGGTGGAAAATAAAATTGAATGAGTTTGATTTTCTGGTCGAATATATAAAGGGCAAAGAAAATATAGTGGCAGATAGTTTGAGCAGAATGATATATGACTTTAAGAGAAATACGACACCTAGTGAAGCGGTTACAGAGTCAACACTTTTTATTAACCTTAATGAATTGTTTAACTCTTATGAGGCCAACTCTAGTAATGATATGGAAACGTTTCACAGTGCAGATACCGATGATACAAATTGTATATCAATTACGGAGAAACCCATTAACTTATTCAAGAATCAGATCATTTTAGATTACGCAACTAGGGAATCAAGGAAATTAAAAATTATGCAAGAGTGTCTCCCAGAAAAGGGACTTGTAGCAATTTTTTGTGCGAATGACAGACTTTTTTTGAAATTTCAGGATTATTATAGAAAGTATTTTGCAAATAACAGAAATCTAAGAATTTTAAGGTCCAAATCATGGTTGGAAGACATTACGGACAAAGAAATTATACTTAAATGGATTGGAACTGAACACCTTAGAAACAATCACCGCGGAATAAATGAAGTATTTAATAATTCAAAAAAAAAACATGCTATTACCCCAATTTGCAAAAGGAAATTCAAAAATATATCAACAATTGTGAAATATGCAACACAGCAAAATTTGACAGACACCCCATCAAATATGCGTTTAATGTGACAGACAGCCCTGAAAATCAAAACGATATAGTGCACATAGACCTGTGGAATCCCTTAAAAGCATACACAAACTTACAAAATATGCTACAGCTGAAAAATTAAAAGACAGAACTTGGATTTCTGTCATTGATGGATTGTAGAAAAGATTTCAATACCTGGGTAAACCAAGACTGATCGTGATGAACAATGAATGCGACACGGTGAATGTTAAATAATTCCTTAGAGAAAATGGAATAGATTTTCACCTGACCACTACGTATCTAAAAACTGGGAATTCGGACGTTGAGAGACTACACTTAACACTCAACGAACACATACGCCTTTTCAATGCGGATCCAGATAACGATCTGGAAGAAAAAGTTCACAAAGCAATAATGGCATATAATAGCACAATTCATACTACCACAAAAACCGATACACTTCATTACCAATCTAATAACCCGCGAAGATATAAAAGAGCTTTCACAACAACTTCATCAAGGAAAAATAGCGAGAACTAACGCAATAAACAGAAATCAGGGAAATGAAAGTAACTGCAATATCAGAAATAAATACATAAAAAACTACAGAGTTAGCAAAGCACAACCTAAGTATAAAAAAGTAGATAATTATAGGGTAGAAGGGAATTACTTAGTGTCTAATAACAATAAATTTAAGAGGATGTATAAAACACAAGTTAAACGTAAACACCTTTTTCAGGAAAATCATGATGAAGATCGCATTCCTGACATTGTTAGTGGTGATCAGGGTTGTCAGAATTATTTTCACCTATTTCGCCAAAATCGCCAAAACAGTTTTTTGTTAAAATTTGCCTCTAAATATACAATATTTTTTAATATAAAAATTTTTTTTAATAATCACAAAAAATAAATTTAATCGAATTAGCTAAAATTCGGCAAAAATATAAAAAAAGTCGCCAAAATATTTTTTTTTCGCAATTTTTTATTTATTGTATCTTCAATATAATTGAACTATCAATAATTACTCATATCTTAAGTCTAAAAATAAAAATATACATGTTAAGTCCAACCAGTGCTGGACAAAAAAAAATGTATGTTTCACGGTTACTGTAATTTGCGGGTTATCGAATGTAACCAGGTTCATTTAGTATGTTACGGGCCAGTGGATTAGGATGACTTTCAAGCTTCTTTAAATAACTTATGGCAAGTTTCGCTATTTCTGCTTTAATTGTTGGCACATTTAGATCTTTATGGATGTTCGAGTTTTTATATACCAAGGAGCAGATGTAATTATACGAAGAATCTTGTTTTGGCGCCTTTGAATTTTTTCTACGTTGGTAGCTGAGGCAGTGCCCCATAATTGAATGCCATAACACCATATTGGTTTTAGAATTGACTTGTATAATAAAAGTTTGCAATCTAAAGCTAGAGTAGAATTTCTGCCAATAAGCCAGTTTATTTGCACTGCTTTTAACTTCATTTGTGTTAACTTTGTTTCTATGTGCCGTTTCCATGTAAGGCGCCGGTCAAGATGTATGCCGAGATATTTGACGTCTGAAAGCTGGGGTATCGTTTGGTTATTTATCCGAATAGGGGGGCAAGATTCTCTACGCAGTGTGAAAGTTATGTGAGTACATTTTTGTTCATTCACTTTTATTCTCCATTTCTTCAACAATTTTTCTAAATTGGATATGTGGTCTTATAAATATCGTGATGCTACTTCGGGTCTTTCGTGAATGCTCAAAAAAGCTGTGTCGTCAGCAAATGTCGATGTGTGAACTCGGTTACTAGTTGGCATGTCTGAAGTATACAATAAGTATAAAAAGGGCCCCAATATACTACCTTAGGGAACTCCGGCTTCGATTGGCTGGGGTGAGCTCAAAAAATCTCCTTCTTTCACGATAACTTTCCGTTCGGTTAAATAACTATCTAGCAGCTTATATAGGTTTACGGGCAAATTCAGTTTTAGCTTATATATTAGGCCTTCATGCCATACCTTATCGAATGCTTGAGAAACGTCGATAAAAAGCGCAGAGCAGTATTTTCTCTCTTCAAATGTCTTCTTAACAACATTGACTAACCTGTGAGTTTGTTCGATCGTACTATGTTTTTTCCTGAAGCCGAATTGATGGTTTGGAATACATCCTTTGTCGCTTAGAATGGGGTTAAGCTTAGTTATTAACATCCTCTCAAATAG
This sequence comes from Phasia obesa, assembly GCA_949628195.1. NCBI lineage: Eukaryota > Metazoa > Arthropoda > Insecta > Diptera > Tachinidae > Phasia > Phasia obesa. Next base: position 145,762,489 of record OX451215.1, on the reverse strand, counting down.
CTTTGACATATTTGACAAAAGGCTAATAGGTCTGTATGATTAAATTTTTGTGTGGTCTTTTCCTGGTTTAGGAATCATGGTAACCAAGGATACCTTCCACTCTGTGGGGAAGTACTCAAGACGTAAAATGGCATTAAAAATAAAAAGAACGATTCTGCGAGCTATACGGGGTAATTCAAATAACATCTTGTTACTGGTTTTATCAACGCCAGGGGCTTTTTTGGTGTTTAAATCCGTTATTGCCTTTTTAATATCACCAAATTCAAATCTTATCGGTATTGCAGCACTAGCCTCGACAATTGGCAACTCAACTATATCAGTCGATATATTCGGGGTAAAAACCCTTTTCAAATGTCCAACAAATAAATTGCCCTTTTCGGAATCACTCCTTGCCCAGCCTCCAGATTTAGTTCGCAGGGGAGGCTTACGTAAGACTGGCCTTTTAAGAGTTCTACAAGCACGCCATAACGAATAATCTGATTGAGGAGTTGCGTCTAGGTCTCCCAAATAGTTTTTCAGGGATGCTACTCTTCTAGATTCCAGCATGTCTCTTAGCCGGTTCGTGCATTCCTTAAGTCTGCTTTTGAGTTGAGGAGATCTTTGTAATTGCCATTCTCTACGAATTTTTCTTTTTTTAGCCAAGAGTCGTTCGATATTTGCAGAATAAATTAGATTGTATCTAGCTAATTGTCGGGTTATTGTTGAATGTTGGGCAGCTGATTTGAGGTTTTGGTCAAAATCAATAAGACTACGCTCTACGTCTTTAGGTGTTCTTAGCGGGATGTTTTCCGAACAATGCGTACTAAGATACTTTCTATATTTCGACCAATTAATACTTGTGCTAGATGTTGGTAATATGATGTTTTCTTTGTCCCATATATAGACGATAGTGTGTGAATGATCTGAGGATAATTCAAGCGACGCTTCAGCTTTAATCATTTCTCTCGGAATACCCTTAAACACGCCAAAATCAATAACATCAGGTATTTTTTGTCGATCAGTAGGCCAATAGGTAGGTTGTCCACTCGATATAACATTCGGACGCATTTTTGAAATTGTGTCAAACAAAATACGACCTTTTGGAGTTATTAGGCGTGATCCCTAAAACCTATGTTTAGCGTTGTAGTCGCCTGATGCTATGAAACAGGGACCTAGTGATTTGAAAAAGTCGATATATTGACTCTCTGATATTTGAAATCTAGGAGGTGAATAAATCGAAGAAATAACAAAGTTTTGATGATATTCTTCAATACAGATGTTTGTTGCTTGAAGGTAGTCCTCACAAAAATCACACGGTAAATGATGTTTAATTCGAGCCCTTATTAGTATTGCTGAACCACCACATGCTCTGCCACGGGGGTCCTTAGTGTCATATAAAATATAGCCATTGATTTTAAAAAGGCTATTTGTTGTTAAGTGTGTCTCGGAAATCAGCATGACATCAATTTGTTGGTTCTTGAGGAATTATTCAAGTTCATTTTTATGTTGGCGTAAGCCGTTTGCGTTCCAGAAACATATTTTTAAACAGTTCATGGTTTGTTTAGTACCGCCTGCAACATCATAGATTGCATGCGTACCATTTCTTGCATCATGCTGCTCATAGAGCTCATAAAACTGTTTAACGAATGCACTAATGTCTCGATGCTTGCTTCGAGACGATTACAGTTACCAGATGATAGTTGTTCTTTAGGTTCTGGGTGCAAATGTGGTGTAGAATTATTTTCGGTGTCGCTTTATGTACTGAAACATGATTAGTTTTTAACATATCCGCGTATGAAACATATTGGGTTGTTGGTTGGGCTAACTGAGGGTAATGAGCATTTGCTCGATATTGTGGGTACTTAGCAGGAGTATTTGATTTTTGAGTGGTTTTCCTTACCATGGAAAAAACTGGACAGGCTCTGTAGTTAGCAATGTGGTTTCCACCGCAATTGCTACATTTTTCAACTTTCGAGTCATCCCTTGCTTTGTCGCATTGGGCGTAACAATGTAGCTCTCCACACACAACGCAAACCGGAGGCAGTTCGCAGTAAGCCCTAGTATGACCATATTCTTGGCAATTTAGACACTGTACGGGTCCTGATCGCTTATACGGTTCCTCTACGCTTATTTTGCGGTGCAACAGATATCTTAAATTATAGATAGGGTGCGTTTCGTTCTTTTTCAATCGCATATCTCCAGGTTCCAGTTCAACGCGAAATAGAGGTTGAGGGACACGTTCTCGATTTCTGAGGTTGTCTACACTTTTTACCTTAAATCCCGCTTTTTGGAGGCCATCTCTAATTTCGACTGGATCAACATATGAGTCTACACCTTTTATAACTACCTGTAGACCTTTACTACTCTTCAGCTGATATGTATAAAAGTTCTTTTTGCAGCTTTCAAACTCGTTTACTACTTTACGATAACTACTTTCATCAATAAATTGTATTTTTGTTTCATCAATGTTGCCACGCTTGATGAGAATTACATAAAATGTGTTCTCACCAATAATTGAAATTAACTTCTTTATTAAGTCGCTGGAGTTTTTCTCCCTTAAATAAATTGGAGGTGGTTTGAACGTGCCGTTTTTTTTCACTTGTTTCGCTATCTAAAATAGCAAAACGGTTATGGGAATTTATTCCGTTAGAGTCCTTGTCTTTTTGTACTTTAGCCATTGGTGCAATCTGGGAAGATTTAGTGCTTCGACCTCTTTTCAGTACAGTTATGTATCTGTCCATTCCTACTTGGGTCTTAGGTTTTTCTACACTATCCATATTAGTTTTGGTAATACTGAGTTTAGAAGGGGACTTGTTTGTAGTTATTTTATTGTCATCGCATAACAACAGCGAGGAACAAGATTGTGCACGTAAAACTGGCGTAGCATTTATACACAAATTGTCACTAGTTTTTTTGTTTTTATTTATTTCAACATTGTCAACATTTTTGTTGCTTAAATTAAAGAGGCTCATTAGCCTTTATTGTTTTTGTTTTATTTTTAAAGTAGCAATTCAATATGCTGTTGTGTAAAAAAAAAGAAGAAAGAAAAAGAAAAAAAAATATATTTTACAAACAACTTTGTTGTTGTATTAAAACAGGTTTGTTTTAAATTATTCACACAATGTATGTTTTGTTTTTTGTTAATGCGAGCTTAAAAAAATCGCGACCGCACTTATCAACGCACAAACTTGAAAATATATAAATATTTTATTTTTATCTAAAATGATTAGTGCACACGAGAAAGGTAACATTTTTACCTGAACATATCCATCTATAAGGTACATCGAGGTCACCGAGTTCTTATTTAGAATATGTTTTACAGAAATTAAATGTATTTAACATTACTGAAGATCAACAGATGAATGTCATGGCCTATTTCAATTCACAAAATTTAAAGCATGTGTTTCGAAATCGATCTTATCCAGCATATAAATTTAAAAAATCCAATATTTCTTCAAAATTAAATTAAAAAATATTCATTTAACTTACAGAGAATAAGACGAACTTCAAAACTTCCTTTGTATTTAAAAAATAATTATAAAAAAATCATTGGAATTACCAGCACATAAAGTACAAAAATAATGCAGCTGTACATAGTTAGATAGAATATCATATTTTTTATAATTATTCTAAAAAAAGTTAATATTTTCTATTATGGTTGAAAGGTATCCAAAAGTATGTAAGGATTTATACAAATATTTAAAAACAATAAATTTTGTTTGTGATAAGGAATTGCATCATTTTTAAATAGAAAGATGTTTGCAAACTTTAAATAAACTTTCTAGTATCCAAAATGAAATCATCTTTAGATAGTAAAAACATTTTTAAATATGAAAATGGAAAGATGTTCGTGAACTTTAAATAAATTTAAACCTTCCTAACGTTTCCGGTTTGCATAAGTAAAATCACATTTAAATATGAAAAATAATTTACTTTTAAAACTTCAATTTCTTTGTTATCCATTTTGATATTTCTTAATTCAGTTTCCAATGTAGGGCAAAAGTTAGTGAAAAATCGCCAACAATATCGCCAATTATTTTAAAAATCGCCAAAAACTTGCCATGTCGTCAAATCCAAATTTTTTTTTTCATAATTTATTTATTGTATCTTCAATATTTTTGAACTAACAATAATTACTCATATCTTAAGTCTAAAATAAAATATTCTTTTTAAGTCCAGCCAGTGCTAGACAAAAATAATGTTTGTTTCACGGATTTTGAAATCATTTGCGGGTCATCCCTCTAATGTACGGCCAAGAAAAGCAGTATCTCTTCTTTTTAGTCGAATGTAACCAGGTTCATTCAGCATGTTACGCGCCAAAGGGTTTGGATGAGATTCAAGCCTCTTTAGATATGTGATTGCATGTTTCGCTATTTCTGCTTTAACTGATGGCATGTTTAGGTCTTTGTGGATGTTTGAATTTTTTATATACCAGGGGGCACCAGGGGGCACCAGGGGGCACTGCCTCATAACTGAATCCCATAACACCAAATTGGTTTGAGGACCGACTTGTACAGTAGAAGTTTACAATATAAGCTCAGGGTGGAGTTTCTGCCAATAAGCCAATTTAGTTGTACTGCTTTTAGTTTCATTTGTGTTAACTTGAAGTCAATGTGGCTTTTCCAAGTAAGGCGACGGTCAAGATGTATACCCAGGTATTTAACGTCTGAAAGCTGTGCTATCATTTGGTTATTTATGCGAATAGGAGGGCATGAGTCCCTGCGCAGTGTGAAAGTTATGTGAGTGCATTTTTGTTCATTCACTTTTATTCTCCATTTTTCTAGCCATTTTTCCAAATTGAGTATGTGGTCTTGTAAAAGTTGTGATGCTTCTTGGGCACTTTCATGAATACTTAAAAAAGCTGTGTCATCTGCAAAAGTTGATGTGTGCACTAGGGTGCTAATTGGCATATCCGATGTGTACAGTAAATATAAAATTGGCCCCAAAATACTACCTTGGGGAACTCCGGCTTCAATGAGCTGTGGCGAGCTTAAAAAGTCACCTTCTTTTAATAAAAACTTGCGATTCGTTAAATAATCTTTTAAGAGCTTATACAAGTTTTCGGGCAAGTTCAGCTTTAGCTTAAATATTAGGCCTTCGTGCCAAACCTTATCGAATGCTTGAGAAACGTCGATAAAGAGCGCAGAACAGTATTTTTTTCTTCAAAGGTCGTTTTAATTATATTTACTAATCTGTGTGTTTGTTGGATCGTACTATGTTGTTTTCTAAAGCCGAATTAATGGTTCGGAATACATCCTTTCGCGCTAAGAATTGGATTCAGCTTAGTTATTAATATTCTCTCAAATAACTTTGACACGTTTGATAAAAGGCTTATAGGTCTATATGATTATACTTTTGTGTGGTCTTTTCCTGGTTTAGGAATCATAGTTATCAAAGAGACCTTCCACTCTGTGGGAAAGTACTCAAGACGTAAGATGGCATTAAAAACAAACAGAATAATTCTTCGACCCATACGGGGCAACATCTTGTTACTTGTTTTATCAACGCCAGGGGCTTTTTTGGTGTTTAAATCTGCTATTGCCCTTTCAATATAGCTAAATTCAAATATTAGGGGTACTACGGCACTAGTCTCTACTGATGGTAACTCAGCTTTATCAGTACATACATTTGGGGTGAAAACCTTCTTCAAATGTCCAACAAACAAATTGCCTTTTTCGGTATCATTCCTTGCCCAGTCTCCACAAGAAGTTCGCAAGGGAGGCTTACGTACGACCGGTCTTTTAAGGTTCCTATATGCACGCCATAATGAATAATCTTATTGAGCAGTTGCGTCGTGATCTTCCAAGTAATTTTTCAGAGATGCTACTCTTCGAGATTCTAGCAGCTGTCTTAGTCGTTTCGTGCAATCTTTAAGTCTAGATTTGAGTTGAGGAGATCTGTGTGCTTGCCACTCTCTTCTAATTTTTCTTTTCTCAGCCAAGAGCCGCTCGACATCTACAAAGTAAATTTGATTGTATCTAGCTGGTTGTCTGGTTTCTGTCGTATGTTGGGCAGCTGATTTAAGGTTTTGATCACAATAAATTAGACTCTGGTCCATATCTTCTGGTGTTCTTAGCGGTATGTTTTCCGAACAATAAGTACTGAGATACTTTCTATATTTCAACCAATTAATGCTTGTGCAAGTTGTTGGCGACACGATATTTTGCTGATTCCATATATAGACAATAGTGGGTGAATGATCTGAGGATAATTCGAGTGACGCTTCAACCTTAATCATTTCTCTCGAAATACCTTTAGTCACGCCAAAATCAATAACATCAGGTATTTTTTGTCGATCAGTAGGCCAATAGGTGGGTTGTCCACTTGATATCACATTCAGACGCATTTTTGAAATTGTATCAAATAAAACACGACCTTTTGGAGTTATTAGGCGTGATCCCCAAAACGTGTGTTTAGCGTTGTAGTCGCCTGATGCTATGAAACAGGGACCTAGTGATTTGAAAAAGTCGATATATTGACTCTCTGATATTTGAAATCTAGGAGGTGAATAAATCGAAGAAATAACAAAGTTTTGATGATGTTTGTTGCTTGAAGGTAGTCCTCACAAAAATCACACGGTAAATGATGTTTAATTCGAGCCCTTATTAGTATTGCTGAACCACCACATGCTCTGCCACGGGGGTCTTTAGTGTCATATAATATATAGCCATTGATTTTAAAAAAGCTATTTGTTGTTAAATGAGTCTCTGAAACCATCATGACATCAATTTGTTGGTTCTTCAAGAAGTACTCGAGTTCATTTTTGTGTTGGCGTAAGCCGTTTGCGTTCCAGAAACATATTTTTAAACAGTTCATGATTTGTTAAGTACCGTCTGCAACATCATAGATTGCATGCGAACCATTTCTTGCATCATGCTGCTCATAGAGCTCATAAAACTGTTTAACGAATGCACTAATGTCTTGATACTTGCTTCGAGACGATTGTAGTTACCAGATGGAGTTTGTTCTTTAGCTTCTGGATGCATATTTGGGGTAGAATTGTTTGTAGGTGTCGCTTTGTGTGCTAAAACATGATTGGATTTTAATATATCCGCGTATGAAACATGTTTGGTTGTGGGTTGAGCTAACTGAGGGTAATGAGCATTTGCTTGGTATTGTGGCTGCCTAGCAGGAGTATTTAATTTCTGAGTTGGCTTCCTTACCTCAGAAAAAACTGGACAGCCTCTGTAGTTAGCAGTCTGATTTCCACCGCAATTGCTACATTTTTTAACCTTGGAGTCATCCTTTGGTTTGTCGCATTGGGCGGAACAATGAAGCTCTCCACACACAACGCAAACCGGAGGCAACTTGCAGTAAGCCCTTGTATGGCCGTATTCTTGGCAATCTAAACACTGAACGGGTCCTTACCGCTTATGTGGTTCCTCTACACTTATCCTGCGGTGTAACAGATATTTTAGATTATAAATGGGATGCGTTTCGTTCTTCTTTAATCTAATATCCCCAGGTTCCAGTTCAACGCGAAATAGAGGTTGAGGGACACGCTCTCGATTTCTGAGATTATCAACGCTTTTGACTTTAAATCCTGCTTTTTGGAAAAAAATTTGATCGCCAAATAAGATTGAAAATCGCCACGTTTGGAGAGAAATCACCATATCTGACAACCCTGGTGGTGATGGCCGAAGCGCTTCTGCGGGTCACTAAAATTGAAGATAACCTTGGTTTTGCAGTGGTTTAAATAAGAAGGATCGAGGTGCCTAACACGACAACCACGCTACTACACATAATACGCCCTCTAGAACTTTTGGATATAATAAAACAAATAGAAATAAACATAGAAGAGATAGACGTTGATAGTAAGGGTATTTTATGGAAGGAAATTAGGATTATTAGGGCAAAGGTTAAATCCATCATGCCTTTTCAATTTAATAGGCCAAAAAGGGGTCTAATAAACGAAGTCGGAAACGTATACAAATGGCTTTTCGGACTTATGGACGACAATGACAGAGAAGAAATTATAGAACATATACGGATTACGGAAATTAACACCCATAAGGCTATAGGGGCCTTGAATAAACAAATAAAAATAAATACACATTTCGACGAAGAAATACAAACAACAAGAAAAGCAATAGAAAGCGACAGAGACAAAATAAATCAAACATTTGAGGAGGTGAAAAAACAGAACAATGAAATAGTGAGGAGACTTTTGTACATGGACCAGATACTTAAATTAAAAAGCCTAGAGAGTAAAATTACTCAAATTAAGACAAATATAGCGTCAGCTAGACATAACATTATTCAGCCGGACGTACTAACACCGGAAGAAATAGAAAACTATAATATTGACTATTTTAGGCTCAAACTTATTAAAATGGGTGTAATGCACTACATTAATGACTCATAAAGATTCCAACTAATTTTCTTATAACAGATCTACCAAATGATAGATACCTAGAAATTGATGAGAACAGTGAATTGATAGTTAATATTAAAAATAAAACTTACACTTATGAAGGAAACCCACATCTTAGCGAATTAAAAGCAAGCAAAAATTGTATTGTAAAAAACCATTGTAAATTGAGATATAATAATATAACTAGTGTCGAAATTATCGACAACGATTTAATTTTAGTTAAAAACTTTAACAATACGGTGATAACACAGAATTGTGATAACAGGGATATTGTTGTTAATAAAAATCACTTGATAAATTTTTATAATTGTGAACTAAAAATATTAAATACAACCTATAGAAATAAAAAGAAAACTGTAGACGAAAAATTGATCTACCCAAATAATAATTTCACAAAAGTTGTTTTTGAAGAAGAAATCAATTTTGAAAAAAATCAAATTGAACCATTTTGAGAACATTAAAAAGATCGAAGAACTAGTGTATCATAGGAACGTGTCTTATGGAATTAACATAATCTTAGTCGTGTTATAACAGGTATAATAGTCATATTTTTGATTTGTAAAAGATATTGTAACAGAAATAAAAATGTAAATGTAAATATTGCATTATAGCCTACAACCACACATTCAATAAAGACTATTGAATCCGAGGGCAATGGTCCTATATGGGATACAAAATGAATCGTATCCTTGTAATTATAAAAAATAATAATAATATTGTACTTATGTAAACAAAAACCAAAAAAAAAAAAGGAATAATAATTTTGTTTTTGAAAAATTTGTAATTGAGGAGAAAAGAAAATATATTGTAATTATAAAAAAAAAAATATAAGTATTCGTACAACCCTACTAACCGTGTGATTAGATGCGCCCTAATGAATGCATCTCATATTCTGTCTACCAGATGTGTGTACCCCCAATAAAAAGCCGGTTTTTTGCACAGAAATACACACTTCACCAAGTCCATGTTTTCCCATTACTGACTGACGGTTTTCGTTGTCGTTACCCACCTATATCAGCAATGGGTAGAGAACTAGCAACGTGGTCAAGCTGACTATAGAATTCATTTTCACATTTGCAGTGATGATACGATCTGAAATAGTTTTATGTTCTATTAATGCATTTCTTGCTTTTGGGGAGAGTAACATTCCTTCGCCGTTTTTCCGGTAGTTAGAATTGCCGGAGTATATAAAAACATGACCAGATGACAGTTTTTCGGCGCCGCTGTTAAGCCATCGCACTTCACTAATGCCAAGTATATCGAGTTTATAAGCGATCATCTCTTTGCAAACTTGTACCAGCTTTGATGTTTCGGAGAGAGTTCTTACATTTCAAGTACCAATCATAACCGTTGTTTAAAGCCGAAAGTCGTCATAATGAGGGAATTGTTATTTGAATTTGTTAACGTTTCTATAATAGTTGGTATATAAAATGTGTGGCTTATTGGGCCATAGCATCCGATCCTAGTATTGGGACTGCCCTCTAGGCAGGGCCGCCTTCTCACTTTAGCTACCATCAGACAGTTGTTATTGTGGTATTACCAGGGAATACTTGATCTAAGATCGTAAGTAGTGAGCTGCTTAGGAATTTGAACAAATGAGTCACTTCTGGCCACATCCAAGTGAATGGCAATCAGAAAGCTTTCCTAACCGAAGTACACATCCATTCCCCAGATTAAGATAGATCATTATTAATTGTGCTGGCGACTTAAAAAGTCTGAGTTTCAAATGTATTAGTAAATTTAATTTTGGTAATTTTCAAATAAATTAGTAAATTGAATAACTTAATTTGATCCTTTGAGATTTGATCCTGCAAATAATGTAAGTTTTAAATAAAAACAGTTGAAAACTGTTAGAGTTTTTAAAGAATTTGTAAAATTTTAAATTAGTAGAATTAATTGTTATATTTTTTATATATTAAGGGCCAAATTCATAAAAAATATTTTCGTTTTATAAAAGGTTTATGAAACAAATTTTCATACAAAATTTGTTCAATAAACGTTTCATAAACCAAAAATATTTTTTATGAATATGGCCCTAATTGTATTCAAAAAATCATCATTAAATTATCGAAGTTCAAAGGCAGAAGTAGTATTTACTAATTCTTGCAAAAAAACCGACTTCAAAACAGATAGTTGGGCACAGTGTAAAAAGTAATCTGTAAAAACTTTATAAAAGCCAAATAAAGAGAAACAAAAGCGCCAAAATTAGCAGGAAAAGAAGTAAAGACTATGTGCAATTCAAGCATCTCCCTATTACTGTTCAAAAATTAAGCTATTTTCACCAACATCCGTCTTTTATGGGGACACCATTTAATTTAAAATTTTTATAGCTGTAATAGCTGTAATAGGTTGCTCAGGCCAGATCATCAGGAAACCTTTTTCCTAATTTTAGAGAAGCCAAAAATACTCTTTTCATCCCACCTTACGTCTGCATTCAGTGATGGCACAAAACCATCCAATTGTAGAAGGACAGTAAGGAAAAATAAAAACGTGGTTTGTTTGTTGGTGTTTTGTTGAAGCTTTAATATTCTGTAATATTATTCTATTAACATGCATAATTCTCATTGTGTTTTGTAGAATTTTATTACTTATAGAGTATTTTTGGCTTCTCTAAAATTAGGAAAAAGGTTTCCTGATGATCTGGCCTGAGCAACCAGTGAAATACGTATAGGGACTAGCTCTTTCCCCCAACAAATAAATTGCATTTTTATTATAAAACGTTATGGGTAATTAGCATAATATTAAATAATTAAGTTTATTTTGTTTTACCTTTTGTTGGTGGGAGCTATAGTGATACGCAGTTTTGGAAAATTTTAAATTAGTGCCCTTTTGGGTTCTTAATACACGAAAAAACATGTATGTTGTATGGGGACACTCTTTAATTTTTAAAATAATGAACTGTTTTTAAAACGGGACTAATCTGTAAGCATAACCTTTCAAATAAAGAAAAAAAAAATTATATTACTGGGTTATTCCTAGACCCTAGTTTTGAACCATTTTTTTGTTTCAAATAAAAATTCAGTATAAATTTTTTTCTGTAAATTTATTAGAAAATTCATTATATTTTTTTAAATTTTTTTTTTGCTTTTTTCTAAATTTTAATAATGAACCGCCAAAATTAATAATTTTTGTTTATTTAATTGTTTAGTATTAAGATTTTATTATAAATAAAACATTTTTATAATGTGAAAGAAATTCGTAATGTCTTTAATATTTTTAAAAGGTATTCAGGTCCATCCCAGCTAGCATTTGGAAGATTGTTTTTAGAAAAATCGCCTTGCTGAGTCTTTTTAGAGTACTTTTGGTGATCAAAGACTTATTAGTCAGTTACAGCATTAAAAAAGGACTCAAAAATGATTCGCGCCAATGAGTAAAATGAGTTCGATTTAAGATACAATAAAAAATTGTATAGCAATCGGAAGTTAATCATCCAGACCTTTAAAATGTAACTATTATTTCCGTTATTTATTATTATATTCTACTTATACTGGATATTAAAAAACGCTTAATCAAAAAAAGATCATGTAGGAGTTTGAAAAGTGATTTTAATTACATACATATGTTATGTTCATATTTTGCGCAGATAGATGATTAAACACAGCTTGTTATGAATTTTTTGAAGTATAGTATTAAGTAGTAAATGTCAACAAGTTCAGTTTTTGTTAACTTAAAAAGTTACATTGAAGTGTATAGATCGTATTGTTGTGAAACAAAAGAAACTAAAACGTGTGAATAAATTAAATACTTAATAAAAATATGTGAGATATCGTTAATAAATTTAAATAAAGAAGGCAATGTCAGCTCAACAAACAAAAAGATTGGCAAAAATACAAAAGAGAATGATATTGAAGAAAAGATTCAAGAACATGAAAGTGAACAAAATAAATTTAATTTGTGTGAAGGAATAGCTAAGTTGCTAATTGAATTTCAAGTTAGCTTTGTTGCAATTAATGCACTATTATTATTGTTGCTTAAAGGCAATATAAAAGTTCCAAAAGACGCTAGGACACTTTTAAAATGTTTTATGTTTTGTTGGCAAAGAAATAAGTAATGCGACGTCTCTTTTTTTCCATCCAATCAATTGAAAAAATTTCAATATATAATAAAAAAAATTATATGTTTGCGTAATTCTTCAGACAACAGCTACTGTTTTCTGCCAATAATAAGCAATGTCCACAAATAATCTGTTGGCGTCAGAAGACTTTCAATATGCGTCAAACAATATTACAACATGTAAGTAACACATAGATCAATATTAGTTTTGATCTTCACTCAGAAGATCTTATTTACAGTGCAAAATGTGTACGTCCCCCAATCGGAAAGCGTTGTGAATTTAGCTATGGATTTGCGAAATGAAATAGTTTCTCTAAAAAATTAAGTTATGGATTTAAAAAAAAAGTAAAGGAGATGAAAGAAGGAACCCGGAATTGCTTAAAAATAACAGAAGAAGTTGTTGCTGTAAAACTGGAAGCTCGAAAGCATCATGGTGAAAGCTTAATAATAGACGAACTTAATGGCACCCAAAAACTTCCCTTTAATGATATAAATGATTTAAATAACTTGGATTCCTTAGTACAGGAGAATGAGAAAAAACTCAAACAATTTGTAACTATAGAAAATGACAAAACGAAGTAACAAACAAGATATTTGCTTATTAATTTACTTACTTCTAACTAACTTTCTTATTAACGAAGTATATACATTTCTTTATAACTTATTTCATTTAACAAAAAGAATTTATTGCAAAAACCGGCGGCGAGAGACCGAAACAATTTCTTAGAGCTGCTGTTCGAAAAGTTTATTCAGATGAATTAGCCACATAGCTCTAAGCCTAGTGCAGAAAAATGCTTTCTAATAACAACAATTAAAAGTAAGTCCATATTTTTTAATATAAATACTTAAAAAGAAAATATTTCGTTTCAGATATTTGTCATCTTAAATATAAAAGCACATATAAAGACATGTTATTCTGCAAAAGCATTTTTGGCATGCTAAAGATAGAGTGACAAAAAGAAAACGTAAATATTAGAGTTCGATTTTAACTTTAAGCCTTAAATACAAATACAAATTTTAAAGTACAAAAACTTTTTCGATGCAGCTCTTATTAATGAATTTTTTTTTGTATTAAGATTTAAAAAGTACAAATTAATTATTTTATGGAAATGAATTTTTTTTGTTATAATATAACATATTATGTTAAAATACATGTTATAATATAAAATATTATTATATAATATAACATATTATGTTATAATATAACATATTATGTTAAAATACTCATGTAATTCACAAATTTATAAAACTGGATTTCTTAGTGTGCCTATAATTTATTTCCGTAAACGTTTTTTTATATTGAACTTCTATTTTTAAGAACTATTTTTAACGAAAAGAAATATTTTTTTAAATAAACTTTAATGTCTGGTGTATGTACATACAACACGAATATAAGCTTAATATTCTTTCTTTGTTACTTAAGGTGTGTTTACATTGTTGATGTATATGTACTGTCAAAATTGCTATCCTTATGGAATTTCATGTGTATGTCAAAATCAGTGTTTTACATATGGTTTATAATTTTTGTGTTCAAACGTACACATGTTACGTACCTATGACATAACCTCCTGTTATTGGAAACAAAAATCAAATATTTAAAACAGCTGGTCTTCAAAGTGTGGTTTAGATGGATTATTTTTTTTTAATTATTAGACTATATAATAAAACTAATAATAGATTTATTGAGACTTGGTGTAATAAGTTATTAGGCAGTTTTGCATATTTTTGCCGCCATTTCATTTTATTAGTGATGTCAACTATGTAAAGAACTACCGTTTTGTGTTATCATTTGGGAGCTTCTACAACAGTACAGACATCAATTTAAATGAGAAAAATTATATCAAAGCAAAAAAAAATTATAATAAATAATACAATAAGTAATAATTAATATCATTTCAACTACATCAGCAACAATTAAATAAATAATTTTGTTGATACATATGAAATTTTTGTTGATGTTAATGTCAATTTATTTTCACTCTTTTTTTATTATGAATAAAATATTTGATATCCTAAATCTTATGACAATAGAAAACAATTAAATTTCTTTAAAATAATTTAACCGTTGCTTTTGAAAATGAGAGAACTCCATTTTATTTTATTTAATGATTTTGAATGCCGTTAATAGACTTATTTTATATTTTTTATGGTTTTATTGCATGTAAGTTTAATATGCAATAATAGTTATCCATTTTAGCTGAAAAAAAGGTTTTGGTATGCTAGTTGTCTCATTTTCAAAGGCAATGATTTGATGAAAACGTTGATTTTCTTTTAATGGAATGTAATTATAATCATTTATTTTAGCGTTGTCATATAAAATACTAGGCTTTTTCAAGAATGCGTATTGTTTGAGTCAATAACGCCAAAAAAATACGACTCAAAATGTAAATCTACAATTTTCTGAACCGTGTAAGGCGTTAAAAGGCCTTTAAAATACGACTAAAATAAAAATAGCAATTTAAAAAATTGAAAACAAGAAGTAAAGAAGTAGTTTACAAAATTATTTTATTTCTTAAACAAATTCGTGTGGATCGGTAGAAAAAAGCATGAAGTTCACTGAAGAACTCAGCAAATTAGTTTTTTTCAGTGAATCTTTAAATGTAACATTTTCTACAATTTTAGAAATTCGCAACGAAAATGTTATTTCATCTACATATATACTTTAAAATAACTGAAAAAAGATGCACAAAAGCTGACCACTATAAATGACATTCGCTCCAAGCAAATGGTCTAATGGTCATTTAAAGAAGTCGAAAGGTATAAGAAAAAGATACAAAATAGAAAATGAAACGTTAAAAATGTGTAAAAATGAAGATGAGTGTGGAAATTCTGTATATCAGTTAAGAAAATAGGATTTTATTGGAGCGATAAGTAGTTTTTCGTAATAATAACGAGGATAATGCTCATTACTATAACTTGTCTTTAAAGTACGTGATAGTTAAAGGTCGTTTTTAGGTTACTTATAATAATGAAACACTATTTATCGCTCCAACAAAATCCTAACTTTAGCTATTGGCAGGTTATAATTATATATGGGCCTAAGTGTAATAAATTTTTTTTTTTAAATTTGAATCACTGCAATATTTGTTCTATTACACTGTACGCACTATTCCAGCTGACGTAAAACGACAACGCCTTACAAAATATCATTTCATTCTTTTTTGGTACAGTAAAACAAAAACCCAAACAAACCTGAAATTATATTTAGTTTTAAAGTAAAAAGTGGAAAAGAAAGATACTTATATTTCTTAGGTTACATAGTGAAGATTTTTCACCATAGTTGCAGTATGATTGCTAAATTCTGAAAATGCTTCTTAATATAATGCAATAAAAAAATTTACTACTCAACATGGATTAAAAAATTAAGATATTTGCAGCAGTTTCGATACCCACAATGTAATATCACAGTTTACACAGTTTGCTTAAATTCTTAAAAAATATTTTAAAAAATAATGCACTATAGTAATTAATTCAGTCTTTCTTAGTACCGGCAAAATAGATAAGCACACCTTGCCTTTTATCACTATACGTATATGTAATTGTGTTCTCAACTTCAATTAAAATTTAGTCATTCGTATAAAAATGTCCCTTATACCTTCCTGGCTCTAGTTTTAAAAACAGACATATCCCATTGGACCCACTAAAAATAAAAATCTGTTTATGTTTTAAGTATCATTAAATTCGATTTAGCCGTGATTGACTTACAAATAATCAAACTTGCAAATAGATATATAATATATGTATCTATATTAGATTACATAACTTTATTTTTAATATCACCTATGAGGTATCTATATAAATATGCGAACATTAAATTACTAACAAAAGTTAGAATAAATATATTCGTTAAATTTAAACCTCTTAAATTCAGGATAAAAATGTATGAACGGAATTTTGGAAAATAAAAGTGAACATCACTGAAAACAGCTGTTTTCATATAGTTTTACACATCAAATAGAGCGTGCTTTAAATTAAAAACTAACACATGTTATTGGACATAGATAAATAACATATGTTATGTTATTAATAAAATTTTTTGGGAATTTAAATATTAATTATTTAATATTATGCTAATTACCCATAACGTTTTATAATAAAAATGCAATTTATTTGTTGGGGGAAAATAGTTAGTCCCTATACGTATTTCACTGGTTGCACAGGCCAGATTATCAGGAAACCTTTTTCCTAATTTTAGAGAAGCCAAAAATATTCTATAAGTAATAAAATTCTACAAAACACAATGAGAAGTATGCATGTTAATAGAATAATATTACAGAATATTAAAGCTTCAACAAAACACCAACAAACAAACCACGTTTTTATTTTTCCTTACTGTCCTTCTACAATTGGATGGTTTTTTGTCATCACTGAATGCAGACGTAAGGTGTGATGATTCAAAAGGTTTACACTATGTGTATAGTTTTACATATGGAAAATCTGACATTCCATATGACTTGTACACGCAATGTAAACGTACACGCAATGTAAACGTTTAACGTTCATACGAACGTGATTTTTGAAATCGCGGCAGTATAAACGTAGGACTCAGAACACCGACTAAAAAAACTTGAAGAGAGTAAAATACAATTAGAAATACGACTAATAAATGACTCAAATTATAACCATAAAAGACGTAAAATTAAATTTTATTTTCATAAATGAAAATAAAAGCACTCCTAAACATAATGATAAATTACTCATAAAAGACTCGTATTCTGATTCGAAAAAGAATCATAAACGAAGGTAAATAAGGCTAATAAATGATCAGAAAGCGATTCAAAAAATTACTGAAAATGATCTAAACTAATATAGAAAATGTCTCATAAATGACTTTTTAAGAAGAGTCGCGGGTAGTCACTTTTTTCTCCCGACAAAAGTATCTTTTATGATCAGAAAATGAGCGCATATTCTAGCTTTTTAATCGCTCAGAAGACTCAAAAAAGACCCGAATTTGATTGAAAATTTTAAAAAATGCTAGCTGGGATCAAAGGTTTGCGAATATGTGTTGTTAGTGTGATTGTTGATGATCATTTTATTTTGAAATTGTATTTGGGGCCGTTAAGGACGATTTATTTAATGGCATTGGTAGGGAAGGGCAACGTATCTGAACAAACACATCTAGTTCAGGTTTATGCATGGTCTTGTGGAGTGTATGATGTTTTTAAGTATAGGTTTTAGTTTTATTTAGTTTCGTTTTTTTTCATTGTTGGAAACCGTACAATAAGGGTTGAGAAAACACACCTGAAAGAGAGGCAGATCTAGCCGAGTAACATTTGTTTTTGCACACTTAGACCAAAGTTTCGTAACTATATCAGAACATATATTTGGGGTGAAAACCTTTTTCAAATGTCTAACAAATAAATTTCCTCTTTCGGTATCATTTCTAGCCCAGTCTCCACAAGAAGTTCGCAAGGGAGGCTTACGTAGGACTGGTCTTTTAAGGTTTCTACATGAACGCCATAAAGAAAAATCTAATTGTGCAGTTGCGACGAGGTCTTCCAAGAATTTTGCAGATATGC
The DNA here is from genome assembly GCA_949628195.1 of Phasia obesa. Lineage (NCBI taxonomy): Eukaryota > Metazoa > Arthropoda > Insecta > Diptera > Tachinidae > Phasia > Phasia obesa. The sequence goes on along the minus strand of OX451215.1, from coordinate 145,744,564 downwards.
TTTTCTTCGAGATTCTAGTAGCTGTCTTAGCCATTTTGTGCAATCTTTAAATCTAGATTTGAGTTGGGGAGATCTGTGTGATTGCCTCTCTCTTCCAATTTTTCTTTTTTCAGCCTCGATATCTACAGAATTAATTTTAATGTAACTAGCTAGTTGTCGGGTTACTGTTGCATGTTGTGCAGCTGATTTAATGTTTTGAGCAAGATCACTTAGACTCTGATCCACTTCTTCTGTACTGAGTACTGAGATACATTCGTTATTTCAACCAATTAATGCTTGTGCTAGTTTTTGGTGATACGAATGTGGTTCCATAAATAGACAATAGTGGGTGAATTATCTGAGGATAATTCAAGTGACGCTTCGACTGAATCATGCCAAAATCAATAACACAGGTAGTTTTTGTCGATCAGTAGGCAAATAGGTGGGTTGTCCAGACGCATTTCTTAAATTTTGTCTAGTAAAACACGACCTTTTAGAGTAATTAGTCTTGATCCCCAAAACGTATAATTAGCGCTGTAGCCGCCTGATGCTATAAAACAGAGACCTAGTGATTTGTAGAAGCCGCTATATTGACTCTCTGATATTTGAAACCAGATTACCCACTTGTGACGTTTAAAAAAGTACATTATCATTTGTACTTGCAGCTTTCGATAAAGTGAATAAAAAGATAACAAAAAATGTTTAAAGCAATGAGTAAGGAGAACCAGCTATATGTTGCCATTACAAACATATGTTTTTAATTAAGTAAACAAAAAATTGGAAACAAAATTTTAACAAAAATTATATTTTCTTAATAATATTTAAAATAAACTGCTACAATAATTTCGTTAAAAGTTATTAAAATATATTACGGTTGGTTCAAAGCGCAGTTAAAAGTTACAAAAATACAACATGATCATAAAGTTGGAAAAAAATGTGCAATAAAAGTTTTTTAAGTGGCATTTGTTCAAAAAGTCTCAATGTTAAAGAGAATTCAAGGAAAATTTGGGCACAAATGCAGTTGGAAGCGGAGGAGTCCCGTCTAAATTATTTGATTCCTTATGGTAAACAGTTTTATACATGTATGTGACTTCATAAGGGTTGTGCAATATACATACATACATACATACATACATAGATGCTTATGTGCATTACATGAATGGTTCTCCGGCGAAGTGCACGTTACATAAGGAAATGAAAATAAGGAAATAAAAAGATTATTCCGTCGATGCCCTATATAATGATACTTTATAATATTATTTCAAACCAAATCCAGCATTTTAAGGGATTCGTGTGCAATTGAGGACCTAAGAAACGAAAACCTAAAACAGTATACAACTATATTTCATAAATATAAATAAGAGTGTTTGTCAGCAAACGAACTAAATCATCTACAATCAAACAAAATACTAGATTAGTAAAAAAAATGCAAAAATCTGCTACAAAAATTTATAACTACAACCGAAAATGTTTGTAGGGAATTTTGATGCATCTTTGTATTTAGTTGCTTTTTTAGTAAAATGGGTTCACTGAAAAGTTGTAAAATTTTACATGAGCAATGATCCCTATGGTTATTGATCTTATTAATCAACCACGACCGAATAAACGTTTATTTCACGATAAAGAAAATAAGGTAAGCAAATCAATCTGAATATACTGTTATATATACGGAAAATAAATTGCATTTTAATTTTAGGTAAATTGTGCCATTAGTTATGATAACTAGTTCACATAATGTTTTTGTGGGAGATCTAAGTCCTGAAATAGAAACCGAAAGCTTTACTTAACTGGCCCATTACACGCTATTTTCAAAATATGAAATCAAATACGCCTTCGTATCGTTTGTGAAAAAAGCAGGAGCGAAAATGCTAAGGGATTGGTTCACGTTGTATTCGTACCAGTCAACACGAAAGCTTGCTCCACCACGTAATCATTAATATTAAATGATGCTTCACTAAATTTCATAAAAATATGTATGTACATATTTTTAGTTTAATTGAATTTAAATAGAAAATATATTTTCAGTTTTCATATTCAGTTTTGGATTTTAAGTGAACATTTTAAATAAAGTAATTTATGTATTTTTATTTTCTGGTCTTATTAATGTTCTGTTTCTAATTTCAAGTAACGTTAACAGCAGAAAATGGTGAACGTAATATATAATAGTTTGCAGTTGTTGGAGATATTTGTAGCATCTTTTTCAATATATTAGTATAAGTAGATAGTTAAGGAAGAATATTACAATGAAAAGATACATGTCATAGTTTCCAGCACCAGTTTTTTTTTTTTGAAGGGAATTTCACCAATAGGTAATTTGGTTAGATTTAAATACGACTGAAATTAGAAAAAACAACTTACATACATATATTAAAAAACTAAAAGGAAACTTGTAAAATATTTATTTACCTTGAGATTTTAGTCACCAAAAACAGACCTGCCCACACAGGGTAATTACCTATCCAATGTAAGAACCTGCTTAAATAATAAATAAGACATATTTTAATCCAGCAAGACGATATTTTTCTAACATATCATTTTACATAAATCAAAGTAAATAATTCCAATTGTCTTTAATTCACTTTAAAATTTAACAAATGTAATATGTACACTTGGTTGGACTTTTCGGGAACTGAAGAAATTTCTCCCCTTTTGGACAGCCCATTATGCATCGGCGAATCCTGAAATAGCAAAATAATTTAATTAAAAACAAATTAATTTGAATAGAAAACCTTTGTTATACTTACTTATCTGGCAATCTAGGAGGTAAATAAATCTAAGAAATAACGAACTTTTGATGATCTAGTGCATGTATTATAAACATGCATACCCAAACAGAAATGCAAAGTCAAGTGACTGGTGTTAACTGAAATGGGTCATCAACCCTCATCTACATTAGTCATTAACATGTCTTAACAAAAGTCAAACTTTATATAAAAAAAAAACAGTATTAAAAATAATGTTTTTTTCATATGAAGTTTGACTTTTGTTCAAAAACACTTGAGACTTATCCAAGGCGAATTCATACCATTTAAACTCGAGAGCTCAGCTGACTATATTTTGTCTCTATCTTCCAGTGTCAAAATGTACTAACATTTTTTGTTTTGACAGCCTAAAATGATTTACACAAAAACAAAATGCACGTATTTGTATTACAGAGTTGTACTCTTTTTCCGCCGCGAGTCTATCTTGTTTATTATGCCATGGACTTATCCAATTCCAATGAATGTAGATTATACAAGAAGATTGGTAGCTTTTTGTAACTATTACAGACGCTTTGTTAAAAATTTTGCACAGATAGCTAAACCTTTTAATGAATTCTTAAAGAAAAACCAACAATTTCATTGGTCAGAAAATTGCCAAAAATCTTTTGAAATGTTAGAATCTATAGTTTCGAATCCACCAATATTACAATACCCATATTTTGAAAAAGAATTTATACTCATAGAGCTCATAAAATTATTTAACGAATGCACTAAAGTCTCAATTCTTGCTACGAATCGATTATAGTTACCAGATAGTATTTGTTCTTTACGTTCTAGGTGAAAATTTGGAGCAGAATTAGCATAGCCGAGTATGAAACATGTTTTATTGTTGGTTGGGCTAACTGAAGATAATAAGCATTTGCTCGATATTGTTGCTACAGAGCAGAAGTATTTAATTTTTGAGTCGACTGTCTTATTATAGAAAAAACTGGACAGCCTCTGTAGTTAGCAGTGTGATTACCACCTCAATTGCTATATTTTTTAACCTTCGAATCATCCTTATATTTGTCGCATTGGGAGGAATAGTGTAGCTCGTTTTTCTCAGTATCAAAGTTTTCAAGTGCCAAGACCTAATGCTCCTAAACCATTTCCAATACCTATACCCATGGAAGTCGATAGTTCTCAACAGACTCGAAACATTAATTATAAAAACAGACCAAACTACAATGCGTTTGCTGGAAAGCGCGCACCGCCACCATCAAACCAATTTACTCGTAATGTCCCAAACAAACTCCAAAAAATTAATCACATATCCCAGAGCGAGAGTTCCATCCATGAAGTAATTGTCAAGATAACAATGAACAAAATTGGCAAGAATATTATGACAAATATAAAAACTGAACATTTGACCCTAAATCAAAAGATCGTTATTACTAGGACAATTTCCGACGTTATTTGCGGAACCAGACAAGAGGCTGACATATACCACAAAAGTTTTAGGTGAGATTCGAACAACAGTAGAATCTCCAGTTTATGCAAAGTATTATCCATATCCTATGTCACTCAAGAATGAAGTTGAGATCAAATTAACAAACTTTTTAAAGATGGAATAATCCGACCATCCCGATCTTCCTATAATTCACCAGTGTGGATCGTAAATAAAAAACCAGACTCTGAAGTCTGGTTTTTTATGTCGTCACTATTGCCGATCGTTACCCAATCCCAGAAATCAACGAAGCACTTTCGCAACTAGGACAAAACAAATTTTTTTATGTCATAGATCTTAAAAGTGGGTTTCACCAAATCCCTTTAAAAGAAAGTGACATCGAAAAGACAGCATTTGGTGTCAATAACGGTAAGTATGAATTTACTCGTCTTCCGTTTGGCCTTAACACGTTGAGTGCCACCATACAAATTGACAGTTTTAAATTAAATTGAAAATCCTTTTCTGTATATGTGTGTTACTTGTACCGTCATATGTGTCACAGGCCCGTGTACATAGATAATACAAATTTATTCAGGTTCCATGTGTACCGCCGGGAGTCACACTATTATTTTTTTGCTTTTATTCAAGGGTAGTCTGTAATAAAATAAAATAATGTAAATTCTTTTTGTGGGAAGCGGCAAAGAACTGAAGACACTGAAAGAGATGAAAATGATTTTGAACCGTCAGATTAAGATGAATATATTCCAAGAAGCGATTTTGCAGAAGATGCAGAGATAGACGATTCTAATGCTCGTTTTCAAAATTCGGAAACTTCTAGTGAAGAGGAGGGAGATATTGTTTCAGGAAATGTCTGGAGACAGGTTAGTGGAAGCTCGCTAAATACATTTATATTTATTGACTCCGGTGCTTCACCAGTAATAAGCTATATGAACTGCAATGCAATAAATCCAGCAGATATTTTGAGAGTTATGGTTACGAAAAATATATTAAATTGAATTCACATCCAGCTGTGCACCGCCGGCTCTCTAATAAAAGAAAAGTGTGCACCGCCGGCGGTACACATGGCACTCAACGTGTTAAGAACTCCCCCGTAATTTTTCAAAGAGCGTTAGATGATATTTTAAGAAGTTCAGCCAAACAGAGCAGGAACAGAGTAGGAACATAGATCATTTTTAACACTTTGGAGCAGGCGAATAATGAAAATTCATCTAGACAAGTGCAAGTTTTTTGCAGATGAAGTTCAAATCTTAGGATTTATTGTGACACCAAACAGAATAAAAACAAATCCTTTAAAAGTTGAAGCGATAAACAAAATCCCCATACCAAGTACATACTCTTAAAGAACTGAGATCATTTTTAGGAATGTCTGGATTCTACAGACGCCTCTTTAGTTATTATGCCAAGTTGGCGAAACCCCTAACTCTCATTTTGAAAGGGGAGGAACGACGAATGTCCAAACGATTACCAGCTAAAAAGCAAATAGTCTTAGACAATGACGCGGTAGAAGCCTTAACAAAGTAAAATCCACTCTCGCCTCAAACGAAGTAATGCTACAGTACCCCGCAGTCCTAGAACAGAACAATAAGCCAATTATATTCATATCTCGTACACTCTCAAAAGTAGAACAAAACTATGCTACCAATGAGAAAGAGATGTTAGCCATCATGTGGGCTTTGAAAACATTACGCAGTTACCTCTATGGTCCTGTTACCGTAAAAATTTTCACTGACCACCAAACACTAACATACGCATTGAGTAATAAAAACAACAATGGTAAACTCAAGAGGTGGAAAGCTATTTTAGAGGAGTACAATTACGTACTCAAATACAAACCAGGAAAATCGAATATAGTGGCAGACACATTATCTAGAATTCCAAATGAACAAATTAATTCCCTGACACCAACGTTACACAGCGACGAAAGCTCTTCTCAAAACCTTATCCCTTATACTGATTCTCCAATTAACGTGTTTAAAAACCAATTGTTTCTTTCGACAGGTGATGTATCCTTTTACCAGTTTCAAATTATCTTTCCTACTTATCATAGGCATATCATAGGTATATAGAAGAATCAGTAAAATACGACAGCGGAAATACAATATTGACGGAATCAGGACGAACAGTACATAAGTCTCACATTAGAAATTAAATTTAATAGAATAAAAAACAAATAAGCATGCTTATGTTTAGGAAAAGGAACAATTTTACAAAATATATTGTTACGTTGGGTTCTTTTAATTGCAAAATAAATACACACTGTTATTACTTTTACTGTTAGTCACTTTATTTATTAATACCACTGTTAAAAAAATACAGCAAACTGTTAAACACTCTTAAAATTCGACAACTTAACTCTTTGACTTTTAAATTAATACTGCCATACTACTCGCCAGCACGATTTGCTTATATAGGTGATTTAAAAACACCAGAATGTTCTATTCCAGACAGATCTGGCAGGTTCGATTATTATTGCTCTTGTTTTCTGTTTGTGTGGTTGTTTATTTCTTTATGCCTGTTTGTGTGGTTATTTATTTCCTTATACTTGTTTGTGTGGTTGTTGATTGCTTTATACATGTTTGTGTGGCTGTTTATTTGTTTATGCTTGTATTTATGTATGAGCCTGGCGTTTCTAGGCTAATCGACAACAACAACTAAATGACTAGCGATGCTCTTTATTGTTTGTTTCCTTCTTTTATCATTGTAAAAAAACAAACCATTAATGATGTTGTTGTTTGAGAGTATTGTTGTTCAGAGCCTATAATGAATAAATTCTTCTTTCGTAACAGTATGTATTAGAATTAAGAAAAACAAAAAAAAAAATGTTAAGAAACAAAAAGTAACACAAACCTTAATATTAAAAATTAATGAAAGAAATAATAAAACCATAAAATGAAAAAGTTATTACAAATAAATATGAAAAATAATGAAAATGATTGAGAAATATGTCATAGGCGTACGATACCGCCATTTTGTAAAGAAAATATCAAATAAATAACAAGGAAAAATCGAATACTATGCCATAGGCATGCGATTTAAAAGTTACAAAAAGCAAAGTAATTTTAGTCGTTTAACGGAAAATATAAATTATAAAAATATAAAACAAAAAGTTAATTATAAGACATTAGTGTAAGCAATCAATAATTTGATTAATTTCTTAAGCAACAAAATGTTCAATTAATAATAATCTATGCTGGTTTTGCAGAATAATCATGCACGTGGTGTCTGCAGAATTCCAAATATTTGATTACATGAATTCGCAACTTATAACCTTAAAAGATGACAGAAAGAATTCACATGTACTTATGTACGTACGTATGTACATACATAAGTATGTATGTATATAAGTATGTTAATGTGCTAACCCTAAACCTAAATTTGAAGAAAAAGAAAAAAACCAATATTTTTAATCTCAAAATACCTTTTGATTTTTACTGTTTATACAAAGGGTAATTCCAAGTCAAATTAACAAAAAAAAAAAATGTTTTCAAATTTACCACTCCCGATGTTATTGAAACTTTTTTTATTTATATTCGTTGACTCCCTGAATAAAAAATTCTATCTCTTACAGTTTTTTTTTGATAATTTTTTTCTGATATTTAAAAAAAAAGTTTTATTAAAATCTTTGAGATAGTGTCTTTTAATTTTTTTAATTTACATATGTTTTCTAACGTGGCTTAATGAGTACGCCATAAAAATTTCAGAGTGGGACCATGGTGGGATCAGAAGTTATGTTAAAAAAACTACATATTTTTCAGTTTTAGGGAATATTTCTTACTTTTATTAAAAAATTTATATTTTTTCAGTTTATAATGAGTCAAAATGATGTTTTTTTAATATAACTTTTGATCCCACCATGGTCCCACTCTGAAATTTTTATGGCGTACTCATTAAGCCACGTTAGAAAACATATGTAAATTAAAAAAAAAAAAAAAAATTAAAAGACACTATCTCAAAGATTTTAATAAAACTTTTTTTTAAATATCAGAAAAAAATTTGTTAAACAATTTCATGATTCATGATTGATACCAAATTAAAGCGTATGAAATACCCTTTAAAATCACCTATTACTCAACTTTCTAGGACTTATAGAACTGGATTTAGAATATATTTAATCCTCGCATATGCAAAAAAGCGACATTTTTCAATTTTGATAACTGTGTAGCGGAAAAACTGTAAGAGATAGAATTTTTTAAAAATCATATTTGGATTGAGGGAGTCAAAGAATATAAACAAAAAAATTTTCAATAAAATCTGAAGTAGTCATTTTGAGTGCCTTGTTGATTTGACGTGGAATTACCCCATAAAAGAAAAAATAAAAAAAAGTAAATTTTTGGGTTTAGCCTTGCTATACAGAAAATTCATTAGAGACTTTGCTCGAATTACCAAGCCTTTGACATCCTGTTTAAAAAAGGGAAATAAGATAAATTACAATAATAGAGAATATATTAATGCAGTTGAAACAATAAAGATTATGATTACTAGGGAACAAATTCTCTCCGAATTATGACAAAATTTTCACTTTAACCACAGATGCTTCGAATATTGCTCTTGGCGCTGTTTTGAGCCAAGAAGATAAGCCAATATGTTTCACAAGCAGAACGCTCAATGACCATGTGCTTAATTATTGGACCATCGAACGTGAACTTCTGGCTTTGGTATGGGCAACAAAATATTTCCGCCCATACCTATTTGGCAGAAAAGTTTTGGTAAATAGTGACCATAAACCCCTCCAGTGGCTACATAATCTCAAGGAGGCGAACACCAAACTCCAGAGATCGAAAATCAATCTTAATGAATGTGATTTCGACATAAAGCATATCCCAGGCAAAGAAAATCATGTTGCAGATGCCCTTTCCAGAATAAGAATTAATGAATGCAATATGAATGAAAATATTAGCTCTGATATGGCCACCATTCACTTAGCGGAAGAGGATAATGCTAATTATATTCCCATCTCCGAGAGGACATTAAATACATTTAGAACTCAGTTAAGACTTCTTAGTAATGATGCTAACGGGCTTGTCAAACAAAAGGTATTTTCATTTCATTTCGTATTTCTTCGTTTTCAAGACGTGTATAAAGACTTAATACAGTCAGGCAATACCGAACTGACGAGAGCAATGAAAGAATTAGAAAACGTAATAGAATACTCTAGGCTTAAAACTATTGTATCGGAGCTACATTTGGAAGGTATGCACCAGGAAATAGAAAAGGTTGTTAAGGAATTTTCAAAAAAATATTATTATCCAAACTACGTTAAGGAAATCTCAAAAATCATAAATGCATGTGAATTGTGCAACTTGTGCAAATCCGATCACATAACTCAAAAGTTGCCCTTTAAGCGGACGCCCCCAATATACGAAATTCGCGAAAAATTTGTTGTCGACTTTTGGCAATGGAATAGGGAGAACTATTTAACGTGTATTGATCTTTATTCAAAGCAATGGCAGAGAAAGTTTCAAATTTGAACTAAGAAACGAAACGAGAACTGTTGAGCGTGTTTAATGTTAAGGGACCGCCGAAAATTTTAAAAATCGATCAAGATCAGGGTATGAACAATGTGAACATTAAGCAATGGCGTCAACAATTAAATATAGTTTTAGAGATTACGACTGGTAAGACTGGCATAGGTGACATTGAAAGGTTTCATAAGACGTTGAATGAAAAACTGCGAATAATAAATACATCAGGTGATAAGGAACTAAATTACATGAGCGTCGAACAAGCTATCTTTGCCTACAACCATACTATCAATCACTCTAGTACCGGAGAAAAGCCGTACAACATGTTCTATAATAAAGCCCAACCATTGATAGATATGCAAAACAAAAAGATAACTAGAATCAATAAAGCAAATTTGAAAAGAATTGAGAATCCAGTTAATATAAGATATATCAACGCAGAGAACAAAAGAAAAAGGTTAAATAATATAGATAATCCTTTTAAAAGGGCAGAAGTATTGAAAAAAGAAAACGATGGAGAACATTTTGTGGTAAAGTTAAGGGCTAGAAATGTTAGGAAATATAAAAGCCATTTTAAGAGAAATAGAGTAACGAATATTAATGATTGCAGGAATCAAGTTGAAGCAGCATCATCAGAAGAGAGTCCTAGAACATCTCATTCAAATTAGAATTGCCGGAATGCTTGTCACAGCCATGGTTTTGTTTTACCTGATGCCTGGACTTGTTGCACAAACTATTAGTGTTGATCAAATTAAAGATAATTCTGGCTATGTCATTGTTAATCAAGGATATATTGCGATTCCTACTGAATATAGTAATCAGGTCGTTGAGATTAATACAACCGAACTGGAGAAATTCTTCAATGAATTGTAGAATGAGTACAATAGTCATGAGTACTTACAGTCCGCAATCATAACCAAATATCTTAATATGGTGAATCAGGAGAAACAGTTATTCATTGGGAGACATAAACGAGGTATTTTTAATGCATCGTTTATGTATCGTCATTGACAGTGACGATAGGGACACAATAGAAGAATCTAATTGATATAAGGAACAGAATTGATAACGGCGACATGAATACAAATACTATCATTGAACACGTAAATGCTGGAAATGCACTTTGGAATAAACTAAGAAATTAAAAAAAAAATTCAAAATTCAAAAAAAATTCAAAATTCACTTGTTACTAAAATTATAGCCGACAATTTTCTTGACAACGTTAAAATCTACTTTGAGCATTTTCAAGATATTCAGATGGGGATACAATTAGCCAAGCTGGGTATCATTAATCTGAAACTTATTGACATTGAAACTCTATCACACTTGAGTGCAGAACAGTTTGAATTAATCAAAACCTCTTTTTGGATTAAAGAAAATTTGGTATATTTTGTGTTGACTGTCCCTCAAAATTTAACAGCGTATCCTAGATTTAAGATATTGCCAATTCCTGATAACGATAATCAAGAGCAATGTAGATTTTGTAAAGAAAAAATGGAAAAATACTTGAGCTGGAAAACCAAAAAATTAAACCTTTATATGACTCATGTTTGGAGAATATATTGAATAACGAACTATCTTATTGTACTTTTAAAACAAACGAAGAAACAAGTTGACAACAATTAAACTTTTGTCTGGAGTTGCTTTCATTGGACGTAATATCAAAAAATGTACTGGTGTTAGAGGATCAATGACTCCTTCAAAACTCAGGCACAATGGACGAGAATTTAGACAGCATTCTATTTGGCATAATAAGGTACTTAGCTCTTCATATGTTGCAGATGAATTGCCTAAGACACGCTTAATATGGAACTTGACGGAGTTTACACCTGCTTCCCATATACCACCAAAATTTGGTGCGGAAGGAGGTATGAAATGCCACTGGATTTGTTCATTGGATATGTCCTTCTGAATGAAAGGATAATTCGAGTGAAGAAAGTCATACAATTCCTTTAATTCTCGATTACAGCCAACAAAGTTTGTTCCGTTATCGGTGTAAACATGAAGTGGTTTTCCACGTCTGGAGATGAAACGGCGAAACGAGGCAGGAAATGCTTCTGTAGACAGATCTGTTACAGGTTCAAGATGGATTGCTTTTGTATTTAAGCAAACAAATACAGCTATTTATACGTTTTGGAACCACGTCCTTTCCACGATCTTATACACATTGGACCAGCGAAATCAATACAGAAATGTTGAACCAGGTTCTCCCATACGTTGTTGATAAGGTTTTTGTCTATGCCGCATACATGTTGTGCATTGGTAGACTGTTCTTTTTACGACTTGTGAAACTTCTGGAATCAAATACGTTAAACCCAATAGGTATTGTAGTTGGCGTTTTCCAGCATGTAAATTCTTAGTGTGATAATGACGAACGAGTTTTGTTAACGTGTTAGTCTTATGTAGAATATACGGGTGCTTCGATCATAGATAGAAGCGTTTTCAAGACGACCACCGACTCTTAGTATTCCTAAGTTGTCCAAAAATGGAGATAAACTGACAAGTTATGTAGTTGGTTATTTGATGCTAACATACGTATTTCCACTGCATACGACTCATGTTGATCTTTCCTTAACAGCATTCTGTGAGCATTTTTGAGTTCTATGGTAGTGATAAAACCAGTTTGACGTTGCAATTTGCATTTACAGTTATTAACAAAACGTAAAATTAGAGCAGTTATTCGTAGTAGCTTGTTGTAACTTGAGTACAAATCGAATAAATCTGTGTGAATGACGGATGTTACAGTTGCGATGACCTTACTTTCCTCTAAATCGATGTCTTCTGGAGCATTTACTGTAGAGGTTATTGTAGACTGAGTTGTGAAACTTTGTAATATATGTGGACCTTGCCACCATAAGTCATGGTTTTTGACTTCAGAAGACGATATTCCCCGTGTAGCCAAATCTGCGGGATTTGGTTTTGATGCAATGTGAAGCCAATTACTTGCCGGAATAACATTGATAATATAAGACGTCCTGTTTGCGACAAATATTTTCCATCGCCGAGGATGGTCACTCAACCACGCTAACACGACTGTTGAACCAGTCCAACCATATATAGGTACATTTTGTAACTCAAACGCTAAGCATTACCTTCAAACCTTAAGCATTACCTTCACCATGAGGTGAGCAGCACAAAGCTCTAAACGTGGAAGTGCTGTCTGCCGAATAGGAGTTACCATGGTTTTTGAAGTTATTAGGCTGCTTGATATTGTTCCATCAGGTTTGATAATACGAATGTAAATAGCAGCAACATAAGCCAGTTCCGAAGAATCTGCAAACCCATGGAGTTCAATGCGATCTCCAACGCTGAAATTAAACCATCTTGGAATTTGCAGATCTCGAATGCTTTTGACATTTTGTTGAAGATGTAACCATTCTGCCTTTAAAACATTTGGCAGTTCTTGTTCCAGCTAATACCTTTAATCCACAATTTTTGCGTAAAGATTTTCATTTTGATTAAAACTGGGGATAACCAGCCGATTGGATCATAAACTCTCGAAATATCAGAAAGCACACGACGTTTTGTAATAATTTCTAAAGCTTCTGGAAAGCATACGCTGTACTGGAAACAATCTGTTGACGTATTCCAAAGTAGACCTAGAGTTTTCACTGCTTCGGATTGATCAATTATCAACTCAAACAAGCACGATCTTGAGGCTGGATATTTTCCAACAACTCCCTTGAGTTTGTTGACCACTTGCGGAGGTTAAAACCTGATCTTGACAAAACTAAACATAGTGATGCTTGAAGTGAAATAGCTGATGCTAAATCTGGTGACGAAGACATGTAAACGTCTACATAGAAATTGCTTCTGATTTCGTTTGACTCTTCTGGAAATTCCTGCGAGTTATCAAGAACAACTTGCAATAGGATACGGGTAGCTAAAAATGGAGCTGATGCAGTGCCATATGTAACTGTATTTAGCTGATACGTGTTGGGAGGATGTTTTGGTGAATCACGCCATAAAATGCTTTGATACGGTCTGTCATCTGGATGTATAAGCTCCTGCCTGTATATCTTCTCGATATTAGCTGTAAAATCAATTTTATGTTTACGAAACTTTAAAATAATTGAATATATATCATTTTGAACTGTAGGTCCAACCAAGAGATGATCATTTAACGATGTGTTGTTTGAACTTTTGCATAATGCATCAAAAACAACACGTAGTTTGGTTGTGGTACTTGACGGTTTTAATACCGCATGATGTGGCATGAAGTAAACTTGTTGTTCTGGTGCATTTGGTACTTCTTTCATGTGATTGAGCTGCATGTACTCGTTCATGAAATTTTGAAACTCGACTTTGAGATCAACATTCTTTGAGAACTGTCGTTCCATTGATTCAAGTCTCCGCATCGCCACTGTCTTCGATTCACCAAGTTGAAAAGAATGAGTTTTGAACGGGAGTTTCACCATATAACGTCCATCTGCTTGTTTTTGAACATTTTTTTGAAAATGTTTTTCAGCCAATTCTTCTTCTGGATAAAGTTGCTTTGATTGAACATCGCATTGTTCTATTTCCCAAAACCGTTGAAGCTGTTCATCCAAGCCGGTATGTAAATGAGCTATGACGATTGACTTTTCAGGCTGTTTATTGACGTTACCCATAATCACCCAACCAAATATTGTTCTAAGTACAGTTGGTGAACCTGACGGATGTGATACCTTTTCTCCTAATATGCAAGGAGGAAACACGTCTGCTTCTAATGGTTCGGTTTATGGTAGGATGGATCTGCAAGTTTTAAGTTTTGGTACTTCCAAAACTTAAAACTTCAAGTTTGCAATTTACTATTGTTTGTGTTGGTATATATTGTGTGAGACTAGAAAGGCAATAAGTTTGAACTATGATTGTTTTACCGGTATTCTTAGCAAAAATTTCTAACTGTACTTTTCCTCTGGTATAACTTGTATTACTTCCACCAACTCCACAAAAAACAGTTCTATCATACCATCTATTCAACTGAAGTTGCTGAACACAGGCTTCCGAAATAAGCGTTGACTGGGCACCAGTATCAATAAGAGCTCTGTATGGTTGCAGGCTGTTCTTATCACGAACCATGATTACTGCTGTTGGCAGGAGTGTGGTTTGACTTGTTGTGGTCTGCTGACTTGAATTTACTGTAATCGGATTAGCATTGTCAGTTGTCTGATTTGCGTTACTTCTAGATTGGCTGGAACTTACATGTTGTGTGTTTCAAGCCACATGTTCTGCATGAACTGGACTTACAGTCTTTAGAATAATGTTTCTCTTAAAGACAGTTGAAACAGTAACCACTTTTGAGAACAACCTTTCTACGTTTTTCAACAGTCATATCTTTAAATTGCTGACATGCAAACAAAAGGTGATCTTTTTTACAGACGGGACATGATTGAGTTGTTGTAGTCATTGCGACAAATTTATTAGGTTTCTTAAATTTCGATTGACTAGGAGTTTCTAAGCTTTCTAACTTAATAACACGACTTTCCAAAAAATCTAGCAACTTTTTAAATGACTGTCTATCACTTTCATTTTGCTGACGGTACCAAAGCGTTATTGTTTCTTTATCTAACTTTTCCTTTATCAAAAATATCAATAATGGATCCCATGACGTAACAGATTCATATAACATTGAAAGGGCATTATAGCATTCTATAGTGTTGTTGTAAAATTGTTTAATTTCAGACAAAGTACCATTTTTTATTGAAGGTTGAGTTAGAAGCAATCTAATGTATGTTTCTTTTATTTGATCTGGTCTATTGTATTTTTTGTTAACTAAATCCCAAGCTATTTTATAATTGTCGTTTGTAGGAGTCAAATGTTTAATTATTAAAGATGCTTCGCCTTTAAGTTTTAATTGAAGATACTCTAACTTTTCGACGTCCGATAAATTTGTTTTAGATTCAAACATGGCGTTGAATAAATCTTTGAACCGAATCCAGTTTGAGAAGCTGCCATCAAAATCTGGAATCTCGATTTGCGGTAAACGAATACTTGAACTGTTGTTACGAGTTGAATCATTCATGCTTGATGATTGCAAATTACCGATTGACGTCAATGTTGTTGACATCATTTGCAATAATGCAACAATATGAGTAAAAATGTCACACGCAAAAATTCATTGTCATGTTATGTTGTGCCAACTCAAACTAGGTGTTCTACCATGTTGTGTGAACTCAAACACAATGTCGTTGCATGTCATTGTTGTGGATCTATAATGTTGTGACCTGTTGTGTTTATTATCATGTTGTACCATGTTGTATATGCATATCTGTTTGTTTGAAAAATTCCTAAGCAATTGTTTTACATATTTAAATATATTTAGATTGCTGAAAACTGTTTAAAACAATTTTTCATTTAAAGATCATAAATAGTAGATTGATCATAAAAGGTATGTATTGATTTCACAATTTTTTGTTAATGAAAAATTATGAATTATTTTGGGGAAAATATGAATTATTATGTCCATTTTATGATTTTGTTAAAAAAAGTATTAAATATTTATTTTATTTATAGTTTTTAAAAATTAAAATTAAATTAAAAAATCATAGATATTTGAAAAAAATACTGTAAAATAATTAGTAAAAAATTTTTTAAGAAAAATACATTTTTCAAACTTACAAAAAAAAACATAACGTTGTTTATTATAACCTGCCTATGTGCAGAAATAGTTATAGTTATATATAAATTATAGTTATATATAAATTATTAAAAAGCATGGCATGGAATTTACATGCGCGCTCGAGGATGAAAGATATTCCAGTTCTATAATCCATAAATAGTTGAGTATAAGCTAAAAAGCTTCTATACTGTTGTGCCCGTGATGCTGTATGTATATCGTTGATTGTATCATTTATTTGAACTGATCATCAGTAATCGCCTTAAAGAGGACATATGAATACAGTTAAAAAATGAAATTTATTATTTAAATCGAAATTAAAAATATGAAAGTTCAAGTATAAGAATCTGGGTTTCTGTTCAGAAAATTTGGAAAAAAGAATTTGTGAAATAATTTAGAATTATCACAAATACATTGTTCTTGATAAAAATTAAAGATTTTTTAAACGATTAAAGTTTACTCAAGAGTATTTTTTTTAAATACTTTATTATCTGGAGTAAGTGTTTTTAAGTTAAGTGAGAAAATATATGTATGCCCAATGTCACACCATTTTCTAACTTTTATGACCTTTCACCAATTTTAATATTTGAACAAAATGTTACTTTATTTTTTTCATTATTTCTTTTATTGTTAAAAATCGTTAAGAGAAAATTACAAAGCCAAAAAACACAAATTAAAAAAACAAGTTTAGCATTAAAACAACACAAAAATAGATATATACATAAAAAATGAATAAATGAAATGTTAGTTTTTAACTAATTATTTGTATATACTTATACTAAGAACAAACTATTATACTTTGATTATTGTTAAAGTTTGCAGAATACGAAGCGTTTAATTCTGTTACTATTTAAAAACATAATTTGATTAACAGTAATTGGATTTCTTCCTAGTACTGACCTCTGATAATAAGTGTCGAGCTTTTGAAAAAAGCCTTTCTGATGCAGCGGAACTGGCTGGTGTTGCTAGTACTAAAGCACTCAGCTGGTACAACAAAGGATATTCCCTTTTACGTGCTTCCCACCACTCTAATGCATTGAATTCCTTATAATATAGGATGGTTTGACTCTCATACCTTAAGATTTCATTATTTACTTCATCGTTGTATTGCGGTGCATCCACAGTTTGAACAAAATCGTTAAAGGGATCGTCATCAGCATTTTCAATTTTAATATTTGTTGGAGTTCATGAATTTTTATAACTTTTTAGCATTTCTTTGCACTTCTCGTGAATGCTGTTCTTTTCAGTTTGTGAAAAATACTGCAGCGTATTTGCTGGTGGAAATAAAAAAAGTGCAATCTTATGGATTTCCTTAATATTTACATGAATCACAGTCTTTATGTGAAGCAATAAATAGAAAATAGTGTTCCATCGCGTTGGCGTATAGCTTTTTAATGTTTCGTTGAAAGTACTATTTATGCCTGATTTTTTTAAATATTTCACAAGCTTAGAGCATGTTTTTACAGCATCGTTGACTTCTATTGAGCATATATTGCTGCATCAATTACATTGTTAATCAGGTGATTAATGCAGAAAATACTCCGGTCCTGCTGAAATGCCGCTTTCATATTCGACCCTCTATCAGTGATCTTTTCGGTAAAGTCACAGTTGAACTCCATTAGTAAACGCTCATTTTTTTTTCGTATATTAATGCCTTAAAATATATTTTTTTATTAATTAATAAATAACAAAATCGTACTATAAAAGAACTTACTAGTGTTTCTGTCACTTCCCATTCCAATCGTTCCTAGAATTTTATTATTAAGGCATCCTGATTTTATAAAGTGAACAGTTGCTCCAATATAGGAAGATTTTAAATAGTTGTCGCTCCATAAATCACAGGTTATACTGAAGCCAATGCCTTTTATGGAACACCATTCCTCTTTAAGAAATGTGTGTTGCTCTTCGTATAGGCTTGCAATATTTCTGGACACAGTTGTAAAATATGAAATAAATCCTCTTACATCTAAATTGTGTCCATACTCATGACCACAGCTGATTAAAAACTGGGCCAAGTTCAAGAGACCTTCGTCGCTTACAACATTAAATGGCCTACAATTACCAATAACCCACTGAACGACCAACTCGGTACACTTTTTTTTGAGCTCGATATTCGGTTGCATACTTGGTAATGTTGTCTCTTTTGACGCCTTGTATTTTTAGAAGCAATTATGCCGTAATAGATTTGATGTTGAACCACTGTTAAATTTATAAACATTTTTACATCGAGAACATGCTATAAACCTTTAATAACTTCATCCTTGTCTTTTATCTCTTCAAATATTTTAAATATTTCACTTTTTGCAATTCTTTTCGCTGTGGTATAAATTCCACTTTCAATTTTTAATTTTATGTCATTTGAACTAGCCATATTTTGCACTAATAAAAAAACTTCTGCACTTGAATAACTATAAAACTATAATAGGATCAAAGTGTTTAACGCAGGCGTTTTTATAAATTATCTAGCAACATAATTTGCATTAGATAAATAAAAATAGGTATGTAGTAAAATTTTGAAATGTGAAACGAACCAACTAAATTTACCTGTTTAAAATAAAAATTAGGCAAAGTAAATTTCCCGCGTTATTGTTTTTGCTTTAACGGCATATACATACATATGTATATGTTTATAAGATCAGTTTTTTATTTATTTATTGCTGGGAATTTCTAACACGTGAATCATTTTGTCTATATACATATATAACTAAGTGTATTTATTAAAATACATTTAAAAATTGTGTTTTTAAAGAAATTCTCTGAAAACAATAAAAATAATAGTCAGCTGCATGCAGAAATTTTCTTATTGTGTTTTTTTCACTTTCTTTATGCATGTCATAAACAACACAAGTAACTAGAAGACATCATATTAAACAAGTGTCGCATGGTTGACATGTGTCGCATGATGTCGCATGCCTGTTTTTTATGCTCATGTGTGTTAATTCGATGTTCGAACGATGCTAAAATTTACTCGCGACTTTATCAGCATTGCCTTTGTAAGTCATGTCATACAAGTTTGAACAACAGTGCATGAATCGACAATAGCATGATGTGACAATGGGCCTCATACATAAAAACGAGTAAAAGCTATGAGTTGAAGCAGGTGAGCAATTGCTCGTAAGTCGAGTTCAATCAAACAGCAACAGCTCTTGCTCAATTTTGTATGCATAAAAATGAGTTCAAACTAATTGCAATTACTTGAGCAAAGGGAGATCAAACGTCTAATTTTTATTGAAGTGCAAATATGCCGTCAAGTGAAAGTGAAGTAGAATCAGAATTTCTTGCTGGTTGTTGTTCGATATCGTTTTCTAATTTCCATATATCAGTATTGTTGTAATCGTCATTGATAAGGATATAATCGTCTTTTAAAAATTTAGCTATTAAGTGGGGCGATAACTCTGTCGATACCCGAATTTTGTATTGTTTTTTCTATGTCAGTTGTTGGGTTTCGGAATGGTGTCATTAGCCATGGGCATATTCCATAGCCCTCATCCCCGAGAAGTAATGCATCGTTCGTTGCATTTTGGATTATTCTACAGACCTCGTTGTTTCGTAAGATGCGTGAGTCATGAACTGAACCAGGCTAGGATATGTCAACGCTTCTAAAAAGTTCTTTTCCATCACAAGTTGCCTGCACATTTATAGAGTGGAAGCCTTTTCTACAAATATACTCATCGCTTTGATTTGTTGGTTTTTTTAATTTTTATATGAGTATAATCAATCACTCTAATTGCAAATGGAAAGCACTCGCTTGCTTTGGCAGATATAAGTTTCACAACTTCCGCAATAGTTCGCGACACAGTTGGTTGATGGACTCCAATATCTGTGGCTATACCATTTTTGAATCCAGGATCTGCACAAAATCTTAAAAACAGTCGAATTTATTCAATCTTGCTTCTTCTGAACCCTCAAAAAAATAATTAGCCAACCAGCAACTACTATCATCAAACCTATGTATTTATCATTTTATTATTAATTATATAAAAAAAATTAATAATTAAGAATACAAACCTGTATAATTTTTTATCCTCACTTGCTAAGTTTGTTTTACGCTGTTGATAACATTTTGTATTTCTTAGTGGCACAAAATATTCAGCCATGATTCCTTTTTAGTCTATGCGAGTCAATTATAAGGCAGGCTCAACAAAATTTGAACAAAAGCTCACAAAAGAAAGCAAAGCTTGTTTTTATGCATATGAAAGTGAGCTCAAGCTCATCTCATTTAGTTCAAACTGAGCACGACGAGATCAAACGTCAGCTGTGAGTAAAAGCAAATACTTCAAATTTTATTATGCATACGACAAGAACCTTTTACTCAAAAAATCGAGTCCGAGCTCAAGCTCACGTTTTATGTATGAGACCCAATATTCACTATGTTGTATAATTCAACTTATGCCGGTCTTTAATACGTACCTTGATATAGTTGTAATTAGCATTGGTACCAGATATAAAATTATACAATCAGGTAATTGATTTTTTCAGTTGTGTGCGTTTCTTTTTTAATTGATCCATTTTGAATGATTTCACGTTTAACTTACCGAAAACAGTTATTTAATTACGAAAAAATAGTTTATTACCGATTCACAAGTGTTCTAATGTTTATTGAAGTTCTTTTACGTTTTACTGTATAATTTATCTACGTGCACACCTTTTTTGTTACCTTAGACACATTACAACCGATTTCAGTTTTTCAACAGATTAGTTCCGGTTTATTAATTTGTTTTATGCATGCCTGGTTTACTATTTAGGACAATTTAATTCCGAGTTTAATAATTAGTAAATTCACAAACCTTCATCTAATGTTAAAATCTTTTTATAAATACTGCAGTTTGGAATGCACAGGATTTTGGTTTAAAACGCTCTGCTTTTATTCTAACTGGATTCTTGTTGCATTCTTTAAATTTTGGTAGATTCCAATTACATTTCAAATTCAACTGATTTTTGACTGACGCTTTGTCACAAATTCATACGTGTTTTAATTGTTTATAGTTTTGTCTTTTTCACACCAATTCATTTATGTATGCAAATGAATTAATATTTCTTTTTAACCGACTTCTAAAATGAAGGAGGTTATCAATTCGTCTGGTCCCATTTTAAAAGAAGTTCAGAATTTTGAAAATTAAAGGGTGTCCCCATACAACATACGTGTTTTTTACGTGTATTATGAACCGTAAAGGCCACCCTTTTAAAATTTTAAAAAACTACATGTCATTATAGCTGCCAATAACAGAACTTAATAAAAAATAAACTTAAAAATTAAAGGGTGTCCCCATATGTGACTTCAATTTAAATATATGAGCCATTCTGGACAATCACTTGAAAATTGGACAGAATGTCCAATAGTTGATGTAATTTGATGTATATTGAAAAACTTTTGAACCGTAAAAGAGAGACGGTTGAAATTTACAAAGAACCTGTATATCTAAGTCCTTTATAACATCAAGTATATAGTTTTAATTTTGAAACTAAATAAAACTAAACTATGGGGACAGTTGATATAATTTTACCTATCTAGCCCTATCTTTTGAACCCTTATAGACAAACACTAGAAAGTTAGACAGAATCTCCACTACTATGTCTCGTATAATAACATTTATAAATATTTACAATTATAAAGTGTGTCTCAATAGTTGATGTAAATTGATGCATATGGCCAAACTTTTGAACCGTTTTAGACAGAGATTTGAAATTTACAAAGAATCTGTCCTTTAAAATAATTGTGTTTAATTTAAAATTGTACATTAAAGGGTGTCCCCTAGGTGACATTGTTTAACCTATATGGCTATATCTTTGGAACCGTTACTTTTTATTACTGTGTCAGTAACAATAATAATAATAATAATAATAATAAATGTAAAAAAATAAAGGGTGTCCTCACATCTGAGGCAATTTGTCGTATATGGCTTTATCTGCTGAACCGTTATGGATAGACATTTGATTGTACAGAACGTATATTACTATGTCCGTTAGAGCAACAAGTATTAAAGTATTTGATTTTAAATTTTTAGTTTAGAATTGATGCACATACATATATTTGTTTTGTAGTGGGTTTTTTGCAAGAATTATGGCAAATAAAATTAATTTTTCACTTTTAACAAAACCGTATCCGGTTCGAAGGACCAAAAAATTATGTACGATTCTTTAGTGGACTGTATTTAACCTTCATAAGGTCCTCAAAGTTATTGACGTTAACGTTCTTTGGGTTAAATTTGACCCAAATAGAAACTTTTATATATAGATATATAGATAATATTTTACTTTACTTAAGTACGTTATTTATAGTTTATACTTAAATTATTTCTAGCTACACTGAATAAATATAAACAGTATTTTTTATAAAAATTTATTACAAATGTACGCTTACATTGATTTTACAGGCCGTGTATATGTTATATATTATTGTTAAGTATTACATTGGTTACATAGAGTAATTGTTTTAGAATGCTGACTGCATACAATTTTTTTGTAAGTTAAACGTACTAATGGTGTTTTATTATCTGTTTTGGGACATAACTGGCAACGGCTTCTCTTGGTTGTATTTTTTATTGGTTCACCTACGTTATCTTCGGATTTCTTTGAAAATGACGGCTGCTGATCCTGTTCATTAACATCACGTAGCTTTTGTACAATTAACATCATTGTAGCTTTTGTACAATTAACATCATTGTAGCTTTTGTACAATTTGCTCTTGGAAAAGTTTTTCTCTGAATTATATAAGGCGTGGCTTATTTTTTTGGAATGTATGAAAGGAGGGTAGTGTCTTTAGTGAAACAAAAAAAATTATGAAAATACAGCTCTGCCTTTAGTTGCCAATAACTAAAGTGATCTGTTTTTCTAGTAGGTTTTGTCCCAATTGATATGACGTAAAAAAATTATTAGCAGTCACATTATGTCCTTTCCTTCCAACTGTTAAATCGAGAACTACACGTATACCTTGGTTTCTTTCCGGCATAGTTCCCATTTCTTTTCCCCTATACGGTTTTATATTCCTGGCATAACTAGTAGCAGAATCGCAAGGCACCCAAAATTGTATATCACATTTAGCTGGTTTTGATGGTATGTATTGACGGAATGGACATCTACCTCTTTATCCTACCAGCTGTTCATGGACAGTTACATCTTGAGAAGGATTGTAAAGTTTGGGAAATATGTCAA